>OY740795.1:33565386-34029630 GCA_963514005.1 Raja brachyura | reverse complement strand
TCTCTGTCCCAACCGATGAGGCACTATATTTCATGCAATCTAAAGTATTCCTCAGTGATAACTACTGGGTCAATGTTGTATTTCTGTATTTTTTTTATTGTGCCACCTATACTCAAGTTTAAAAGCAAGGGACCAAGTACTAAAGCCACTGGGCCCCAAATGATGACACCTTCCAGCTGCAAAAACACCCATACAGCATTTTACTTTTTCATTCTTTCACTGAGCCAACTTTGGAGTCCTGCCAATTTACCGTTCTCCCTTCAGATGAAACGCCACAAAACTGCATGCATGTTTACTGTGTAAACCTAAATTACAAAATAAATCTACTGGTTGTTGAAAGGGAATTAAATGTTAAAAAACGTTACTTTGTTTTGTGTGACCACTCAAAAATGGTGAGATTATTTTAAGATTTGTGCATCTTTGAAAGAATCTATTTCTTTGAGATACATGTGAAGTATTCTACTAAATTAGTTTAAAACTTTAACAAGCAAATTAATAATTTAAGTAACTGAATGGAATGTTAAATTGCTGGAAGTTGCCATACTGTTGTTTCTGAAGGTCATGTGGAGATGTGTGAAAATCGATCGCTTTCATTCCCTTTTGCTCCATTTCCTCTCAATTTATTTTTTTTCATCAAAGCTATTACGAACTTAAAGAACTGGACAGAATTAGCTTTAAAAAAAATCAATTTGTATCTGTTTGTGATTCAGACATTTAAACTTTTTTAGAATGCAGTCATTAGTGGATATATTTTTGGAGTCCGTTTTTTACATATTTACTGCATAAATCTGATAAGAGAAAGATGTGTGATCTTAAATAATTTAAAGAAATTATTATTTTTTTCAGTACTTTTGTTTGTCCAACTGAGATCATTGCATTCAGTAACAAAGCAAATGAGTTCCACGATATAAACTGTGAAGTAATTGGTATTTCCGTAGACTCTCAGTTCTCCCATCTTGCCTGGGTGAACACTCCAAGAAAGGTATGGAAGCAAGCTGATATTTTCTACAATATGAAATGTTATTAGTTTTGTGTGCTATTTCTATAAATTAGTATTTAAGGAAGTAATTGCAGTTTTGAACTTGCAGTAAATAAGTTTTGGTGTTGAAATGTAAGCTCTTTTTTCAGGGCATTGCTAAATGAATGAATGTTTATTGGCCAAGTATTCACATACAAGGAATTTGCCATGGTGCTCTGCCCACAAATGACAACATGACATACAGTGACATTTAGGAATGAGACAAACATTAAACATTAATAATAAAACATTATCAATTAAACGTGTGAATCAAATGAAATACCAGAGCAAAAGGAGGCTGTAGATTTTTGGTTATTGAATAGAGCAACTACGCGTGGGGAAAAAAGCTGTTTTTATGTCTGTGTGTGGCAGCTTTAACAGTCTGGAGTAGCCTTCCAGAGGGAAGTAATTCAAAGAGTTTGTGGCCAGGGTGAGAGGGGTCGGAGATGATCTTACCCGCTCGCTTCCTGGCCCTTGCAGTGTACAGTTCGTTAATGGAGGGAAGGTTGCAGCCAATAGCCTTCTTAGCTGATCGGACGAGTCGCTGCATCCTCCAGATGTCGTGCTTGGTGGCTGATCCAAACCAGACCATGATGGAGATGGTGAGGACAGACTCTACGATGGCCATATAGAATTGGACCATCATTGCCTGTGGCAGATTGTGCTTCTTCAGCTGCCGCAGGAAGTGCATCCTCTGTTGTGCCTATTTGACTATGGAGTTGATAGTGGCCCCCCATTTAAGGTCCTTGGAGATGATGCTTCCCAGGAACTTAAACTACTCCACAGATGTGACTGGATCAGTCCAATCATGGTTGTATTGTCTTCAAACTTGAGAAGCCTGACATTGGAGTCAGTGGAGGTGCAGTCATTGGTGTAGAGGGGAGAGTACGCAGCCTGCAGTGCTCTTATGTTGAGGGTCTGCAGGTCTGAGATGTGCTTTTCCAGCTTCACATGCCGCTTCCTATCTCTCAGGAAGCTGGTCATCAATAGAGGGGTTCAGGAACAGTCAACTTGGAAAGTTCGGAGTGTAGTAGCTCTGGCACAATGGTGTTGAATGCAGAGATAAAATCAACAAACAAAATCCTCGCATAGGTCCCCTGGCGGTCGAGGTGCTGAAGCAGGGCTCTCACTTAACATTTTTTCTCTGTTGTCAGCCAGGCAACCTAGGCGGCTTTTTAGGTTGCCAAATGACAGTTTAGATGCTCATTTAAGACTGCTTGCACGACGCCTGCGATAATGTGCTCGGACGAAGTGCGTAGTTACCAGTCTGAATTATGCTCAATGAAGCATTTGCATATTTCTGCTTCAAATAAAGTCACAAACTAAACATATTCACCAATCAAGACATGATATATACCACAATGACATGCAGCAAAATTATAATACAGTATTTCAACTATTTTCACACATTGCAATGAATGCAATTTCTATTATGTCTTTCCACTTCCAAACAAAAACGAGGTTGGATTATTCAGCATATGATCAATCTGTGTCAATAAATCCTGGACCATGGTAACATATATGCTTAACCATGCACACTACAGATTGATGCAAGCATGTTTTCTGTGAAGGACCGAAAACTATCATAACATGGCCATAGCATGGGTCGTTATTGCTATTGGTACAGAAACACTCTTGCTTCTCACATAATTTATCCACAACAAAATATACAGGTTGCAAGGAAATTTCTAAAGGCATTTTATGATAATAGCTGTTAAAACCGACTATACCCATCTGACAGGTTAAACATTACACTAACTGACAAGAGATGGCCAAAGGACATAACTACAGCAAATGTTCTTTTGGTAATATTTTTAAAGATGTCAAAACGCCACATTACCAGACATTCAGATTAGATGTATGTGTTGTGAACAGCAATGAAGATACCCAGTTTGTACACACCAGATTATTGATAAATTATTGTTTCGATCATTCCCCCTTCAGAATTAAGGTTAACATTTCAACTGATACATCACAAAATTTGGTCAGGAGATATATCTGACCGACTAGAAGTAAAACCTGGAAAAATCCAACGTATAGTTGTGAATGTTGTTCATTAAATAACTACAATACTGATACTCCATATTAAGATCATTGATTTGCCATTAAAATGAATTTTGTGATAACGTGTCAACGGTAGCAGTGACAATCGAACACTGCGGTTTTAATGTTTCACGTGTTCACAATTTAATGCATCCATCTTAATGGATTAAAACAAATAATAACATTGTGAATTAAAACACGTTTGATTGCATTCCGTTATCAAACATAGTCAATGTTTGCTGTGAAGACCTTGCCGGTGGGGTGGGGGGGGGGGGGTGAATCAGTGCGGGTTGAATAGATGGGGGGGGGGGGGGGAAGTTTAGAAGGCAATCGGTGCGGGATGGATGGATTAAGGCAGGGGAATTATTGCGTGTTGGTTGGAGTAGGTAAAATTGTGATGGGAGAGCGCGGGGGATGTCAATGGGGGCGGTCAGTACGGGATGGATGGGGGGGGGATCAGTGCAGGATGAATGGGGGTGATCATTGCGGGATGGATGGGGGCCGTGGTCAGTGCAGGATGAATGGGGGGGGGGGATCAGTACAGGATGAATGAGGGGGGTCTGTGCAGGATGAATGGGGGGAGGAACACTACAGGATGAATGGGAGGGATCACTACAGGATGGGGGGGGTCAGTGCAGGATGAATGAGAGGATCAGTCCACGATGAATTGGGGGGGGGGGGGGGGAATCAGTCCATGATGAATGGGGGATCGGTGCAGGATGAATGGAGGGGGATCAGTGCAGGATGGATCGGGAGCTCAGTGCAGGATGAATGGGAGAAGCAGTGCAGGATAAATTGGGGGGGGGGTCAGTACAGGATGAATTTGGGGACCAGTGATGGGTGGTGGGGGGGGGGGGTGGCAGGAGGCAGGAGAATCAATGCGAGGTGGATAGGGAGATCAGTGCAGGATGAATAGACCTGGGTGGAGGGATGGTAGATGGGGAGGGGAGCACAGGATGTCATTGAGGACTGAATGGGGATCAGTACGGGATGGAGAGGAGAGGTTCCAGGATTAAGGGGGGGGGAGGGAGAGGGAGAGGGCGCCGTGCAGGTGCTTCATACGGCGGAAGGGGGCCTCCCGCTTCCTCACCCTCCTTCCCCCCCAGGCCTCGGCGTGCAGGAGGTTTCTTTTGAAAGCGGTTATCGCCGTTGGCGGAGTGGCACGCAGCGGCTGCTATGGGGTACGGGAGGAGGAGATGGAGCCACGGTTTCTGTGCGGGACCCGTCATTAGCTCCGACCCTCCATCACCCCGCACTACAGCCGTCGCTGCCGAGGACCTGAAACGTCACTTATTTCTTTTCGCCAGAGATGCTGTCTGACCCGCTGAGTTACACCAGTTTTGTGTCTATCTTCGGTATAAATCAGTATCTGCAGTGTCAAACCAGGCAAAATTACGCAGCTTTTAGGTTGCCCGGCGGGACTTTAGATGGCCATTGGCAACTGGCCAACCGTTAATTTTGTGCCCTGTGGAGGATGAAGTGCAGGCCAGGTTATCTGAGTCATCCACAGATCTATTGGCCCGATATGCAAACTGCAGAGGGTCCAGCAAAGGGTTTGTGATATTTTTCAGCTTGGCCAGCCCAAGCCTTTCAAGGGTCTTCATGACGACAGAGGTCAGTGTGACAGGGCTATAGTCATTAAGACCAGTAATATTTACCTTCTTGGGTACAAGGACAATAGTGGAGATTTTGAAGCAGGCAGGGACAGTACAGGTTTGCAGGGACTGGTTGAAAATGTCTGTGTAGACCGGTGCCAGTTGTTCGGCACAGAGGTTGAGATTAGAGGGGGAAACTTTGTCCGGTCCTGGAGATTTCTGGCTTTTTTGTCTTCTGAACAGCCTCTCCACCTCCTCTACTTTTATTGTTGATGATGGGGAAGTGATGTTGTGCAGTATAGGGGGGGGGGGGGGGGGGGGGGGGGTAGTGGACAAGGCTGCAGTCTTTTGCAGTGTAACAATATAACAATGCAATGTGTCGTAAGTTGACATTAAATACCGAATATCCATAGAACATAATTTTAGCTAAAAGCATCTATCTTTGGGAGATGTTTGTGTTTTTTGATTGTAATAAGTCTTAAGGGTACTAAAGTTAGTCGTACAGCAGAGAAACAAGCCCCTCAGCCCAATTTGTCATTGCCAACCACTGTGCCCTGTCTAGGCTAGTCCCATGTACCTGCATTTGGCCCATATCCCTCTAAACCGTTCCTATCCATGCACCTATCTAAGTGTATTTTAAATGTTATTGTATCTGCCTCGCCTACTTCCTCTGGCTGCTCATTCTATGTACCTACCACCCTTTGAGTGAAAAGGTTGTTTCCCTAGGTTCTTATTAGATCTTTCCCCTCTCATATCTAACCTATGTCCTCTGCTTATTGATTCCCTTACTCTGAGTAAAATGCTGTCCATTCATCCCATTAATTCTCCTCATAATTTTATAAAACGGATTTTATTTTGGTAAAGGATTTTAAGAATTAAATATCAAATGCAATGTAATTTTTGTTTACATTTATATACTTTTAAATTTTTTGCATTTGGTTAAGCTTCCCCAATGTTAATTCCTTTTTCCAGAGTGGCGGATTAGGGGCCATGAATATACCACTACTGTCTGATTTAACAAAGCAGATCTCTCGGGATTATGGAGTGTTAATGGAAAATGCTGGCATTGCTCTAAGGTAAGAGATTTTGTATGTACAAAAAAAAGGAATTATGGATTATGCTAGTTGTTAGGCAGAATTAAAACAATGCTCTGTTGCCACTCTTGCTATCCTCTGTTGTAAGGGGAGGAGATGGCAGGTTGTGTTTTTTATAGTGAGATAGGTATTGGTAAACATTGTGTAATTTGACATTTCAATGATAAATGGAATTCCGGATTACAGGTACAACTTGCACTCCCTTCTCCCCCACTTTCCCCAAATGCAAAATGATGAAAATTTGATTTTCTCAGCAACCTTAAATCAGTTTGTCTGCAGATGGATCAAAATGCTGTTATCTTCTGATTAGCATTCTGAAGCTACCTAATATGCTTGGATGTTAATTGTTATTTCTTAAAGGCATACCCTTTGGACCAAAGAAGAGTTGCTTCCAAGTGCTGGGATAACTCAGCGGGCCATTATCTACTGTCATGTGGCATCTCGTGTTTTTGGGTAGCTTGCAGCTCGGTGGTTTGGGCAATGAATTCTCCAACTTCAAATACACCTGTCTTGCCCTCCCCTTCCTTTCCTCTGCCCCTCTCCTCCCGGGCGTGCTCATGTTTCTCCTGCTGTCTCCTAACCCCCAGCTGTCCTTTCCCCTCCCCTCACTTTTTGACTCCTTTTCACCTTTACCCTTTGTCATTATTTACCCATCTGCCAATCAATCCTGTGCCTACATATTATTTGTCAGCCCCAACCCTGTCTCTTCTCCAGCTTTCTCCTCTTACTCCAAAATCCAAAGAAGGGCCTCGAACCAAAATATAATCTGTCAATTTCCTTCACAGATACAGCCTGACCCGCTGAGTTCCTCCAGCATATTATGTTTTGCTCAAGATTCCAGCATCTACAGTTTCCGTGTCCCCATAACCTCTATGTCGGTTTCTGTGTCTCCATAACACTCTTCTGTTGACAGCCCTTCCTACTCCTCAGTTTCACAGATTATTTTAATTGTTTTATTCCAGGAAGTAACTTTTAAATCTCACATGATGTGATTTGCGATTTGTGTTTGTAGTGTAAATAAGAAAATGTAATTTTTCTAAATGTTTTATTTTTACCAGAGGGCTTTTCATCGTTGACACTAATGGAGTTATCAAGCACATGGCCATCAGTGATCTGCCTGTAGGTCGCAGTGTTGACGAAACTCTGCGCTTAGTTAAGGCATTTCAATTTGTGGAAACCCATGGAGAGGTTTGCCCAGCTGATTGGACACCAAACTCTCCAACGGTATGTAAAATGCCATAAACTTAATTTAGCAACTCAGTACTGGTCCTCCCCATTTTTGAATAAATGACGTGTACAGTCCATACATCCGATTGAGTGTTTGGGGAAACAGGCAGGATGGATTTACCAGCTGCTAGATGGCAGTGAGCATGTTCTACCATGTGGGGACTCAGTTTACAGCCACGTATCCGATTTGCAAACTATTTGGGTTACGTGAGGTTTACAGGAATGGGAATCAGCTGTGACTTGGGGACGAAATGCAAATTAGAGGGGCTAATCATTTGTAGAAGCAAACATCCATTTGTAAAGTAGTTAAAACTTCTGTACGTGATGCAAAGCTTCTGTTTTACTGCGGGTACTTCAAATGTCTATTTTTCAAACAATTTAATATTGTGTTAGCAGATTTCCTTTAACAAGTGAACAGACATAGTATCAACATGGTCCCCAAACTCAGACCTTTTCCTGCTTTCAGTTGAATAAAAGCCTTTAACTGGGTACCAGCCACTTAATGTAGCACCTTGCTTCTCAGTAATTGTCTTCTCTAGCTTCTCTCGCTTTTTTCCAATTCCTCCTTAATGCCTTGGAGAGAGAAGAAACCCAGTTTGACCCAGTCTGAATGTGGATTTGCAAAATCCCTATGATGTATAGAATACAGCCTGGAAATTGGTAGTTCGTGATATTTTGATGCATAATCAGTCATTATTTGTAAAAACTGTCAAAAAGAACATTTGTCATGCCAAATCCTGATCTTTTCTAAGTAGTCTCAAAATTAGGTGGGTACATGTTTTCTGTGATTTAATTTCCATATGAAGGATTAACCCTAGGTGCCACTCCCTTGAATTTCCACTTGCCCGAGAAGGTGTTTCGCACCTTTTAAATTGGCATCTGTTGGTGTTCTACTAATTTGCACTATTGTACTATTAGTTTAATTGATGTCCATGTGCGTTTTAATTCTCTCCTCAAGCTCCCATTTTGTTCCCATTTGGCTAGAAGTTACAATGTAATTTTAATTCCTGGACTAGTTTCAGTTTAAAAAAAAATAAAGATCATCATTTGCAAAACATTTCAAAACTTCCCTTTCTTGGACTGTACTCTTTAATAAATGTTCTATTATGTTGCCAAAACATATTTTTCTTGGTAATCCTGTTATATTTGTTTTACAGATCAAGCCTTCCCCAGAAGATTCCAAAGAATACTTTGCAAAAGTCAATGACTAGTATCTAATTTGTATAACATTTGAGAGTACTTCATTGACATTTGGACAGTGAGTATTTAGAGGTGGAGGTTGTCTTTACCTGTGAAGAGTGATGCAGAAGATTAGAGTCAGCAATAGGTCTTTTTTGCCGTGTAATCTTGCTTATCATGTGCAAAATAAAGATTATACTACTGAATGTTTACTTATTGTTGAATATGTTATTCGTCCAAAGTAAACGAGAAAATAAATCCTGTACTAGCAAATTAACTGCAATTTTACTCCAATTATATCTTGATACAAGAAAGTGTTTAAAATATGACAACGACCTACATTTAATTCTGTAATTCAATGGTGTACACACGTGCCTCTGAATAAAGGTATGAATGATTAAATTTATTGTCGGTCAACTTTTTCCAAATGTTCACAGTACTGAGGAGCGTGTCTCATTTTTGAAGCTAGATTAAATCACGAAGAAAACCATTGGCAAGAATTCTACATGGGGGTTTTGTGTGGTATTAGAAACAGAAAATAGGTGCAGGAGGAGGCCATTCGCCCCTTCGAGACAGCACCGCCATTCATTGTGATCATGGCTGATTGTCCCCTATCAATAACCTGTGCCTGCCTTCTCCCCATATCCCTTGACCCCACTAGCCCCTAGAGTTCTATCTAACTCTCTTAAATCCATCCAGTGACTTGGCCTCCACGGCCCTCTGTGGCAGGGAATTCCATAAATTCACAACTCTCTGGGTGAAAAAGTTTTTAAATTACCTCCCCTTTATTCTAAGACTGTGGCCCCGGTACTGGACTTGCCCAACATTGGGAACATTTTTCCTGCATCTAGCTTGTCCAGTCCATTTATAACTTTATATATTTCTATAAGATATCCTGTCATCCTTCTAAACTCCACTGAAGCCTAGTCTTTTCAATGTTTCCTCATATGATAGTCCCGCCATCCCAGGGATCAATCTCGTGAACCTACGCTGCACTGCCTCAATCACAAGGATGTCCTTCCTCAAATTAGGAGACCAAAACTGTACACAATACTCCAGATGTGGTCTCACCAGAGCCCTATATAACTGCAGAAGAACCTCTTTACTCCTATACTGAAATCCTCTTGTTATGAAGGCCAACATTCCATTAGCTTTCTTCACTGTCTGCTGCACCTGTAAGCCAACTTTTAGTGACCGGTGACCAGGTCTCACTGCACCTCCCCCTTACCTAACCTAACCCCATTGAGATAATAATCTGCCCCCTTGTTTTTGCCGCGAAAGTGGGTAAGCTCACATTTATCTATATTATACTGCATCTGCCCACTCACTCAACCTGTCCAGGTCACCCTGCAACCTCCTAACATCCTCTTCACAGTTCATACTGCCACACAGCTTTGTGTCGTCTGCAAACGTGCTCGTGTTGCTCCTAATTCCCTCTTCCAAATCATTAATATATATGGTAAACCGTTGCGGCCTCAACACCGAGCCTTGCGGCACTCCACTTGCCACTGCCTGCCATTCTGAAAAGGACCCGTTCACGCCTACTCTGCTTCCGGTCTGCCAACCAATTTTCTATCCATGTCAACCCCTACCCCCAATACCATGTGCTCTAATTTTAGTCACCAGTCCCCCTGCGGGACCTTATCAAAGGCTTTCTGAAAGTCTAGATACACTACATCCATTGGCACCCCTTCATCCATTTTACTTATCACATCCTCAAAAAATTACAGAAGATTAGTCAAGCATGATTTCCCTTTCATAAATCCATGTTGACTTGGACTAATCCTTTTACTGCTATCCTATTTCTAGAGCAGTAGTATAGCAGGGGTATGAGGACCCTGGGATGCAGACCATCAGGCCCAGGGGATTTATCATCCTTCAGTCCCATTAGCCCACCCAATACTATTTCTCACCTAGTGAAAATGTCTACCCCCTTAGATCCTCTGTCCTCCAGTACATCTGGGAGATTGTTTGTGTCTTCCTTAGTGAAGACAGATCCGAAGTACCTATTCAACTCTTCTGCCATTTCCTTGTTGCCCGTGTCAACTTTCAAGGGACCCACATTTGACTTTGCTACTCTTTTTCCCTTGAGATAATCTAAAGAAGCTTTTACTGTCCTTTTTTATATTCCTTGCCAGCTTCCCTTCGTACTTCATCTTTTCAGCCCGTATTGCCCATTTGGTTTCCTTCTGTTGTCCTATGAAAGTTTCTCAATCCTCTGGCTTCTGGCTACTCTTTGCTATGTTATACATCTTTTCTTTTAGTTTTATTCTATCCCTAACTTCTCTTGTCAGCCATGGTTGCCTCCTACTCCCCTTAGAATCTTTCTTCCTTTTTGGAATGAAATGATCCTGCGTCTTCCGGATTATGCACAGAAATTCCTGCCATTGCTGTTCCACCGTCATTCATGCTAGGATCCCGTTCCAGTCTACCTTGGCCAGCTCCCCTCTCATGCCTTCATAGTCCCCTTTGTTCAACTGCATCACTGACACTTCCCATTTAACCTTCTCCTCTCAAATTGCAGATTAAAACTAATCATGTTATGATCACTACCTCCAAGCAGTTCCTTTACCTCGAGTTCTCTTATATCTGGTTCATTGGACAACGCTAAATTCAGAATTGCCTTTTCTCTGGTCGGCTTCATTACAAGATGCTCTAAGAATCCATCTCGGAGGCATTCTACAAACTCTCTTTCTTGGGGTCCTGAACCAACCTGATTTTCCCAGTCTACCTGCATATTGAAATCCCCCATCACCACAGTGGCATTACCTTTATTACATGCCAGTTTTAACTCCTGCTGCAACTTACACCCTACATCCGGACTACTTTTTGGGGGTCTGCAGATAACACCAATTAGTGTCTTCTTGCCCTTACAATTCCTCAGCTCAATCCACAGTGACTCCACCTCGTAAGTCCCTATGTATTCCCTCGCAAGGGACTGAATTCCATCCTTCACCAGCAGAGCTACCCCCCCCCCCCCCCCCCTCCTCTGCCCACCTGCCTGTCCTTTCTATAGGTTGTATAACCCTGAATGTTAAATTCCCAAGCCTGATTCTCCTGCATACGTCTCGGTAATCCCCACAATGTCATATCTACCAACCTCTAACTGAGCCTCAAGGTCATCTACTTTACATCTTATACTTCGCGCATTCATATACAATACATAATTCCTTACGCATCTCACCTTTCACATCGATCCCTATTACATTTGGCCATACTCTCCTATCCCTTTGTGAGCTTCCTTTCCTGTTAATTCTGGGGTCATTAACCATCCCTTTACTCACTTTCCCTTTAACTCAGTCCTCAATTATCCCATTTACCATTCCACCCCCCCTTATTCAGTTTAAAACCACCCATGTAGCAATGGCAAACGTTGCCTATTTCCTTCGCTCCATAGATGCTGCCTCTCCCGCTGAGTTTCTCAAGCATTTTTGTCTACCTTCGATTTTCCAGCATCTGCAGTTCCTTCTTGAACAGATTATCATTTTGTATTGATTGTGTTATTGTCGACATTTATCTTCTTGCATGTTTCCATGTCTGTTCAGTAGAGGTCCTCTTCTAAGATGAACTAATCTGCTAAAATGACGGGTTATTTTCCTAGGAATTCAGACACCTGGACCAGGAGGGCTCTTGGTTCAGTCTAATGGGGAATAAATATTTAATTTATCATTGCATCACTAAAGTGCTGGTAGTTGGTATCCGGACTTGAGATTTTTAAAGTGATTCTCTGAAGACATTGCAAGTTTTTGCAGAAGCTGATAGTTCTCTATTTTTGAAGAGGAATTGTTGATCCAATTGTAGCATTGAGTTTACAGGTTTAAAATACAAAATACATGGTGAAAGTGTGACATCATGACATTCTTTTCAGTTCCAGTAACCCTGATGATAAAATGTAAACTTGTATCAATTATTGTAACTTCTGTTATTTAAACCAAATAGGGTTCCGTTCAGACTATTTATTCTTTAAGGAGCAATCATAATCTGACCACTGAGATTTTATACGTTATTGTTTTATTTTCCATTTTGAGAACTTCCTATAAATTACCTGTCTGGGTACCGTTTCAATAGGTTGATTAACCATATCGGCACCAGAGACCCCAGTTTGATCCTCACCATGGATACCGTAGTTTGCATGTTGTCCCTTTGGCCATGTGAGTTTACTCTGAATGCTCCAGTTTCTTCCCAAAGATATGTGGGATTGTAAATTAATCCCACTTTGTAAATTGCCCATAGTGTGAACGGAGTGGATTTGAAAGTGAGATAACATAGATTTGTGTGAAGATAGACACAAAAATGTGGCGTAACTCAGCGGGACAGGCAGCATCTCTGGAGGGAAGAAATGAGTGACATTTCAGGTCGAGACCCTGCTTCAGACCCGATCCGAAACATCACCTATTCCTTCTCTCCAGATATGCTTCCTGTCCCGCTGAGTTACTCCAGCTTTTTGTGTCTGTTTTCAGTTTAAACCAGCATCTGCAATTCCTTCTCGCACATAGAATTGGTGTGATTGGATCAGTGTGGGCTGGTGAGCTTGTATTCAACCAATCAATCACAAGATGCAGCCACTTGCCTACATGCAGAATAACATAATTTATTCTGGCAGCTATTACTTGTATCAATCATTTTTGAAAATATTATTGTTTGTCTTCTTATGGGCAATATTTGTTTAATCTGCGCGGCCAATTCAGGAATTGTTCACATGGCAAGTGCCTGTTTTCAACAAATTGTCTCTTTCATAATGAACTTCTATCAAATCTATTCCTTCCCATATATGATCCACAGTTCACCTGATTTTCACATTCTTGCAGTTTCTACTATGTTTTCTCAGTTATTTTATATTCCATTAAGAGTAACCTGATTGTGAGGTAATGCAATTAATATGCAGATTTTGTAAGACACAAGTAGAATCTGTTGTTGGTAATTCAACGCTAATGCCTGCTTTGCCTTTCAGTAAAATAAATGCCACTTTAATGCGCTCACTCCTTTTCCCACGCGTCCTTAATATTTAAAAAATATAGACTGCCTTGGATATGTTGAGTGACTGAATCTCCACAGCCTACAGTAGCAAAAAATTCAAATGACTTTGTAGGAAGAAATGTCTCATCTCTCACCTGAATGGCCGTCCCTTTATTTTGAGACGGTGCCCTGGTTCTGTACTCTCAGCGAGAGGGAATATTAAATCTATGTCGATCCAAACAATTCCTATATGAATGTTATATATTTTGATAAGATCTCTTTCACATGTTTAATTTAGAGATACAGTGTGGAAACAGGCCCTTTGGCCCACCGAGTCCGAACCGACCAGTGATCCCCGCACATCAACATTATCCTCGCCCCTCAGTGTAGATGTGGATTACGGAAATGACAGAGACACTACATCTAGAAAAAAAATAGGTTTGTCTTGACTGACAAACCAGATCAATTCTTAAAACTATGGTCTCCTTTTATTGAATTTCTTGAACAATACAATGGTTGAACACAAACTCAAAACTGATTGTAAGGCTGGGTGAGCGGGCGCATGGGTGGGTTGACGGATATATCCTCTTCTTTCTCCTTTTCATCTTTCTCTTCTCTTTTTTCTTATTTTAATTTAATATTCTATTTGTAAAATGTTAAAATTGAAGCTGTGCTAGAGTTGTAGAACTGTTAAGTCATTCTTTTTTGTACAATTGCTTCCAATTAAAGTTTAAAAAAAATTATCCTCTGGTCACGGGGAGAACGTACAAACTGGATACAGACAGGCACCCATAGACAGGATCGAACTCTGGTCTCTGGTGCTATAGGGCAGTAGTTCTACCGCTACGCCACTCAAAGAGACTACGGGCCCAGTATCATTTTTTTTCATAACAAGCCTGCTATCCCAGAAATCAATCAATATTGTCTCTTGCAAGTACATTTTTCACTTGATAAAGAGATGAGATTCCGAATATGCTCTCACCAAGGCCTTGTGTAATTAGGTAAAACAACTCTAATTCTCGTACTCAAATAGGGCGCAATACAATTAAAAAATCTCTGCTTGCTAGTAATGCCTATGTTTCCCTCCTTTACTGCCTGGAAACAGGTCACTGCCCATCCATTTATCATTTATAAGATTTGATATCCAGTAAATCCACTGAGTATGAGGCATACATTACCTTTTTTTTTAAATTTAAAGGTCCATTTCGCACTACGGATCACTAACCCATCATATTGAAATAAGTCCATGGATGTACACCGACTCAACCTTAACCATTCCTGCCATTCAAAAAAATGCAATTCTGGTGACCTTTCAAATTAAATCCAGTCTTTCTCATTGATAAAATGACAATCATGATCCATGTAATAAGCAGTGAAAAACTAATTTCCAACTTGATCTTATTTATAACTACCTGTTATCATTTTTTCCCAAGTTATCTAAATAAATGAAATAATCTTGTGCAATAATTCCTCATAGAAGCTGTGATTTCAAGGCCAAGGTTAGTTTATTGTCACATGTATCAATTTAAGGTACAGTGAAATTTGAGTTACCACACAGCCATACTAAGTCAAAAGCAACAAGACGCACCACCACATAAAAGTTAACATAAACATCCATCACAGTTAATTCCACATTCCTCATTGATGGAAGGCAATAGAGTTTAATTTTCTTCCTCTTGTTCTCCCGCGGTCGGGGCTGTCAAACCATCCGCAGTTAGTTCGATCAAAGCCCCTGTCGGGGTGATCGAAACTCCCGCGTCGGGGCGGTTGAAACTCTCTCTGCGAGATGGAGCTCCCGAGTAGGCTTCTTACCAGAGACCGCGAGCTTCACGATGTTAAAGACCACAGGCTCCGCGGTTGGAACTTCCATCTCAGCAAAGGGATCAATCGCAAGCTCCGCGATGTTAAAGTTCCGCAGACTCCTGCGGCTTGGAGCGCCCGTCGGTCTCAAGGAAAGCCCGCCAACTCCACGATGTTAAGCTGCAGTAGGGACAGAGATACTATACGGAAAAAAATCACATCTCTGTCGAGGTATGAAAGTGAAAAAGAGTTTTTAACCTACTAAAAATAACAAAAGGAAGATAGGACAAACAGACTGTTGGCGAGGCAGCCACTGCTTTTTAGACCTAGATAAGCACGTCAGATAATTATCACTGGTGTATTCATAATATGCTTAATGTAGGTATGTTACAAAAATTCCCTTCAGTGGCGCTGCAGTTCTGTCACTGGCTGTGTGCGCGACTTTGGCGCCTTGGGGGGGGGGGGTTAAAATGCGATTTTCACTTGCCATCCGGAATTATATTTTCTCGGAGTGCAAGCTTTTTCTGGAGATTTGTTCCGACTGCCAGCATATGAATTTATTTCTTTAATCGCCCGACTATTTCAGCGCTGCAGTAAAATTAAAATTAGCTCCTAATGCCGTGAACGCCGACAACGGGGACGGATTTTACGTAGGGGACAGGTAAATGAAAGCTGTTTTTTTTTTTCATATAAACTTGCTTGCTTAGATGACTTTAATCATCATTTCATGTTGCGAAACGGTGATTTATTCCCCATATGAACCGGCAGTATTTTTCCTGCCGATATTGGGTTTAAATTCACCGCAACCGCAATGTTCCAATCGATCGCGTTCCAGAAAATCTCACCCGCAAGATGATTTAAGTGGACATTAATTTACGGGCATTAAACACTAAATTCCTTCAATTTGGCATATAAATTATTGACAATTAGATTTAAAAATCATGTTATATTGTGAATTCTTGTGTGAATGTTATTTGGACACAGGCTTTTTAAAAAATGTTAATATTTTCTTAAGAAATGGATAGATGTTTAGATCTAGTAATTGAATTTTGTAATTAGCTACAATTAGGTAACTAATTATATGCTTTAATTTCAGGTCATCCAAGTAAGATTGTTTCATAGTTGTTTCAGAATGCTTCAATCTATAATAACTGAAAATGTATTTCAGTTCTCTTAATTTTTAAGAAAGTTATGGGCTTTTGACTATCCTCGATCACAACTTTTGTGTTAAGTCAATGGAAAAGCAATAGGGACCAAGATGCTAATTTGCAAGTATGAAAATGGCCATAACCTTTTTAATACTGAAGATATGAAAGTTAATTAGGTGTCAAATTAAACTTCTTTTTATGCTTTATCTGATGGGATAAATTTCAGACTTGATTTTTACAATCTCAAAATTTTGTAAAATTGCTACTTAATGGATTTCTAAAACTCTGTTCCTTTCAAATACAAATGCAAAATGATGCAGATGCAATAAATCTGAAATAAACACAAGATGCAGAAGGATGTAGAGCATCAGTGGAGAGAAATCAAGGAATGTTTCAGAACTTGTAAAAATCACAGATAAACAGGATAATAGAGTTTGTTCAGTACATTTCACAGCACTTAACATCTTCCCAGTAAAGGATAGGGTTCCCCTTGTCATCACCTCACCCACTCCAAACTGAACCCGTAATAAGATGCCATGGCAAAGCCCACCTTCACTCCTGTTGTTCATGATATTGAAGCAAATGTTCCCTCCAGTTCATTCTGTCTCCACCAATAGCCATTCCTTTCACATGGTATGCAGACTTGCTTGTTCTCTGCGCCCCTCTCCCACAGACTGGGCATCATGAAAAATGCCTAGATATAACAGCATTTTAGCATATTACACATAGCCATTTACAGTGTGTAGCAAGGAACTGCAGATGCTGGTTTAAACTGAAGATGGACACAAAACGCTGGAGTAACTCAGCGGTACAGGCAGAGGCTGCCTGTCCTGAGTTATTCCAGCTTTTTGTGTCTCTGCCATTTACAGTGTGATCTCTACACTGAGACCAAAAAGGTGAAAGATATTTTGATAATGAGTGTGTAGCATAATAGAAGATGGACACAAAAAGCTGGAGTAACTCTGAAGAAGGGTCTCGACCCAAAACATCACCCATTCCTTCTCTCCAGAGATGCTGCCTGTCCCGCTGAGCTACTCCATCGTTTTGTGTCTATCTTTGGTTTAAACCAGCATCTGCAGTTCCTTCTTACACATATAATATAATAGCATTGAGTTTCAGTCAAATTTTACTTAATGAGATGCCTCCCTGACGCATAATCCATTCATAAATCAAGGAATACCTATCTGTATTGCTTGTGGGAAACTTCACTGTAGCAGGAAATCTCAGTGTCCTGTGCCTGTTACTTTAATGATCTCTCCCACTCTTACACTATTCCAGTGAAGCTCAAAATTTAGGGAGAGCAACACAGGCTGGGTTGGGGGAGGGGTTGCTGTGTGGGAAGAGTTTAAATAGAAGAATGAGAAAAGATTTCATAGAAACATATAATTCTTTCAGGGCTTGACAGGCTGGGAGGACATTTCCCCCTGATTGATGAATCTCTGTTGCAGAATAAATGACAGGCTGCTGAGGACACTAGGAAGAATTTCTTCATGAGAAGATTACAAAGCTGTATTTTCTATCATGGGGACTCTGTAGTATCTTTCGAGTTTGTTCAAAACAGAATGATAGATTTCATAAAATTATGTCAATCGATAGAAATGGGATAGAGCAGGAAAATAGTTCTGTAGTGCACGATTGGGCTTTAACTTGATGAATGGCAAAAAAAAAGCTTGAAGGGCCAGCTGGCCTATGTCTGCTACTATGTTGAGCGGCACCTCATCTTACAAGTGGCATTTCGCAGCCTTCTGTACCCAATGGTTTTCGGAGTTTCAGGAAAAGAGCACTTCTAATTTTATTTTTTTGAATATGTTTCCTTGAGTAGTTTGGAAACACAAAATTGTCCACGGTGACAGGGAAAATACAAATTATTTTATGCAAATGACGAGAGATTGCAGAAGGATATGCCGGTCTTAGTGCGTGATCCAACAAAAGGTTTGTATGCAGATTTGGCAAGCAACTAGGAAAGCGAAGAGAGTTTTATTGTTTACTGATGGGGGAGTTGAATGTAAATGTAGAGAGGTTGTGTTCCATGGGCCGCTGCTGCAAGTACAGCTGGAAGAGGGTGTACCGTACTCATCTTATTTAAGGATGGATGTAAATGCATTGGACAAAGTTTGAAGGATAGATACTTAATTAACAGGTGACATAGCTGGTTGTCTTTTAAGAAAAAGTTTAATTGGCTAGGTATGGATATCTGCTTTTTTGAAGAATAAGCAGTGACTCTTTTGATCACAAGATTCAGAAGGGACTTGATGCAGACACAATCTTTCTTCTGATAGGAGAATCACATGTTAAGGCTTACGCAGTTAAGATGTAGGACAATATTTTCTCAGTGTGCTTGGAGGATGCTTTGATTTAGAAACATAGAAACATAGAAAATAGGTGCAGAAGGAGGCCATTCGGCCCTTCAAGCCAACACCGCCATTCATTGTGATCATGGCTGATCGTCCCCTATCAATAACCCGTGCTTGACTTCTTCCCATATCCCTTGACTCCACTAGCCCCTAGAGCTCTATCTAACTCTTTCTTAAATCCATCCAGTGACTTGGCCTCCACTGCTCTCTGTGGCAGGGAATTCCATAAATTCACAATTCTTTGGGTGAAAAAGTTTTTTCTCACCTCAGTATTAAAAGACGTCCCTTTCATTTTAAGACTGTGGCCCCTGGTTCTGGTAACGCCCCACATTGGGAACATTTTTTCTGCATCTGGCTTGTCCAGTCCTTTTATAATTTTATATGTTGCTATAAGATATCCTCTCATCCTTCTAAACTCCAGTGAATACAAGCCTATTCTTTTCAATCTTTCCTCATATGATAGTCCCGCCATCCCAGGGATCAATCTCGTGAACTTACGCTGCACTGCCTCAATCACAAGGATGTCCTTCCTCAAATTAGGAGACCAAAACTGTACACAATACTCCAGATGTGGTCTCACCAGAGCCCTATGCAACTGCAGAGCCCTATACTCCTGCTTACTCCTCTTGTAGTCAGAACTTGTGTTTCCTGGTGTGTAACAGGCCTTTTAATGCTTTGTGCTTTGTCATTTAATCTCTTACCTGCGCCCTTGTTACTCTTACCCTTGACCTTTGCTATATAATTTAAAATTTGTTTGACTTTCCGTAGTCCTGGTGAAAGAGTGTGGACGTGAAATAGTTAACTATGCTTCCCAACCTTTTATGTATTTCCAGTGTTGTTTGCCGATTTACTAAGTACTTCATGTCAATCAATGTCTCTCACAGTGATTCTTGATACTGCCTTTGAAGTAATTTGCCACAATTGACATGACATGCAGGCTACTATTAAATTGCCCATTTGCAACCAACTTTTGATCATCAGCTCTGGCATCTCCCCCAGCCCAAGGTGCTTTTAAAAATAAAGTAATTGGGAACAGCAACCCTTTCTCTAAAATTCTGAGTAAAAATTTCCATAGCCAATTGTCTTGTTTTTATATAATCTGCTCTATATTCACTCTCTTGTGATTGCAAAATGACTGAATATGAATCTGCCATGATGTAATTCTTGACATTTATCCCAATTCATGTTTAATTTGCAAAATAACAGTTAAACATCTCATTAAATACAGCCTCTTCCCAACCTCGTGAATGACAGAATATATCCTGTTGCTCAATATTTGCTTGCAGCATATTTGAAAATGTTCTTGTTTTTGTTTGATTCGTAACATTTTACAGTGTGGATGGTGCTCACTTAACTCTTGTGCTTATGTATACTCTGCAGGAGCTGCCTCTATTCCATTTCCCCTCAACTTTCACTGAATGTGTAATCCTAGATTGTTGCTATGTTCCCATCCTTTCATCTTTTTGCAGTCTATGTTAAATGTGACATTTTCCAGCTGATCTTTATGGAGAACCTTTTCCTCTTTATTGCCTTTTGCAACTTGAAAATTTCGAAATATGATTTTCTTACCTCACCTCTCACCCCATCAGCCTCCACATCCAACACATTATTCTGCATATCAGTGTGCCATGGGAAAGCGGCCAACATAATCAAGGACCTTTTCATCTGGTCATTCTGGCCTCTCCCATTGCTCATCGGGCAGAAGATATTAAAAAACTTGAAAGCATGTACCACCAGATTCTAAAACATCATCTTCCCGCCCCTAAGCTAGGGTGTACTCCCGACCTTCCAACCAACCTCTTTGTGAAACGTGCATGTTTTTATCTGCGCATTCTCTGTAACTAACACTATAATGCTACAAACCTTATTCTGCGCTCTGGTATATTTCTCTTTGCACGACCTGTTTTGAATTGAATTTGAATTGAATAAATGTTACTAGCCAAGTACGTATACCTACAAGGAATTTGCCTTGGTGCTTTGCCCGCAAGTAACAACACGATATATAGTAAACAATTTAAAAATAAAACATTATAATTTAAACATGTGAAGAATGAAATAAAATACCACAAAAGGAGGCTACAGACTTTTGGCTGTTGAGTAGAGCGACTGCTCATGGAAAAAAGCTGTTTTTATGTCTGGCTGTGGCGGCTTTGACAGTCCGGAGTTGCCTTCCAGAGGGAACTGCTTCAAAAAGATTGTGGCCAGAGTAGGAGGGATCAGAGATGATCTTACCCGCTCGCTTCCTGGCCCTTGCAGTGTACAGTTCCTCGATGGCAAGGAAGGTTGCAGCCTACAACCTTCGGATGTCATGCTTGGTGGCTGAGCCAAACCAGACCATGATGAAAAAAGACTCTATGATGATAGTATAAAACTGGATCATCATTGCATGTGGCAGATTGTGTTTTCTCAGCTGCCGCAGGAAGTACATCCTCTGTTGTTCCTTTTTGACCCCCCATTTAAGGTCCCTGGAGGTGATGGTTCCAAGGAACTTAAATGACTCCACAGATGTGGCTGTGGTGTTGTTGATGGTGAGCGGGGGGAGAGGAGGGGGAGTTCTCCTAAAGTCTACAATCAATTCCACTGTCTTAAGAGTAATTTCTACCACATTAACGTGACCCCCCCCCCCCCCAGTCACATTTTCCCATTACCATCCCTTTCTGCTTTTTACTGAGAACTTTCCCTCCATGATTCTTTGGTTCACCTGCTCTTCCCTTTTCCAAGGCACTTTCCCCTGTAATCACAGGAGAAACAACCCTTGTCCCACTCACCATTCAGGCTCCCTAATGACACTTTCAGGTGAGACAGCACTTTACTTTCATCTTTCCAACCTTCGAATGGGGCTAGATTAACTTTAAAAGTATCAAGTTTACAAATGACCGACTTGAGCATAGTCCTTGCTTGCGTGCGATTGAGCATTTGAGAGACTGGTGGGATGGATTTGATGGCTGCAGGGTTTCAGGTGACAAGGTTCTTGACACGAGCTGCAATTGTGCCACATCAAACCCAGGAACAATACACTTTATTTAACATGTTGATGTCCATTTTGTGAATCCTATCTTGATTCACAGTGTCCAGCAGTGTCCTTTGCAAAGCCAGCCATGGCATTTAAAATATTGTCTGCAGCAAAATATTTGAATAGACAATATTTGCCTGAGATAGGTTATGGTAAATTTATTAATATCAGCTCCTTCATCATCATTAAGAATGACAAAGTGAGATTTTAAATGCTTTTCCAGACTATCGTCCTATGATACAATCACTACAGCAGGCATTGTGGCCAGATTTCCAATTTAAGAACTGCTCTGTTTACAGTTCTCAGGAACAGAATGCCTTCCATAGTTCAAGGAGAACCTGTAACCAGATCACATCACAAGCCTTAATTTAGAGCCACAGTGTGGAAAGCAAAATTACGTCAAGTAAAAAGATTGTCGGCAAAAGATACTTGATTTGGGATAAGGAAAATTCCTATTGATACCTGGGGATCCATTGAATTACTACATTACTATATTAGCACTATGTTCTGCAGGCATTTTTTCTAACACAGTTATGCTCTCTGATATATTTTTCTTTGCACTACGTGTTGGATTTGTGTATGATTTGTTTATACTTATCTTTAGCATGATTTGACTGGATAGCATGCAAACTAGGTTTTTCCACTGTATCTTGGTATACGTCACAATAACAAACTAATACTGAATCTCCAAATCTGATACTTGGTCGCTCTTTAAATTAAATATAAATTTCCTATTTTGTGTCGAGTTGCATTCAGAAACCTGGTATTTCTTACCAGCTTAAACATACACTGAACATTGGACAGTTCCCATAAAGACCATTGGGTCAAAGTGATTGCTTTCTTGTTGGTGATCTTTAATTATAGAGGGAATTCTTCCTGTTGGCACATTGTAGACTTGCCAGGCTGATCTAGTGACCCCACTCTTTTAATACAGTCTATGTGTGCAACCAACATTAATTTGGCCTAATGTGATGGGTCAAAACTTCAAAAAGAATATTTATATTATTCTTCTGCACGTTAGCCTTTAAAATAGTGTTCATGCTCTCAAATGGCCTGGCAAATGTCAGTGCCTAACTGAATAAATATAAATTAAAAAAACTGTGTGTGGCACTGAAACAATAGTTTTCTTTTAATGGGCAAGCTGAAAATATTTGTCTTGGAATGTTTTCCTTTTGAGGAAGTAGTACATAGCCAATTGAATGGCTTTAACAAAGCGATACAGTTATAAAGACACAACAAGTTGACGCATTTGTAGAAAGATACCTTAAGTGATTGTTACAATGTGCTCAAGGCTGTCACTAATGTAATCCAAATATATACGAAAAACGTTGTTTTTGAGAATTTAGTCGTTTTTGGAACTACAATTATGGCAGTCTGATTTACCATGGCATTGTTCTGAACCTCTGTTTTGCACTGGGTATCTCAACTCACACCGTTTGTAAAACAACGAGAGATTATAAATAAATATTTTAAATTCAATTTTGTCAGAAAGTTCCTCAAGGTGCTTTTTATAACTTTTGGAAGTAATTTTTTATTACAGTCCCCCTTGTAAAGTGGGAAATGTGACAATCAATTTACACACAGTAAGTCAAACAAGTAGTAATGTAATAGCAACAAGACAATGAAGAAAGACACAAAATACTAGAGGAACTCAGCAGCTCAGGCAGCATCTCTGGAAAAAAGGGAATAGGTGACATTTAGGGTCTGGCCCAGGGTAGAGGGAATCTAGAGGTATGAAATGTATAAAGAACAGAGGCGAAATATCACTCTCACTCTTAAGAAGGGTCTCGAAACATCATCTATTCCTTTTCTCCAGAGATACTGCTTGACCCACTGAATTACTTCAGCATTTTGTATCTATCTTGGGTGTAAACCAGCATCTGCATTTCTTTCCTATAACAACTGGACTTAAAAAAATATATATATGTTGGGAGGAAGCATATTGACGTGGTTCTGGATATAATTCCACTGTTCTGCTTCGCAGGCCATGGGAAATAACTTGAGAGATCAGTAGATTAGTACCTTATATGAAGGCTGACACCTCTGATGATGCAGTCTTGTATGCTTTCCTGTCCTGGAGTGGGACGAACTCTTAAAGTTTTGACTTGCTTAGCTACGGCTACAAACTAAACAACAACTAACAACTGTTTACTATGAAAATAAGAAACTTAGTGCAGGTAGAGTTTTCAAACAAAATTGTTTGTACTTAATTGTATAAGATTTATTCAAAAATACAATACTATCTTATCAAGTTCTTACATTCTCAAAACAGAGAACTTTGAGTTGAGCTTTAAAAATAAACCAGGCACCAACAACAGCACTTTAAATTCCTGAGAGGAGCAGCTTGTGACAAGCAGGATTGTTATCACGCTGCAGCAATGTGTTTAATGTGATTGTGAAGCAGACATATGCCAGAGCTACTTTTTACTTCTCATTTGAAATATTGTATATATGGCAACATTGAGTACCCCCTGCTGGTTGGTTTGAGTAAAGCTGGCACTCTATTAATGGTTCTTTATAGTTCAATGGTTCGTTATTGTCACGTGTGCACTGTATAATTACATTCTTGCACAGGCTGCCATATTTTGGTACCATTTACAAACGAAGACGTCCAAAGTCCAGTTCACATGCTGGATGTACTAGAGAGCCCACGAGTCAGGTAAGCCCTGTAGTGCCTACTCAGTCACTCTCGACCAGCTCTGCTCGCGAACTGATGTCCCTCTCCTCGCCTGACCGCCTTTATGTCCCAGGGGGCACCGACTGCAGACGACTTTGAAGGAACTGGAGTCAATACCCCAGTTCCTCCCCTCACATCCGTCGTCACTAGAGGCTCTCCCTTCTTTGACTCTTCGGTTTTTGGGGCTGAGCTCGGCGATTTCAAGGTTAGTTTATTTGTCAAATACACCAATCGGTGTAGTGAAATGTTTCTTGCCATGCAGCACATAAAATAAATAATACAGACACAACACTAATAAAGTGATTTAAACATTAAAAAAAACATCCCCCCACAATGGTTCCCATTATGAGGGAAGGCACAATGTCCAGTCCCCAACCCATGTCCACCCATAGTCAGGCCTATTGAGGCCTCCGCAGACGCCTTCACGGAGGCCCAATGTTCCAGGCCGTTCTCGCCGGGTGATGGTGCTCCGGCATCGGGAGAATCCTCTCAGCGGCTTGGGACACCCGGAACGGCCGCTTCCTTACCAGAGTCCGCGACTTCCGAAGCCGACAAGGCCGCGCTGAATGGAGCTCCCCCACTGGCTCCGGATGTGGAAGTTCAGCGCCGCCGCCCACAGCTGGCCGCTCCACAGACCCGCAGCTCCGCGATGTTTTTATGTCCGCGGTCTCAGCTCACCGGAGTTCCAGCGTGGCGACCCAGGCAAGGCATCACCAGCTGCGCCGCTGCCGAAGCCGAGGTTCTTGGCGGTCTCCTCAGGAAACGTCGCTCCAGGCCTGCTGGTAGGCCGCGTGGACGAGTTGAAGTTGCAGCCCGGAGAAAAGCTGCCTCTCCGACCAGGTAGGGACCCTGAAAAGTAGTTTCCCCCTTCCCCCCCCCCCCCCCCCCCCCCCTCACCCCCCACATAAAAAAGAATAGGCTCCATAAACAAAACACTTTAACTCACTAAAATAAAGAAAAGGGTGAAAAACATACAGCTGCAGGCTGGGCAGCCATGCCATTCAGGATAGCGCCCCTATCTCCGAGTTTCCTCTGCAGGCAGCAGCCCGCCGAGTCGTTCCTCACAGTGGTGAACCAGTCCGCGGGCAGCCCACTGGGTTTTCGTTCATGGCAGCCCGCGACGGCCGACTTCAAAGTCTATCTGTGAGCATTACTTTTTCAGGGTTTTAGAAACACAGAAACATAGAAAATGGCCATTCGGCCCTTTGAGCCTGCACCGCCATTCAATATGATCATGGCTGATCATCCAACTCAGTATCCCATACCTGCCTTCTCTCCATACCCCCGATCCCTCTAGCCACAAGTACCACATCTAACTCCCTCTTAAATATAGCCAATGAACTGGCCTCAACTACCTTCTGTGGCAGAGAATTCCAGAGACTCACCACTCTCTGTGTGAAAAATGTTTCCTCATCTTGGTCCTAAAAGATTTCCCCTTATCCTTAAACTGTGACCCCTTGTTCTGGACTTTCCCAACATCGGGAATAATCTTCCTGCATCTAGCCTGTCCAACCCCATAAGAATTTTGTAAGTTTCTATAAGACCCCCCCCTCAATCTTCTAAATTGTAGCAAGTACAAGCTGAGTCTATCCAGTCTTTCTTCATATGAAAGTCCTGACATCCCAGGCATCAGTCTGATGAACCTTCTCTGTACTTCCTCTATGGCAAGAATGTCTTTCCTCAGATTTGGCGACCAAAACTGTACGCAATACTCCAGGTGTGGTCTCACCAAGACCCTGTACAACTGCAGTAGAACCTCCCTGCTCCTATACTCAAATCCTTTTGCTATGAATGCTAACATACCATTTGCTTTCGTCACTGCCTGCTGCATCTGCATGCCTACTTTCAATGACTGGTGTACCATGACACCCAGGTCTTGTTGCATCTCCCATTTTCCTAATCGGCCACCATTCAGATAATAGTCTACTTTCCTGTTTTTGCCACCAAAGTGGATAACCTCACATTTATCCACATTATACTGCATCTGCCATGCATTTGCTCACTCACTCAGCCTATCCAAGTCACCTTGCAGCCTCCTAGCATCCTCCTCACAGCTAACACTGCCCCCCAGCTTTGTGTCCTCTGCAAACCTGGAGATGTTGCATTCAATTCCCTCGTCCAAATCATTAATATATATTGTAAACAGCTGGGGTCCCAGCATTGAACCTTGTGGTACCCCACTAGTCACTGCCTGCCATTCTGAAAAGGACCCGTTTACGCCTACCCTTTGCTTACTGTCTGCCAGCCAGTTCTCTATCCACATCAATACTGAACCCCCGATACCATGTGCTTTAAGTTTGTATACTAATCTCTTATGTGGGACCTTGTTGAAAGCCTTCTGAAAGTCCAGATATAACACATCCACTGGTTCTCCCTTATGCACTCTACTAGTTACATCCTCGAAAAATTCTATAAGATTTGTCAGACATGATTTACCTTTCGTAAATCCATGCTGACTTTGTCCAATGATTTCACCACTTTCCAAATGTGCTGCCACCCCATCTTTAATAACTGACTCTAGCAGTTTCCCCACTGCTGATGTTAGACTAACTGGTCTGTAATTCCCCGTTTTCTCTCTCCCTCCCTTTTTAAAAAGTGGGGTTACATTAGCTACCCTCCAATCCTCATGAACTACTCAGAATCTAAAGAGTTTTGAAAAATGATCACTATTGCATCCACTATTTCTGGGGCTACTTCCTTAAGTACTCTGGGATGCAGTATATCTGGCCCTTGGACTTTATCGGCCTTTAATCCATTCAATTTACCTAACACCACTTCCCGGCTAACCTGGATTTCACTCCGTTCCTCCATTTCATTTGACCCCCGGCCCCCTGCTATTTCTGGCAGATTATTTATGTCTTCCTTAGTGAAGACTAAACCAAAGTAGTTATTCAATTGGTCTGCCATGTCCTTGTTCCCCATGATCAATTCATCTGTTTCTGACTGCAAGGGACCTACAGAAAGGGACTGCAAGGGACCTACAGAAAAAGAAACTAATCTTTTTCTCTTCACATATCTATAAAAACGTTTGCAGTCAGTTTTTATTTTCCCTGCCAGTTTTCTTTCATAATCCATTTTCCCTTTCCTAATTATGCCCTTTGTCCTCCTCTGCTGGACTCCGAATTTCTCCCAGTCCTCTGCTAGGCTGCTTTTTCTGGCTAATTTGTATGCTTCATCTTTTATTTTGATACTATCCCTGATTTCCCTTGTTATCCACGGATGCACTACCTTCCCTGATTTATTCTTTTGCCAAACTGGGATGTTTTGTTCATTCAAAACAGAAATGCAAAAATCAATACGGACTATGAAAGCTCGTAATATTTGTAAAAGCTATTTTCTTGGTTTCTTTATGCTACATGATATCTTGACTAGTATGCAGTCTGTTAATCTGAAGAATGGTCACAACCTGAAACAACACCTATCCATGTACTCCAGAGATGCTGCCTGACATGCTGTGTTACTCCAGCATATTGTGTCAATAGACAATAGGTGCAAGAGTAGGGCATAAGGCCCTTCAAGCCACCACCGCCATTCAATGTGATCATGGATCATGGCTGATCATCCACGCTCAGTACCCCGTTCCTGCCTTCTCCCCATATCTCCTGATACCGCTATCTTCAAGAGTCCTATCTAGCTCTCTCGAAAGTTCTCAGAGAACTGGCCTCCACCGCCCCTCTGAGGCAGAGAATTCCGCAGATTCACAACTCTCTGTGTGAAAAAGTGTTTCCTCATCTCCGTTCTAAAAGACTTGCCCCTTATTCTTGAACTTCAATTGTCCTTTTTTGTAAAACAGCATCTACAGTTCCTTATTTCTAATCAAAGATCTTGTTTGTCAAAGTTTGCTTATTTTAATGGATGATGGAAATTGCAGATAATTGAAAGCATTTACATTTTGACTATATGCAAATGAAGGTAGCTGAGCTAATAGGTTGATATACGGGAAACTGGATTGAAGCAGAACAAGGCATCAAACATAGGCAATTTTTCTGTGCTATAATTGGTGGTTATCGGTAAATCTCAAACTGCAGCTAGTTTTTGCAACATCTCTTCATTCAATATGTTCATAGGTTCATAATTTACCAACCCTCTCGCTAAAGAAATTCCTCCTCATCTATTTTCTAAAGATACATTATTTTATTCTGAGGCTGTGTCCTCTTCACATCGACTCTATCTAGGTCTTTCACTATTCGGTAACATTCAATGAGATCACCCCCTCATCCTTCTAAACCCCAGAAAGTACAGGCCTAGAACCATCAAATGTTCATCATATGTTAACCCAATCATCCCTGGGATCACTCAGAAATCTCCCCTGGTCCCTCTCCAAAGTCAGCACATTCCTCATTCGATATGGGGCCCAATTCTCACAGGACTCCAAATGCGGTTTGACCAGTGCCTCATAAAGCCTTGGCATTACATAGCTACTTTTACATTCTAATCCTCTTGAAATGAATGTTAACATTGTATTTGCCTGCCTTACTACTGATCTCAAAAGTTCACTATGAATGCATCCACAAGTTCTAAAGCTACTTCTTTTAGAACCCAGGGGTGCAGTCCATCTGGTCCAGGTGACATTGACCATCAGACCTTTCAGCTTCCCAAGCACTTTCTCCTCAGTAATAGCAGCTCCATTAACTTCTTCCTCCTGGCTCTCTTGAATTTCAGGCACATTGCTGGTGGCGTCTGCTGTGAAGACTGACGCAAAAAACTTATTCAATTCATCTGCTTTTTTTACTCTCCATTATTACTTCTCCAGTGTCATGCTCTAGCAGTCCAATATCCACTCTTGCCTCTCTTTTACACTTTATATGTCTGAAGAAACATTTGGTATCCTCTTTTATTGACTAGCTTACCTTCATGTTTCTTTTTTTTCCCCCCCTTTTTGTTCTTTTACTGTAATTGCCTTCTGTTGGTTTTTAGAAGCTTCCAAATCGTCTTGCTTCCCACTAATCTTTACTATATTTGATGGCTTCGCTTTTACTTTTATGCTGCCTTTGACTTTGTTGTCAGCAACGGTAACCTCATCCTCCTTTTAGAATCTTTCTTCCTCTTTGGTATGAAAAGATCCCGCTTCTTCTGAATTACTCCCAGAACTACTGCCGTTGCTGCTCCACCATCATTCCTGCAACAGTCCTTTTCCAATTAACTTTCGCCAGATTTCCCCCATGTCTCTGTAGTTACTTTTACTCAATAGTATTACCAACACATCTGATTTCATTTTCTCCCTCTCAAACTGCAGGTTAAATGTTATCATATTATGCTCACTACCTCCTATACATCCTTTACCTTAAGTTCTTTACTCAAATCCAGTTAATTACACAACACCAAATCCAGTATTGCATTTTCCCTAGTAGGCTCGACCACAAGCCGCACTAGGAAGCCGTCTCATAGGCACTCTATAAATTCCTTCTTTTGGGATCCAGTACCAAGCTGATTTTCTCAATCGAACTGCATTTTGAAATCCCCCATAACCACTGTATTATTGCCTTTCTTGCATTCCAATTGTATCTACTGATGTAATTTGCAGCATGGCTACTGTTTGGAGGCATATATATAATTCCCATTGGGGTCTTTTAACCCTTGCAGTTTCTTAACTCTACCCACAAGGATTCTACATCTTCTGATTCCATCTCATCCCTTACTAAGGATTGAATTTTGTTCCTTACCAGCAGAGCACTCCCCCTGCCCACCTGCCTGTCTTTTCAATAAGATGTATATCCTTGGATGTTCAGCTCCCAGCTCTGATCTTCTTTCAGCAGTGTCTGTGATGCCCACAACCTACTCATTTCTAACTGCGCTATAAATTCATCCATCTTGTTGCGTATACTGCGTGCATTCAAATATAACATCTGTAGTTCAGTGTTCACCACCACTCTTCTCAAATTGGTCTCCATTTTCCATGACGTTAGACCTTTATTGTTTTTTTTTTTTAATTTTCTGTCCTATTACTTCTTCTGGTGACGTCAGTAACTTCTTCCCTTTAATTTCATCCATACATTTCCAAATTTGTTGAAACCAAATTTAGTTTAAAGCTCTATTTATGGCCCTAGTTATGCTGTTTGCCAGAACTCTGGTTCCAGCAGGATTCAAGTGGAGTCCATCCCATCAGAACAGCTACCTCCATCCCCAATACAAATACCATGTCCCACAAATATCAAACCAGTTCTCCACAGAACCTTTGAGCCGTGCATTCAACTCTTTAATCTTCTCGATTCTATGCCAATTTGCTCATGGCCCAGGTAGCAATTCAGAGATTATTACCTTTTTGGTTCTGCTTTTGAATTTAGTCCCTAGCTGCGTCATTGGTACCCACATTTTAGCTTGGGTCCGAACATGTACCATCTCAGAAAGATGGTCATTCCTTCCGCATCTATACAAAATCTTCATTTGTTTTGATCCTTAGATTATCAGCTTCGTTATCATTTAGGTCACAATGCAATAAAGTGGAAAACTACTTTTGCAAATAGTTTCCAGGATCTTACATTGGAATCCTAAGCACAATGATCACTCCTCCCAACCGCCAAAGTGGCCAGGCATGAGTTGATCCTTGAATGCAAAGATTGAATGAATGGACTATTGCGAGATGTCCTTAAATATCTTAAAGCTATATATTGAAGGTTTTCAATGTTCATTTCCTCCTCACTGGAATTAGGATCTGCTTTTTTGATTAGGATGGTAATCTAGATTAGAACACGGGTGCATGAACACGGGTACCTGCTGTACTGTCAGAAGTGGTATCAGCCTTTCACCGAGGTCCATTGCAAAATAATTGAAGGTCAAGAAATTCCCTTGGCCAATACATCTCCCTCAATCATTATCTGGCCATTCATCTAATTGCAATTAGTTTGATCCTGCTTCATGCACATTAGCCATCAAATTTACTTGGATAAGGCCATTAATTCTATGTACCATTAAAATCATAACATCATGCAACATGGAAACAAGCCCATTGGCCCAACTCGTCCATTCTGACCAAGCAGTCCTATCCAAGCTGCATTTGATTCATACCCGCTAAATCTTTCCGATTCATGTACCTTTCCAAGTTTCTTTTAAATGTTATTATTATGCCCGCTTCAACTAGCTCCTCTAGCAGCTCATTCCATAGACTACCGCCCTGAGTGGAAAGGTTGCCCCTCAGTTTCCTATTAAATTTTTCCCCTATCTCTTCCTATGGCTTAGGCCCTTGAGTCATGGCAATAAGCTCGTAAATCTTCTCTGCACTCTTCCCATTTTAATGATACTGTTCCCCTAGCAGGGTGACCAAAACTGAACACAATACTCCAAATATGGCCTCACCAACGTATTGTACAACTGTAACACAACGTCCCACCTCTATACTCAATGCCCTGAACGATGAAAAGGCAATGTACCAAAAGTATTATTTACCACCTTATCTACTTGCAACTCAATTTTCAGGCAACTATGTACCCACATATGGTTACAAAGGTGTCTTCTAGCCCCCCCCTGCAACACTCTCCAGGGGCCTACCATTCACTGTGAAAGTCCGGGGCTGGTTAGCGTTCCCAAAATGCAACACCTCACAGGTATTACATCTCTTGGAACTGCAGGGGAACGTATGTGAGGAAGGGATGATTTGGATGGGAAACGATGAGTGAAACAAGGAGTTGTGGAAGAAGCGGTCTCTGGAAGGGGGAAGGGGTGGGAATGGGAAGATGTGACGGGTGGTGGGAACTCGTTGGAGGTGACGGAAATGCCAGAGGCTGATGTGTTGAATGTAGAGGCAGGTGGGGTGAAAAATAAGGACCAAAGGATTTCTATCCGAGTTCCCTTCTGGTGGGGACGGAAAAGTGAGAGAAGAACTAGAGGACACAGAGAAGATGCGGGCAAAGAATCCATCTACGAGCTGGGCGGGAAATCACATTTTATCACGGATGTCCTAGAATGGAAACAACTCATCTTGGGAGCAGATGCCGCAGAGACAAATAAATTGAGAGTAGGGGATAGCGTCTTTGCAGAGGCAGGGAAGAATTGTAGTCCAGGTAACTGGGAGTCGGTAAGTTTATAGTAGACGTCACTCGATAGCCTGTCCCCTGTGACAGAGACCGAGAGATCAAAGTAAGGGAGAGAAGTGTCACGGATAGTTCAAGTGAATATGATGACAGGGTGGAAGTTAATGGAAAAGTCAATTAAATCAATGCATGCTGTATAAGTTTAAGAGGTAGCTCCAATGCAGTAGTCAATGTACCATTGGGGGGGGGGGGGCAGTTCTAATACTGTTAACTAATACCATACTAATACTAATACCATAACTGGCCATGTTATGGCCAGTTCTTGGACTCCCTCATATCTAATGCTTGCTTGATCATGAACTCCAGAGTCATGCACCAGGCCATCAGTCCAATCTCAACACCTTTGGCCATCCCTTGTCCACAGCCTCAACCTTATCATTCCCCAGCACCATACTGCCCACTTCTATCTTCCTCCCAAAATTCACAAACAGGATTGCCCTGGCAGACCCATTGTTTCTGCCTGTTTCTGCTTGTTTGTACCTCACAGAACTCATCTCCATAAACCTTGATTCCTTCTTACCCCCCTTGTCCAATGTCTTTTCATCTACATTTGGGACACCTCACACGCCGTTCAACTCTTCAAACTCCAGGCCACCCTTGTTTCATCTTCACCATGGACGTCCAATTTCTTTACACCTCCCCACCAGGAAGGTCTCAAGGCCTTCTGATTCTTCCTTGAAAGAGGCTTAATCAGTTTTCTTCCACCAACACTCTCCTCCGCCTCTCGTCTCCTCCTCCGTCTTCACCCTCAACAACTGCACCTTTGACTCCTTTCTCCAAGTTAAATGTGTAGCCAAGGCTACTCGCATGATCCCAGTTATGCCTGCCTTTTTGTCATGTTACATACCCAATAACATTCCCTTTGTTAAATAATAGTACAATTTGCTTTCATTTACCTTTATTAACGTGGAAAATATCCCAAGGAGGATATGTAATCTGCTTTTCATCCCCAGTGACATCCAACATCTTAAAAAAAAACATGAACCAGCCACAAAAAGGTTAAATGCAATAATAAAAAGTGAAGATAAACCGCAAATGGGACTATTGTTTTTCTCGTAAGTAATTTGCGGTTACATGAGCTACCTGAGCCTAATTCTGTTGGACCAGTTTACCTTTATTTGGTGCAATTATTGTCAGCATAATCCAGAGGTTATTCCCAGTGTCCAGTCGGTTCCTACATTTAATCAGTTGCATCATGGCAGTCAATCCAGTTTTGAACAAGTATGCTGCAGTGAAAAACAAAGAACATGATATGCTCCAATATTCTCCGCTGCACCAAAGGCAAGTAAAGCTAATCTTAGAATATTGAGGGGTTTTTCTGCAATTGCACAATAATTCAACCGGTTTAGCTTCCTTGTAGCTAGACTCATGTTTTCAAAAATAGATTCTATGTCCATTTTTAACCCTATAAGTTGTTCATGATGAAACTAATTGTATAATCTTGTTTCTAACATAGTTAAATTATACTGATTGATTGTTTATGCTATTTGACTTTTTTTTGTTTCTGAAGATACAATATGAAACATGACCCATAGAGAACTTTATTTTGAACGCAGCAATTTTCAGCTTTATCAAAACAATTGTGACCTTGTTTTTGCAAAAGCATAGTCAGATAATTTAGCTGATTGAATATATCTGCCAGAGGTGAAATACAAGATACAAGATACATTTATTTGTCACATGTACCAATTGGTACAGTGAAATGTGCGGTCACCATACTGCCATACAAATAAAAGAGAAATACACATAACTCGAGTTAAGGAGGCAAGGATACAAAAGGGTGGCAGACAAGGAGCGAAGAGAGATAAAATGTGAAACCAGGGTAGGTCAGAGTAACTCAGTAGGTCAGACAGCATTATGTGGAGGAAATGGATGGGCACGGTCCTGAACTTCCTCTATTGAGTGAGGCCACATGTAAACTGGAGAAACAAGTCTCATATTCCACTTTGGTAGCATACAACCTAACAGTATGAACATTGAATTCTCCAATTTTAAATAATACTAGACCAAGTGCAGACCTGTTGGGTCTGTTCCCCAATGTGCGGTTGCAGGGGAGGGAGGGCAGGGCAGCATGTCCCTGAGGGTGGGTGAGGGGGGGTAGAGAGGGGTGGGGTAAGGGAGAGGTGGGGAGAAAGTGAGAGGAATGGGGTTTTTGGGGAAGAGGGGAGGAAAAGGAGGTGGAGGGGAGAGGAGAGGGGGAGAAAGAGGGGTAGGGGAGAGGTGGAGAGAGAGTGGAGGGGGTGGGAAAGAGAGAGAAAGGAGAGGGAGAGAGGTGGGGAGGGAGAGGGGTGAGAGAGGAGGGGAGAGAGAGAGAAAGGGGGAGAGGTGGGGAGGGGAGGAAGAGGGGAAGAGTGGGGAGTGAGTGGAAGAGGGGTAGCAGGGAGTGGTGCAAGAGCGAGGGGAAGGGGGTGGGGGGGAGATGGGGATGAAGAGGGTGGGGGAGAGAGGGGGTGGGAGTGGTGAGGAGAGAGGGAGATGGAGAAGGGGAGAGGGAGGAGGAGAGGGGGTGGGGGAAGGTGTGAGAGGGTTCAGGGAGGGGTTGAGAGAGGGGTGGGAGGGGAAGGGGAGAGAGGGGGGAGAGTATGGAGGGAGGGGGAGAGGGGTAGGGGAGAGAGAGGGAAGAGTGGAGGGAGGGGGAGAGTGGTAGGGGAGGGGGAAGAGTGAGGAGGGAGGGGAAAGCGGAGAGAGGGGGAAGAGTGGGGAGGTGGAGGGAAGAGAGGGGTGGGGGAGGGAGCGGGAAAGGTGGGGAATGGGGGAGAGAGAAGTGGAAGTGGGGAGGGAGGGTGAGAGGTGTAGGGGAGAGTGGTGGAAGTGGGAGAGAGAGAGAGGGGGAAGGGGGAGTGGTGGAAGAGGGAGAGAGGAGTAGGGGAAAGGGGTGGGGGAGATAGGGAGGGAGGGGAGAGGGAGGGAGGGGAGAGGGAGGGAGGGGAGAGGGTGGGGGAGGGAGAGAGGTGGGGTGGGAGGGGGTGGGGGAAGGGAGAGAGAAGTGGAAGAGTGTGGAGGGAGGGGGAGAGGGGTAGGGGAAGTGGTACAGTGTCCCCTTAGTCACATGTGTGGGGGATATTAGGTGGTACAGTGTCCCCCCTAGTCACATGTGTGCGGGATGAGGTACAGTGTCCCCCTAGTCACATGTGTGGGGGATGAGGTACAGTGTCCGCCTGGTCACATGCGTGGGGGATATTAGGTGGTACAGTGTCCCCCTTGTCACATGTGTGCGGGATGAGGTACAGTGTCCCCCTAGTCACATGTGTGGGGGATGAGGTACAGTGTCCCCCTGGTCACATGTGTGGGGGATATTAGGTGGTACAGTGTCCCCCTTGTCACATGTGTGCGGGATGAGGTACAGTGTCCCCTTAGTCACATGTGTGGGGGAAGTGGTACAGTGTCCCCCTAGTCACATGTGTGGGGGAAGTTGTGCAGTGTCCCCCTAGTCACATGTGTGGGGGAAGTGGTACAGTGTCCTCCTAGTCACATGTGTGGGGGAAGTGGTACAGTGTCCCCCTAGTCACGTGTGGGGGAAGCAGTACAGTGTCCCCCTAGTCACATGTGTGGGGGATGAGGTACAGAGTCCCCCTAGTCACATGTGTGGGGGATATTAGGTGGTACAGTGTCCCCCTAGTCACATGTGTGGGGGAAGTGGTACAGGTCCCCCTAGTCACATGTGTGGGGGATGAGGTACATTGTCCCCCTAGTCACGTGTGGGGGAAGCGGTACAGTGTCCCCCTAGTCACATGTGTGGGGGAAGTGGTGCAGTGTCCCCCTAGTCACATGTGCATGTGGGGCGGGGCAGCATGTCCCTGAGGGTGGGTGTGGGGGTTAGAGAGGGGTGGGGTAAGGGGAAGGGGAGGGGATAGGAGAGGGGAAGGTGAGAGGAGAGGGGTTATGGAGAAGAGGGGAGGAAAGGGAGGTGGAGGGGAGGGGAGAGGAGAGGGGGAGAAACAGGGGTAGGGGAGAGGTGGAGAGAGAGTGGAGGGGGAGGGAGAGAGAGTGAAAGGAGAGGGAGAGAGGTGTGGAGAGAGAGGGGGTGAGAGAGGAGGGGGAGAGAGAGGGAAAGGAGAGGGGGAGAGGTGGGAGAGGTGGGGATGGGAAGGAGAGGGGAAGAGTGGTGAGTGAGGGGAAGAGGGGTAGCAGGGAGTGGTGCAAGAGCGATGGGAAGGGGGTGGGGGGGAGATGGGGATGAAGAGGGGTGGGAGAGAGAGGGGGTGGGAGCGGTAAGGAGAGAGGGAGATGGAGAGGGGGAGGGGGAGGAGGAGACGGGGGTGGGTGAAGGTGTGAGAGGGTTCAGGAAGGGGTGGGAGGGGAAGGGGAGAGAGGGGGAAGAGTGTGGAGGGAGGAGGGGAGGGGGAGGGGAGAGAGAGGGAAGAGTGTGCAGGGAGGGGGAGATTGGTAGGGGGAGGGGGAAGAGTGAGGAGGGAGGGGGAAAGCTCAGAGAGGGGGAAGAGTGGGGGGGGGGAGGGAAGGGAGGGGGGAGAGAGGGGTGGGGGAGGGAGATGGGGAAAGGCGGGGGATAGGGGAGAGAGAAGTGGAAGTGGGGAGGGAGGCTGAGAGGTGTAGGGGAGAGTGGTGGAAGTGGGAGAGAGAGAGGGGGAAGGGGGAGTGGTGGAAGAGGGATAGAATAGAGAATTTTTAAAAACGGATTTTTAATGGGGTTTTTTTAAGCATTTTAAAAAAATTACTTGTCTAATGTAAAGTATAGATACGCAATGAAAACCAGAAAATGAAATAAAATTAACACTTGTCTAAAGATAACATTTGATAAACACGGCTGTGGAAATCGGCAAAGAAAAAAGCAATCTCTTCAAAGTGGAGTAATGGAGTCCTTTGAATAAAGAGAGAATATTAAAAAACCGGGAAAATGTGTATTAATTTGGCAGAGCAAATAACGGAGAACTTAATAAAAAGAATTATTCAAATATAAATAAATACTGAAAACATCGTCTACGTTTACCTTTTGAAAAAAGTGTAAATCGATAATAAGATTTTCAAAACAAAAGTGTCAAATGAAAAATGAAATAACGGCAGAAATCCAGCGTTTAGATCGATCGCTGTCGAGAAACGAAGTCCGAATGACCGTTGGGGAATAATGTTCTTGAAAAGGTTTCCAAGGCAACGCGAGCCGGCAATGTCCCCCCACTCACATGTCCACACAGGCTGCTGGGGGGGAGGGGCTGGGGCTGGGGCCAAGGTAGATGTAAATGAGATCCATTCCGATTGGCCATTTGTGAGGGTTGGCATTGTGACATCACACAATGGAACGTGCTGGCACATCAGGAGGCTGGGGGGCTGGGGCTGGGGCAGATATAAATGAGATCTGTTCCGATTGGACATCTGTGAGCCTTGGGCATTGTGACATGGCACGATGGAATGTTTACCAACATTCTATGGGTGAGAGCAGTTCGATTTTCGAAAAAAGGGGGGGGGGGGGACGACGGATTTTAATAAAAACGGTGTAGGTAACGACGTCCAAACGTGACGGGGAGCGCCATCGGGAAAGCATGAGTGTGACATCCGGGCCGGTGGGAAAAACGGCGGCATTCCAGGGTCCTGTTTCGGCGGAGCGTGACATCAAAGGGCGGAGACACGGCAGACGGTTGGCGGCAGTCGGCCACAGAGTTTTAATATATATATATGATAATACCTTCCTGACCCTCTCATTTTCCTATGCCCCAATCCCATACTGGTCTACACCCATTTTTCCCACTATCCCACCTCCCTTTCCCCTTTCACCTATATCACTCCAACTAGCTTTACATTTCACTCCTCTTCTCTCCTATCTGACACCTTTTTGTCTTCTTTTCATCTCTAGATTTTGTCACTTATTCCATCCATCTGCCAATCAACTCCTCCCCACAGGGTTTCGGCCTGAAACGTTGCCTATTTCCTTCGCTCCATAGATGCTGCCTCATCCGCTGAGTTTCTCCAGCACTTTTGTCTACCTTATATCCATTTATCACTTGCTAGGCTTTGTCTCGCACCAAACTCTTTTCTCCGGCTTTCTCCCCCCAACTATAATCAGTCTGAAGAAGGGTTCCAATACAAAACATCACCTATTTATCCCTCCACAGTGACGAGGGTCTCATAGAAGGGTGCAAGGGTCCTTGTCACAGTTCATCCCAAACAGCTCCGTACCAAAGGACACTCTGATAAATGGGCTGTTCCGAAGGACACATTGGAAAATGGGTATTAAATGCTACTGGAAGACCATCAACCCAGTGAAAGATGCTCTTGCGCCTGCCCAAAACGTGTTGGTCTCGCACCATAGCAAGATTTCCATCAGGGAATGTTGTTGACTGGCTCATTCCAGACTACAGGAGCACACATTGGGGGACGCACTTGGTGCAGCCAATGTGAAGGCTTTGTAGGGGAGGACTACAGTTTATGTGTTTCCACTGCTGGACAATGTTTATACTATTTGACATTTTAGTTTTTTGTTTCTGAAGATGCAATATGAAACATGAGCCACAGATAATTTTATTTTGAACGTACCAATTTTCAGCTTTATCAAATCAATTGTGACGTCGTTTTTGGAAAAGCATAGTCAGATAATTTAGCCGATTGCATGTCTGCAAAGTCCAATGGGGACACCTCTGAAAAATGGAAGTGATATCACCCCAGCAGGCCACATGAGAGGCAAGGGGGTTCTGTTTGAGGACACTGTTGAGTGTTTAGTCACTGAGAATATATGAAGTGTTTTTGCAATTTTCATTTTAAATATTTTAAAATTCTTATTTAATAAGGTAAACTTAATAAAGTTTATTTTTGAAATAACCAAAATTCCTTCCACAGATGCGACCTGACCCACTGAATTTGCCCAGCAACGTGTTTGGCAAAACATGATCTATTTTTAAAGTTCCCTCCTGCCTCTTTCATGTGTTCGTGCCACAGCACCTTTTGAGTTGCAATCAAGACGAAGCATTGTTTTAAGACCATAGAGTTTGGATAGCAAAAGACTGCCTGTGTTATTGAAAGGTCATGGTAGTGCACATTAAATAATTAACAGAGACAGAGAAGGCAAAGGCCTTATAGGAATTGAATTTGTCATAGTCAGAGAGTCATACAGCTTACAAAGTCAAACAGGACCTTCAGCCCAAAGTGTCCATGCCAACTAGATGGATGACCAGTGGTCTTTGTAGGTAGAAAACACCAGGTGATGTTTGGATACAAGGAGCTGCAGATGCTGGTTTTTAAATAAAAGCACAAAGTGCTGGTGTAACAGAAGATAGACACAAAAAGCTGGAGTAACTCAGCAGGACAGGCAGCATCTCTGGAGAGAAGGAATGGGTGACGTTTCTGGTCGAAACCCTTCTTCCTACAAGTGCTGGTGTAACAGTCTGAAGAAGGATCTCGACCAGAAACGTCTCCTATCCATGTTCTCCAGAGTGTGCCTGACCTGCTGAATTACTCCAGCACTGCATGTTTTTTTTTAAACGGGGGATATTTGAATGGGACTTTGTATTTTTCTTTACGAGATATTACAGTGGTCTTTTTAAGGGAAAACTTCAGAAGGTGAAAATTATTTATAATCATGAGCACAGTGTGGTTACTTTCAAGAAAGGATAAAAATATAAGAAATAATCGCACAAGAGGGACAAGTAAACAAATCCTTTTGTTCAAGGAAGAACAAAAGAGTGACAGACAGCTCCAAACTATTGAGTTCTCTGGTAATGACACACCATTAAACCAGTATTAGCAGGACTATGTTTAATTTAGTCATTCAGCCAAAGCTCCCCTGCAGCTAATTCCTTTCAGAACTATTGAATTGATGTTGCCCATAGTAACACGAGTTGTTGCTGTGGCTAGTTCCTATTTTGTTGCTTGGGGAGCAATGTTTTTGCAATCATGGTGATTTAGTACTTGTTCAGATAAAGACAACTAAAATGGCTAAGGTAAGTATTACTAGATCAGCTTCACATTTAGGTCTCTCATCCAGATTTCCCGACTTACAACATCCTCTGTCGAGGCTGGGTGACCCTGAAACGGTTTCAGTACAGGGTGTTTCCACGCTGTCAAGCAGAGGACTGGGCAGTGGAAGATTTGGTTCTCAGAAACTTAAAAATAGCAGGATGGTATCAAAATTTACTGAAAATGCATCTGAAAGTGGTGAATGTGGATCTGCATTAGAAAATGCAATTAAAAGGCACAAGATGGAGCAGCTGGACACCTGGAGGAAGCTGGATCGTTGGCTAAATCTCAGTAAGTGGCAATATTAAATGAAATGTTAATGATAATTTGAATTAAGTGTCACCATTCAATAAATTAAATATTCCCAGCCATACATCTGACCACAGCCCCATCTGAAATCTTAAGCTATATCACATATGATCAAGTATAAAGGATAAAATCTCAGAGCATTTGGAAGGAAAAGTTGTGAATTTCTAATTTTCAAATGCCTCCTGATCATGGTGAATTTATGCTCACCCATTCCTAAGGTTGTGCACAGGCCACTAGGATTGGTCTATTTACAAAACATGCTTAAATTGAAATGCTATCAAGATTTTCTAATGGTGTTGTCGGATAACCCTTAGAGATTAGCTGGCACGCACTCTTCTACTGAATAATGCAGGAACACGATGGTGTATTTGTGAATCATACTCAATGGTCAGCAATAAATTGTGCTTGCCAACTCTGTTTTTTTTTCTGGAGTTAATGGAAGACTACAAAGCAACTAAAACGAAGAAATCAGCTTTGCTGCCCTCACAGCACAAATCTTTTGTCCTTCATTTTCGTATTCTGTGAGGACTTTTGTAAGTGTCAATGACCTGAACTTTGCATGTTTCTGTAAATAAAAGAGAGATGTGGCTGTGTATGAACAGAATAGATGGCAGGATAATTATAACTGAATAAGGATGTACACTGGAATCAAAACGTTATGCCTTTTTAAGTGCATACTAAATGCATATCACGCTTATAGCTGTTGCAGGTGTTGGTTTGCACAAATGTGGCACGGTGAGCAACGGTAGAGTTGCTGCTTTACAGTGCCAGGAACCCGGGGTCAATCCTAACAATGGGTGCTATCTGTATGGACTTTGTACATTCTCCATGTGTCCGCATGTGTTTTCTCCGGGTGCTCCAGTTTCTCCCACACTCCAAAGACATACAGGTTTGTAGGTTAATTGGCTTTGGTAAAAAATGTCAAGTCTCCCTAGCATGTAGGAAAGTGCTAGTGTAGGGGATCGCTGGTCGGCACGGACATGGTGGGCCAAAGGGCTCGTTTCCACACGGTATCTCTAAACTAAGCTATAAAATGATACAAAATGCTGGTGTAACTCAGCGAGTCAGGCAGTGTCTCTGGAGAACACGCACAGGCGACGTTTCGGGACCCGAAACGTCATCTATACATGTACTCCAGAGATGCTGCCTGAATGCTGAGTTACTCCAGCACTTTATGTCCATTTTCTTTATACATGTACATATGCTTACATAAATTAATTATTACCAAGACTAAGGTTATGCCTCTGCTCTGCATCACCCCCCTCCTGTACATGAAAGAACTGCCAGTTCCAGCATATAATTTACTGACAATTAAAATGTAACCTGTGTCTACTGCTTTTCTCTGGCACTCAACATAGTAACATAGAAACATAGACAATACGTGCAGGGTAGGCCACTCGGCCCTTCGAGCCACCACCGCCATTCAATATGAGCGTGGCTGATCATCCCCAATCAGTAACCTGTCCCTGCTTTTTCCCTATATCCCTTGATTCCTTTAGCCCAAAGAGCTAATTCTAACTCTCGCTTGAAAACATTCAGTAAATTGGCCACCACTGCACTCTGTGGCAAAGAATTGCACAGATTTACAACTCCCTGGGTGAAACATTCCACAGATTAAATACAACTCTCTGGGTGAAAACATAAATGCCCTGAAACTCCATTGAGAAGCATCTGGAACATGGACTTTACCTTCTGCAGTGTCAGTTTCAGATAGATGCGCAGCTCAGAGGTCTGTGCAGCTGCCTCACAGCTCCAGTCACCGAGGTTCATTGCTACCTTGACTATTGCTTGTAAACAATTTGCATGATCTCCCCATGGAGTTTTCCGTCTCATCACAAATCCCAAAGACATGGTGGACGGATGTTTGGAGAGTGTCAATTGCTTCTTACTGTAGGTAAGTGTCAAAAATGTTGAAGGGTGATAGCTGGATATGTAACAGAGAACATGCTGTGGAGCTGTGGCAAAAAATATGATAGAAGCTGATATCAGCCTAATTGGCCAAATGTGTAGGAAGGAACTGCAGATGCTGGTTTACACTGAAGATAGAAACAAAATGCTGGAGTAACTCAGCAGGACAGTCTGAAGAAGGGTCTTGACCCGAAATGTCACCCATTCCTTCTCTCCAGAGATGCTGCCTGTCCCGCTGAGTTACTCCAGCTTTTTGTGTCTATCTAATTGGCCAAATTGTTGCCTCCTCTGCCAGCTACATGCAGTTGTAGCTGATTAGACTAAAGAATTCTCATAGGCAGCAAAGTAGGAAGTAAATAGCAAGGATTGTAAATCACATCTAAATCATTACATAGAGATTAACGTAAAGTTTGAGGCACACATGTACTTGAACAAAAATGTGCAACAAATATCTGCAGTCTTCCGTGTTCATCGTATTTGGAATTCTCCCTGTCTTCTGGAGTGTCCAAGAGTGTATCAAGTGGGAAAGTAGACGGATCATGTGATCAGCCATCAATGAATTCAATGATCTGAGCAGATGAGAGCCTGTGGCTTGGGTTTTATGCAGAAGTGTCAGGAGTCCAGGGGGAGCTGCCAATGTTTTTCCACATGGACTGGAAACATTGTCACATGTACCGAGCAAGATTCCATTTTCGTTCAAATAGATATGCCACCAAGTTGAAGAATCCCACACATGCATTATCGAACAGCTACAACGTCTGCATGCTGCCCTTTTGCTGCCGTTCTTCCTGGTTCTGCTGTACGGCCGGGTGTCTAAAATACCACAATGGTGCTTTACAGTATTTGCCAGCTTTTGCCTGGGGAATTCTTGTCAAAGATCTGTAAAAGGTCAGCCTGGTGGAGGAACAATGTCTAAGTTTATTTGAGTGGAAAAAGGTTGTGAGCGATGTGTGTAAATCACTGAAAAGTTATCTTTCTTTTGAATTAACTCAATAAATCTTTTGAAGTTTTTTTGGCCCCCAAATATGTTTGGTTTTGTTTGTATTTCACTTTTTAACTACTTTTGAAACATTCACGGTTTTTGACCGCCAACCAGGCGAGATGGCAAGTTATTTTGCATCAGTTTCATTGAGGAGGCTTGGTCAGACTGAAGAAAGGTCTTGACCCGAAACATCACCCATTCTTTCTATCCAGAAATGCTGCCTGTCCCGCTGAGTTACTCCAGCATTTTATGTCTATCTTCAGTGTAAACCAGCATCTGCAGTTCCTTCCTACTTAAACCTGCTCATGTGGTGCTTTGCCATTATATGCGGCCTAACGGATGAGGATTGGTACAGCATTGTTCATGAAGCTGACACCAGTAGACCCAGGAAAGGTATACTGAAGAAGGGTCTCGACCCGAAACGTCACCCATTACTTCTCTCCAGAGATGCTGCCTGTCCCGCTGAGTTACTCCAACCTTTTGTGTCTATCTCCAGTAAAGGTAAGTTTAGACTTACCACGTGGATCAGCTGCAACACAGGCATATCTTTACTGGCAGGAAGTTCTGGGCCCATGTCCTTTTTTTTTGTTCATGTTTCCTTTTCCTCCTTTCATTTTATGCAATGGGAAAGAGAGAAAAAACATTGACTGAGTCATCACCATGGCCCAGTCCTTTATACGCTGATGTCGATAGAGAGGGATTGATTAATATCTGATGCCCTCTTTGAAGTGAGAATCAATGGTGAATAATCCTGAAAAAAAGTAAACAGATGTACTTCACATGCCTATGACAATGACAATTAAGGAAAAGAAAATATATAAAGATCGAGTTGGAGAAGCAGAATTTAAAATGATAGAATTGAAAAGATGCATTTTATTCACAGGAAAATTCTTCAATTCATGATTTTATAATCTTGTACGTAATAATAATCATGACTTTTGAATTTGTTAGAAAAGCCATGGGTTTGTGACCCTAGAACAGTTGATCATGATGCTCAAACAGTGGTGTCAAGGCCTGGGACACAGATGAGACTGAAAATCGATGAGGTGAGTGCTCTTTTTAAATTATGTTTTTTTGTTACACCCTATAGTATTTCTCAACAAGATATATTTTTTTAGGTGTAGGAAAGAACTGCAGATGCTGGTTTAAATCGAAGGTAGTCACAAAATGCTGGAGTAACTCAGCGGGACAGGCAGCATCGCTGGAGAGAAGGAATGGGTGATGTTTCGGGTCGAGACCGTTCTTCAAACTGAGGAAGGGTCTCGACCCAAAACGTCACCCATTCCTGTGCTGGGATGCTGCCTGTCCCGCTGATTTACTCACTTATTTTGTGTCTACCTTTAATTTTTTTTAGGTATTGACAAATCTTGTATTTGTTGGGTCAAGGTGCAATTTACAGTTTGAATTTTATTTTTTTTAAATGTGCTGACGACATTAAGATCAGAATTATCCCCAACAAATATATAGGCTCGGGTTCCCTTAAACGAATAGTGCAGAAAATGTTTGGTTGATGTAGAAAGGCAAATGAGCAAGTAAAACAGACCAATACTGAAGTAATTCTGGATTCTAATGTTTAATTATGTACATACTCACCCCCTCAATGATACACTGGTTAACCTGAGGAGTACCTTCAGCAACAGACTGGTTCCACCAAGATGCAGCACAGAACGCCACAGGAGATCCTTCTTCCCTGTGGTAATACAACTGTACAACTCCTCCCCCATCTGTCGTGGGGTAGACTGACTCCCTTCCCCCACCCCAATCTTTGCACATCCCCATTTCTTTCCATTCATCACTTTAATTTCACGTTTCATGTATCTTGTTTTTTATAAATGTTGGCAGATCAATTTCCCTCCTGGGATAAATAAAGTTCTATCGTATCGTATCATATTGTATCATATACATAGAAGCTGCTATTAGATTTCCTCTATTGCTGCAGCAAGTCCTGTTCATCTCACCATAAATTCCAGGTCAATAGTTTTTTTCCCAAATCTCAGCATGGATTTTCTTTTCAATAATGTACTTGACTTACTGTGGCCTTGCAGCTGTTTCATTTAATAGTTTTCACCTGCACAGCAAATTTGATTCGGTCCACAGAATTGATGAATCTAATCCCATCTATTCAGGGACAAATACATTGTTGCTTTGGCAATGACAGACCAGGATTTTCTATTCTTATTTCAGATTTCCAGCTTTGTCACACTTACTGCCAGGAGAATCACCAGGTGTCAAACAAGAGCAGACTCTCTGACTGATTCCTTTCTCTCTGCCGCTTATAATGACTTAGCTCAGAAGTAACATTTACCCTGCAGCTGAAGGCTTGATCCCTGAGATCTATCTGTTAGGCTCAGACCCACACCATACTCTGCAAAAATACACAAGCCATGATCTGAGACTTCTGTAAAGCAGTAGAAATAGGCCTCCTCTTCAATAGAGACCACTTCTAAGCCAGACATAATCAGCAATGCAGAATTGACATCTCAGCTGTCCTCACCTATCTAAATAGAGACAAATGCAGCTATCATAAAACTCTTAGTTTGGCTGTAAACCTCTGAAGGGGGATACTTACAAGTGACAGGCATCCTTATGGTTCAAAACCATTGTAACCTTCTGAAAATAAAACCAGTACCGCAATGAAGTATCTATAATTGTGTCTCCATGCAGTGTTATATTGATGTGGGGGGATGGGGGGGATGGGGAGATGGGGAGAGGAGGCCGAGATACTAGACGTCAGCCTCAGTACCTGGCTATGGGAACGTATTTGCCGTCTCTGGCCGGGCTGGAGTCCAAGAGGCAGAGACCCAGGTTCGATCCTGACTACAGGTGTTGTTTGACTGTACGGAGTTTGTATGTTCCCCCTGTGATTGTGTGGGTTTCCAGCCACAGGTTACTGGCTTCTGTAAATTGTACCTGGTCTGTAGGATAGAACTAGTGTACAGGGATCACTGGTCAGCGCGGACCGGTTGGGACGAAGGGGCTTCTTCCATGCTGTATCTCTAAACTAAACTAAACAACGTGGAAGCCAACTACATCAGCTGACAGATTGCAAATGCTTGCTTACTTTTTCCACCAATTTGCTCAAATCAAGCTTAGATGTTCTGAACCTGAAGGTTAATTCCCATTACATAAATTCAAAACAATTGGTTTGGTCCAGCCAAATAAAGTAATGTTTTACTTCTATTTGAGTTATTTTTACTTTGATTTGGTTGTCAGAGCAATTGTTCAATTTTATTATCAGTCTCAGCCCCCAAAAAGTCAACAACCTTTCAGTTACTATTAAATCAACCAATTGCAAAAGTCATAAAACTCCACCACATACGGACACATATAAGTACCATTGCATGATTTACAAGGTGACAGGTTTGAAAAGGACTTTTGAGCTCTTAAATATTTATTTTTGGAGCAGGTTAAGAAATGTGCAGACTCGTATGATGCTTTTTTTTTTGCCAAATATCTGTGTAATCACATTCCTTAAAAATAGGTTATTTATTCGATTTAACCTGGGTCGTACATTCTGCTGATGTGATGTTTTGTGCTTTTCACTAGGAGTGCAAAGTGCATCAGCTTCATGAATGCTCATAACATTTAAACTTCTGTCACGTTGCCCCATTCATAGTATGTACAAATAGCTTGTTTCAGATTATAGCTGCTCTGGATTTGCTTAAAGACCTTTTTGGCTGTGAATGGGAGTGTTGGGAGAAAGCGCAAATTAAATTGTCAACGGCAGAATAAGGCTTTATAAGTAGCATAGAACACAAAGTACTGGAGTAACTGGAGGCCCTCGGACTATAGACAATAGACAAGAGGTGCAGGAGTAGGCCGTTCGGCCCTTTGAGCCTGCACCACCATTGACTGTGATCATGGTTGATCATCCCCAATCAGTACCCCGTTCCTGCCTTCTCCCCATATCCCTGACTTGGCTATCTATAAGAGCCCTATCTAGCTCTCTCTTGAAAGTATCCAGAGAACCAGCCTCCACCGCCTCTGATCCAGAGAATTCCTCACAAATTCTCTGTGCGAAAAAGTGTTTCCTCGTTTCGGTTCTAAATGGCTTACCCCTTATTCTTAAACTGTGGCCCCTGGTACTAGACTCCCCCAACATCAGGAACATTGATCGTGTCCAAACCCTTAATAATCTTATGTGTTTCAATAGGATCACCTCTCATCCTTCTAAACTGAGTATACAAGCCCAGCTCTCCATTCTCTCAGCGTATGACAGTCCCACCATCCGGGGAATTAACCTTGTAAACCTACGCTGCACTCCCTCAATAGCAAGAATGTCTGTCCTCAAATTAGGGGACCAAAACTGCACACAATACTCCAGGTGTGGTCTCACTAGGGCCCTATACAACTGCAGGAGGACCTCTTTGCTCCTATACCTAACTCCTCTTGTTATAAAGACCAACATGCCATTCGCTTTCTTCACTGCCTGCTGTACCTGCATGCTTACTTTCATTAACTGATGAACAAGGACCTCCAGATCCTGTTGTACTTCACCTTTTCCCAAATTGACACCATTTAGATAGTAATCTGCCTTCCTGTTTTTGCTACCAAAGTGGATAACGTCACATTTTTCCACATTAAACTGCATCTGCCATGCATCTGTCATACATTTTAATCAGATGTTACTGGACTTAATCTTGCACTAAACGTAATTTCATTTATCCTGTACATGTACACTCTGGATGGCTTGATTGTAATCGGGTTTAGTCTTTCCGCTGACTGAACAGCACACAATAAAAAAGCTTTTCACTGTACCTCGACACATGTGACAACAAACTAAATCAAACTAAACTAACTCCGCGGGTCAGAATGGAGGACATGGATAGGCACAAAATGCTGGAGTAACTCAACGGGACAAACAGCATCTCTGGCAGAGAAGGAATGGGTGACATTTCGGGTCGAGACCCTTCTGGGTGGGGACCCTACTCCAGACTGCAGCTATATGTAGCATCTTATTCAGCCTAATGTAGTACCGCATTTTCCCCAGCTTCAATATCTCCTGCATGAAAAGATTCGATCTGGTGGATTTTACACTCTCAAGCAGCTTTTCCAGGCAAACGACCCTACTGGCAGAGGTCATGTAACAAGGTGAGGGTCTGCACAATTTTTCTACAGTGTCAATTATTTTCAAATAGAAGCAAGCGTGTAATTGATGTTTTATTTCATGCAACTGATGGTAAATGTTGTTAATTTTCATTTGACGACGTGGAGATTTACTAGCTGGGAAGTCAGCTGAAATCTGTATAGTCTAGTATAGTGTCCCCAGCTTTTCGTGGCATCATTTTCTGACAGATTTAGACACAAGAAACTGCAGATGCTGGTTAACAAAAAAAAAACCCAAAGTGTTGGAATAAATCAGGGGTTCAGGCAGCATCTCTGGACATGGAAAGGTGTCATTTTGGGACCCTTCGTCTGCTAGATTTACGAAGCATTCTTTTGATATGTCAAATGGCCTATTCCTATTCCTTGTATTTTACTACAGCCGGTATTCATGAATTTACATATTTCCTCAAAGGCCACTAATCATTGTTGCAGAGTAAGGCCTCAGACTGGCCCATTTGTACATGAAGAAATTGGCTGTCTCAATATATAGAAAGCCATGACTAGTATTTACACGTCTTTTGCAGGTTATAAATATCAAGATTTTTTGCTTTATTAAAAATGCATATGTAAAAAGTTAATAAAACACATACAGAAGTCTTCAGTTAAGTCATAGGTACAGCAACTGGAGAACTGACAAATGCTCTCCTGTCTCCTTAATTTTATGGTTTTACTTCGGAGACGGTGGTCCCCAGGCAAGGAATAAAATTGGACTAATTCAGCCCTATTTGGACTCGGGTGAGTCGGGCTACAAAGGGTTTCTCTTAATAATAAAATTTATGTATGTTATAGTGTTTTTCTTAAAGTTAAAAGCTAAAGGCAAAGCCATAAAAAGTTATTGTCATATGTCTTTGACAATGTCGGACTGGCTAAGTAGCCATGTTGCCCGCTTCATCACGCATAATGGCACAACGGTATACGGTTATTCCAAAAAACAAAAACTTGCTGGTTTAAACTGTGGTTCAGGAGACCGGTCTTTGCACAATAAAACAATTATTGACTTACACATTTTGAATGATTGACTTATGCCTCAGGTTGTCACATCAAACCATGAATGTGCTTACTGCAGAGTGCAGGGATAGCATCCAAAAAAGCAGTACATTCCTATTGAGGGGATCAGAAGTGATTTTGTTTAAATGTTAATGTTACATACGGTACAGATTACTGACATTTTCCAGTTCATTCTTAAATGGTATTTGACAATAATTCAGTTATGGAGACACTACTGCTGCAACTAAAGGGAACTACTCTGTCGGGTTCAACCCGGATATCGAGTTGTTAAAAAGATCTTGACACAAGTTCACCCACTACAAGATTATGCTGTTGGCTATTGAAAATTTGTGAACATTACTTCACCAAGGGGTTCCAGCTACATCCTTAGTTATGACACTAATATCAGCACAACGACGGCAAACATTGCAAACGCTGTGGCTAGATAAGATGTAATTGGCTGCAGGTGCCATTACATTTTACATTCTGGTCTACACAAGCAGAGCAGCCCAGGGGTGGCATGATTTAAGATCATTTTTCGGATACCCCACGGTCTCACGTATATGTTATCAAGGCCACCAGAATCTTAAGAAGTGTGGAATCAGCATTGTTTATTAATCAACAAACAACTACACAAAGGAAGGTCGGTTCAGACTATTTCAAGGTGGCTGCAGCAGGTTCTGGGTTATGCAGGTATTAACACTGATGATTGTATATCGCATTCCACCAGGTCAGCATCAACGTCAGTGGCCAGGGCAATGAATATGCCCATCGACCATATCCTCGCGACCGCAGGATGGTCAACTAAATTGTTTTTTAATTTTTTTCCATAGGTCGGTTACTGACCCGGGGTTTTGCCCATTCTGTTGCGTCCACTTTAGCCTCCCCTGAGTTATAGGGGTTGCTAATGATTTATTAATTCATGTAAACCGTTAACAAATGTGAATCAATATCATGCTAATGCATTTTGATTATTCACTCATCCCGAGTCAATCGATGCAGTGAGACGCCGAGATTTCGATCTGCGGCATGAAATCACAAAGCTTTGACGTCTTCACGGAATCACTCACGTGACTCCGAAGTAAAATAGTAAGATTAAATGAGAACTTACCAGTTTGAAGTTTGATCTTGATTTTATGAGTAGTTACGTTGGTGACTACATGCCCGCCATGCCCTCTCTCATAAAGATCATCTGGTAGTTCTCGAGTCACGCATCTTACTATGTCACTTCGGTGATTGTTATTTGTGGCTTCATACCGCTGCTTTGAAGATTGACGCGCATGTGGCCTAGACGGGGTTCTTCATGTAATCACCAACGTAACTCCTCATAAAATCAAGATCAAACTTCAAACTGGTAAGTTCTCGTTTAATCTTACTATTAATCAACACTTCAACTTCTGCCATTTTATTCACTTTCTGCTTCTCCACTGCATTTGACTTTCTTTCACCTTTTATTATCACAGTCATTACTCTTCATGAAATAATTAGTAAGGTGTTCTAAGTAGATTGTGGCCAAATGTTTTTAGTAGGCATTGTTTAAAACTGATATATTTTATTTTCTTCCCTATCTCTAAGTTGTTTCCCCTTCTTTTCTCTTTCGTTGGCCAGGTTATTGATACAGGTATTTGTACCAAGAGTAGGGTCTTCAAACCCTCTCGTGTAATAACTTATAATCTATCATATATTCACTTGAGAAGGCAAATATAAATCAAACAGACAGTAATGACTTTAGTACAAAACGTGTAATCCCATGCATTATAACTGAGAATCATTGCTTATGGATATAATTATATAACATGCAATAATATTCTTCTTTTATTGCTCTATACTTCAGGGAAGTGTTATTGACCGTTCTAACTCGATTTCTGAAACGATTTATTGCTACAAATGAGTTCTATCATCTTCTGCTCAGGTATGCCTTATTATACATTGATTGAATAAGTAATAGGAGGTAGACAAATAAGATTGAATAAGTAATACCCTGGATTTTGGACATCATATTGCACATAGGACCCTGAGTAGTTTGTAGTATAATTCAATTTTATTTTCCTAATAATCTGGGTAGATATCAGTATTATGTGAAAAATATGATGAGCAAATGTGTAATTGAAATTGTCAGTGGAATTAAAGTGTAGGAAGGAACTGCAGATGCTGGCCTGAAGAAGGATCTCGACCCAAAAAGTAATCTATTCCTTTTTTCCAGAGATGCTGTCTAACCTGCTGTGTTACTCCAGCTTTTAGTGTCCATTTTCAGTGAATTAAACATTCAGCATGAAACAGGATCTTCAGCCCACCGAGCTAATCTGGCAATTGATCACCCATTCACACTGGTTCTCAGTTATCCCACTTTTGCATCCACTCCCTTGGGATAATTCACAGAGGCCAATTAATTTACAAACCCACATGTTTTTGCGATGTGGAAATCACAAGGAGAACGTGCAAACTATACATAGATAGCACCTGAGGTCAGGATCGAACCTGGGAGAGACCTAGTCACATCTCTTCGCCTTTTTACGAGGAGCTGGTACACCACCTATTTTAGGGTGTCCAAATGGTCTGTTAGGTAGGAAGTCCCTTTTTTCTTTATTTAATTTTGGTCCTATGTGTAATGTTTTATTGTATATTGATTAATGATTTGTTTATTGCTTATTGATTTGTTAATTTGGCAAATGTTTTTCATTGTTACGTCGCACCCTAGTAAATTGTATTTTGAGTACAGCGGATATTCACAGGCTAACCAGAGCAAGAAACAAAAATGGTGTAGAAAGCAACTAGTAGAGTACACAACGTGGGATAATGACTAATTTAAAGATAGTAAGTTATAACATCCACGGTTTAAATCACCCCCTTAAAGAGGAGAAAAATTCTGAGTCATCTCAAAAATTCAGGATGTGGAGTGGCATTGATTCAGGAAACATATCTGGTGGAAACTGAACATAAAAAGCTTAGAAGAGAGTGGGTTGGTGAGGTATTTAGTGCCTCCTATGGGAAAAGGAGAGGAGTGGCTATCCTTTTCAATAGAAATGTAGTTTTCTCTGTGGAAAAAGTACTTCAAGATACGTTGGGGAGATATATAATGGTAATTGGTACAATAAGTGGGATGATAGTATCGATTATAAATATTTATGCACCAACAGAAGATGATTACTCTTTCTTTAGAGACATTGCAAATATAATTGCAGATAATGCCAAAGGTATGATAATACTAGGTGGTGATTTCAATGCGGTCCTTGATGGGACGCTGGATAAATTACCAGATGAATACAACCAAACAAAAAAAACCAAAATATTAAATAATATGCTAGGGGAGTTAGGATTAGTAGACGCATGGAGATATAAAAATCCAAGAGGAAGGAATTATAGTTTATTTTCGAACGTGCACGGGAGCTACTCACGTATAGACATGCTTTGTGTTCTCAAACAATATACAAATAAAGCGGTAGATTGTAAAATTGGCTCAATAACAATCAGTGACCATGCGCCCATAATCCTTACCTTGGAGTTAGGAACTGAAAAGAGTTTTAAATACTGGAGAGCAAACATTTCTTTATTGACAGATAATGTAGTGACGCAGGAAATTAGGAATTGTATTAAAGAGTATTTTGACCACAATGACTAAAGTGAAGTAACATTATCCACGCTTTGGGACGGTGCAAAAGCAGGAATAAGGGGCAAAATGATTGAAATATCGAGTAGAGTAAGGAAGAATAGGTTGAAGAAGCAATCTGACTTGGAAAGTAAAATAAAGATATTAGAAGTAGAACACAAAATTAACAATAGAAACAAGAATTTGTTAAAAGAACTAAAACAAAAATGACGAGTTAGAAGAGCTTCTAACATATAAAGCGGAAGGAGCCCTTCGATTCTTAAATCAAAAATACTATGAGAAGGGAAATAGGGCTAGTCGCCTTCTGGCATTTCAATTGCGTAAGGAGCAAGCTAATCGAGTAGTTTCCAAAGTTCTACATCCGATTTCTAGAAATTTAGTTTCACAACTACGAGAAATTACAGAAGCGTTTGCATCCTTCTATGGACAGTTATACGACTCTCCTGAAATCATAGATAAAGAGGAAAAGATCAGGATTTTCTTTTCTGGATTAAAATGCCCTGCCTTTCTCAAGAAGAAGCGAGAAATATGACAACACAAATAGAAGAGCAGGAAATAAAAGAAGGAATTAAAAAATTAAAGAACAACAAGTCCCCGGGACAGATGGGATTCCAGGAGAGTTTTATAAATGTTTTGAGAATGAGCTTTTGCCGATTCTGGCTAGAGTCTATAATTATGCCTTGGCTGAAGGTAACCAACTGAGATCATGGGCCGAGGCTATAATCTCTGTTATTTATAAGGAAGGGAAGGATCCCACAGGATGTGAAGGCTAGAGACCGATAAGTCTCTTATGCAATGCCTTAAAGATACTCAGTGCTATATTAACCAAGAGAACCCAAAAAATGATAAAACAATTGATACATCCTGATCAAACAGGGTTCATACCGGGCAGACAGGGAGCCAATAATATTAGACGGGTCCTGAATATCATGACATGTGCAAAAAGGAAGCCTCAGACTTCAATGCTATTAAGTTTAGACGCTCAAAAGGCTTTTGATTGGGTCTATCTTGAATATACACTAGATAAAATGGGGTTCCATACAAAATGTATTAATTGGGTGAAAACATTATATTTAAATCCAAAGTCAAGAATGAGGGTAAATGGATGTTGCTCTGAGTTTTTTGAATTAAAGAGGGGAGTTAGACAGGGAGTCCCCTGCTTTTTGACGTGTTTAGAGCACTCGCAGAAACTATTAGGCAAGATGACTATATTGAGGGCATTAAAGATGATCCCGGGGAGGGGGGGGACACAAAAAATGTCACTATTTGTAGATGATGTTATGATCTATGTGAGTAATCCGATCTCCTCAGTGCCTCGCCTAATGCAAGTCTTACAGGAATATGGAGAAATATCGGGATATAAAATAAATGACTCAAAATCAGAAGCAATTATGCTGTCAGGTCTGTGGCCCTCGCAATTAAATGATCAGGTCAGGTTCCATTGGTCTCGGGAGGGTTTTAGATATTTAGGTATTGTCATCACTTCGTCTATCACCGCATTGTATGAAGCTAATTATGGTAAATTACTCAAGAATATTAAGGCAGACATGCATAGATGGGATATTCTCCCTTTATCTCTAACGGGTAGAGTGGAAGTTGTTCGAATTAACATTTTGCCCCGACTGCTTTTCTTATTTCAATCTTTACCAGTAGGGGTCCCTGGCGTGGCATTTAAGGCGTTAGACAAAGAGTTAACATGATTTGTGTGGCACAATAAGAGGCTCAGAGTCAGACGTAAGACACTGTTGTTATCAAAACAAAAAGAGGGCCTAAGTATACCAACATTAAATATTATTATTGGGCAGCGCAGCTGAGAACCTTGATAGCATGGTTAACGAATGATGAGGAAACGGGATGGGTGAAAATAGAACAAAATGCATGTCCTAGTATTGCCCTGGCTGGGCTCCCATTTCTAACTCAAGTAAGTTGGAAGAAATTAAAAGTAGATAACGATTGGATTAAATTTTCGATGACAACGTGGTTAGCTATCAGAAAGCAATTAAATCTTTTTAATTCAATATCTAGAGCAATGAAGATAGCTGCTAATCCCAATTTTATACCCAGCAAAATTGATAAGGGATTTAGAAACTGGGCAGATAAAAGGCTTATTACTGTGGACCAGCTCTTTTGTGGGATAGTCTTGAAATCCTACGAGCACTTGCAGAATGAATTTGGACTGTCAGGGTCGGATTTCTTTAGGTTCCTCCAAATACGGCACTACTTACAGACACATGTCGATTGGGAGCAGATATGTAGACTACCTTCAAATTTGGAAAATACTTTCTTGATGACTATAGAGGGAGTGTTACAAAATAATTTGATATCCCATTTATATCATGGACTTCAAGACTATATAAAAGGAAATACTATAGAAACAAAACAGAAATGGGAATTGGAAATGAACATTATTATTACAGATGAAACATGGGAAAGGACATGTCTCTTGGGCCATAAGCTGAGAAGCAGCCCCTCTTGGAGGGAGTTTGACTGGAAATTTAAAATGAGAGTATTTAGGACCCCTTTAGTTTTGGCAATATACAGTAACACCACAAATTTATGCTGGAGACAATGTGGGAAGATCGGTGATCACACACATATTTTTGGGGATTGTCCCAAACTGTACCAATACTGGAGAGACATCCAGGCAGAGATTTAATTAATTCTGGGAGTGGATCTGCCTTTGGAACCGGCTTGTTTTATATTAGGAGATACTCCAGCAGCAACAGATATTCAAAATCTGAAATATTTGCTTGTGGTGATGCTGTTGATTGCTAAAAAGATGATAACAGTGCTATGGAGAAAGGAAATGCCACCAAATGTTCAACAGTGGAGGGAAAGATTGAAAAATGTATACTTGATGGAAAGTATAACTGCTAAACTCCAGTTGAGGACCGATGCTTTTAATATTATATGGAAACCAGTACTATTACAAATGCCAAGATTGATTAAGGATATGAATGGATGAGCTTGCTTTCGTGTCTGTGAATAAGATTGTTCTATGATAAAATGTTAAGAGGATCTGATGTGATGCAAATAGAGGTTAGGTGATTTGTATTTTGTCATTTTACGATTGTCTTTTTTGTGTCTCTTTGTTCTGTCTGTATGTGTATTTTGTTATGTCAATAAATGTTGAGTTTGAAAAAAAAATAACCTGTGTGTTTGGCGTTGTGAGCTCTACATCAACTCTACCAGCTGCGCCACTATACTGCTCTGCAGGACTAATGTAAAATATCAGTCTAATATAATTTTTTTTAAAACCTATTTGTAATATTGGGTGCTGGTAATGTAAAAAGTAGTTCATAACCATCAATCAATCTACTGGGGAAGAACACATATAAACAAAGACTAAAGATGGAATCCAAACTGTTCCTGCCTATTGCATGACCTGATTCATTGCTCAGCATTTTCATTGATAGATCATGTTTAATATTTATCAATTACAGGCTTAAACTTAAGGAAAAGACCACCATTACTTTTGAAAACTTCTATTCACATTTCAAAGATCAAGAACCAAAGGGTTACCCAGCTTGGATGGATCCCGTGAAAAGACCCAATGAAAGCAAAATGTTGAATGCAACACAAGCTCATTTACAGCTGAAAGCAATGGTTAGGGAGAGGTAATGTGACAAATACGGTATATCACCTTATTTTATATAACTAATGGAAAATTCATTAGTCAATGAAGAAATTGCCATTATGGATACATTTAATAAAACATGCATCCTTAATGATGAGTTTCACTTTTCATGTTGCCTACTTTCCAGTGCAGTGCTTAATTGATAAGTTTGAATAACTTTTATACCCAGCAACTAGCAAACTCCACAACAATGATATTGTCCAAAGCTCTGACATCCTACAAAGCAATATAGTACAATATTATGTCATGTTGAACCCACATCAAAGGAAATCCTAAGAAGCTTGGCTTTGTAGTTTGCAAAAACAAGTTTGTATCTTGTTCTCCCTGTCCATTCTTCCTTTGTGTGCTTATTATAGAGGCTGGGAATCAAACAGTTAGGTAAATTCTATTTTAAGAGTTGACCACGAGCTTGCTGGAAGCAAGTCGACATGAATAATCAAAATCAGATGAAACAAGGAAGCAAAATCCAGAGCATATTTTACATCATGGATCAACTGAATAGTGCTTCATTAAATAAACAGAAGATATTTGGTATTATTCAAAATATAAAATGCAAATACTGTACAATCATTTGCGTGCTTGTCGCAAGATGGAAATATAATACCATTGATATAGGTTCATAAAATACATGCAAAAGCAAAGATGGATGCCAAAAAACAATTATAATATTGCACTCTTTCAGTAGAACATTTATTTTTATATAATAAGAAAATGAACTTGACTGGGGAGGGCTTAGACTTTGAGTAATGCTTCTGTCAACCTAACGTTTTATTCCAAAGAGTCCTCTATATAGATAAGAACCTTAGACCAAGGTTTCTGACATTTACATTAAAAATATCAGGTTAAAGTACATTACTTACTTTCTCAATTTCTAACTGTTTGGTTTTCAGATGTGTTTATTTTGTAATCTGATGAATGGGTGACATTCCAATTCAACTCACTGTTGACTTGTGCAGGTATATCCTCTTCATTAGTTGGCTCTGTGAGCAATTGTGGTATAAACTTGTCATTACATATTTCTTCAGTCTGCTCTGGTATGTCCCTGACTGCAGTCAGTTGAAGTAAAGACTTCAGGCTTTTCAAGATATCATTTAGTACTGAAGACTTGTACTATCTTACCAGTGTTGCATTGCCGTGCAACATACTTATTGGTCTAAATACTCTCCCTTTCTCATGTTGACTGAGCTGCTTTTCCTTGCCTCTCCCAATGAGTTCCTGGGATCCAATCATGACTTTGCATTTGTTTCAGTTGCTGAATGACCTATCCCTCCTTGGAACGAGGGTGAAATACACTCAGGAATGCTCAAAGTCTTGTTACAGCAATTATGCTGGGGTGATAGAATGATACATTCCTGAATCCTGGATTCCTGAGTTTACTAAGTGATAATTCATGTTTAAACTCGAAAAACCCTTGAAAAACTTTTCTCTTCAACGCTTTAAAAAAAAGGTATAGGCGTTTCAACAGCACCCACTAGTGGTTGGGTGGTATGGGAGAATGAATGAACACTTGAAACCATTCTGCTGCATGAAGCAGCCACATTGATGTGGCATAAATTGAGGTCTATTATTTGACACCAATTGTTCAGGTGTACTGAGGGTTGCAATAATCAACCTCCGCTCCTCAATTCCTTTTATACATGATCCCATGTCTAGCGCGACACAGTGGCGCAGCTGGTAGAGATGCTGCCTCACACACCTTGGATGCTCTCTGTATGGAGTTTGCACGTTCTCCCTGTGACCTGGGTTTCTTCCGGGTGCTCCAGTTTCCTCCCACATCCCAATGACTTGCGAGTTTGTACGTTAATTGGCCTCTGTAAAATTGCCCCTAGTGTGTATGGAGTGGGTTAGAAAGTAGGATAATATATCAGCACATTTAGAACGAATTTGAAAATAAAATCTGTGTAGGCTCTCTGAAATGGTTGAGCTAGCCTAGTAGTCTTTAGTAGTTTCATTCTGCAATCACAACACAAAGTCTTATAGATTTTTGCCAATAACTGGTTAATATACATCAAAACTTGCAAGGACCACACAAAGGTAACTCTTAGATATCACTTCTCGAACAATCGGTTGACTCCCAGCTAACAGGAACAACGAGCATCAGTAACAGGGGAAACTTATTTTTCAAAATGGCGGCGGTGCGGACGCATCGCGACGCCCTGTGTCGCCCGAGAATTTGCGAATTAAGTATAATTTACTTAATTTTTAATTTATAATTTTTAAATCTGCTCACTCGGAGCAGTCTTGCACTCCTCTCATACAGCCGGCAGGAACTACTGAACTTCGGTTCCTGCGGCTACAATAAATTTACGGACAAACTTCATCTCCCTCCCGAACTTGCCAGCACAGCGGAGTTGCGGGGCAGTGGACCAGCGCAGTTGCGGGGCGGCGGACCAGCGGAGCTGCAGGGCGGCGGACCAGCGGAGCTGCGGGGCGGCAGACCTGCGAAGCGCACCAAATCAGCTCGGCCGACCGGAAGCACCCACAGACGGCGACGAGAACGCAAGCACCGCCGAGGATGCCAAGGTGGGTTAAAGGCTAGGTTAGAACGAGCCCCACACAGGCCATCAATTCCTAGCCTTTTCCTCGCCAACGTACGATCACTGGCAAACAAAATGGACGAACTCCGGCTACTGATCACCCCCCACAACTGGATCAAAGACTGCAGCATCCTGATCTTCACTGAAACCTGGCTCAACACCGATGTTCCTGACAGTGCCATCGAGCTAACGGGGCGTTTTATACTCCGAGCGGACAGAACACCAGGCTCCGGTAAGACCAGAGGTGGGGGTCTGTGCATTTATGTAAATAAAGCATGGTGCAAGGACACCACCATCATCGAGAGTCAATGCTCAGCTAACCTAGAGTTCCTCTTGGTTAAATGCAGTCCGTTCTATCTGCCCAGAGAGTTTACTTCCACGGTTGTGACTGCAGCCTATATTCCTCCTGACGCTAATGCTAAGCTTGCAATGAAAGAACTGCATACTGCCATTAGCAAACAACAGACTCACAACCCCGAGGCAGCCTTCATTGTTGCGGGTGACTTCAATCATTCCAACCTGAAGACTGTACTCCCAAACTTCCACCAACATGTCTCCTTTGCCACTAGAGAAAAAGACACTGTACAAAGTCTACACAAATATGGCTGAAGCTTACAAAGCCTTTCCCTTCCCCCATCTTGGTCAGTCTGATCACCTCTCATTGTTGTGTTAAAGAAGGAACTGCAGATGCTGGAAAATTGAGGGTTACACAAAAAGCTGGAGAAACTCAGCGGGTGCAGCAGCATCTAAGGAGTGAAGGAGATAGGCGACGTTTCGGGTCGAGCCCCTTCTTCAGACCCTTCTGAAGAAGGGTCTCGACCCGAAACGTCGCCTATCTCCTTCACTCCTTAGATGCTGCTGCACCCACTGAGTTTCTCCAGCTTTTTGTGTAACCCCCCCACCTCTCATTGTTCCTGCTCCCTTACTCACCACTCATCAGACGGGTAAAACCCACAGTGAGAACAGTTAAAGTTTGGTCAGAGGAGGCTGACTCCGCACTCCAGCAGCGTTTTGGAAACACTGACTGGATTGTGTTTGCAGCCCAGGCCACCTTCGACTCCCACACGGACATAGACACTTATACATCCTCTGTTCTGGAGTTTATCAACTCCACCATTAACAGTGTCACCACCCTCAAACGGATTACCACATTCCCGAATCAGAAGCCATGGATGAACAGTGAGGTCAGGCTACTGCTGAAAGCACGGGACACCGCTTTCAGGTCAAGCGATGCTCGAGCCTACAGTTCATCCAGGGGTAACCTGAAGAGGGGCATCAAGATGGCCAAGCATAGATACAAGCTTAGGATTGAGGAGCACTTCAACAACAACTCCGACCCCCGACGCATGTGGCAAGGCATCCAGGCCATCACGGACTTCAGACCCACCAACACCACCCCCACATCCAGCGACTTATCCTTCCTTGAGGAGCTCAACCACTTTTATGACCGCTTTGACAGGGACAACCAAGAGATGGCCATCAAGGCTGTGCTCCCTGCTGATCACCAGCCCCTCACGCTCACCCTCTACGATGTGTATCCAGCACTGAGTAGGATTAATGCACGTAAGGTTGCTGGCCCTGACGGCATCCCCGGGCGCGTCCTCAGGACCTGTGCTGCGCAGCTGACAGACGTCTGGACTGGCATCTTCAATCAGTCACTTGCCCAAGCAGTTGTCCCCACGTGCCTTAAAACCACCTCCATCGTGCCGGTGCCAAAACACTCCACTGCGGTGAGCCTCACGTCTTCTGCCCAGTTGCACTTACTCCCATGATCACCAAGTGCTTCGAGATGCTGGTCCTGGCACACCTCAAAGGCTGCCTACCTCCCACACTGGACCCCTATCAGTTTGCCTACCGCAAGAATAAGAGTATGGAGGATGCCATCTCAATGGCACTCCACTCCGCCCTCTCCCACCTCGACAACAGAGACACCTACATGAGAATGCTGATCATTGACTTTAGCTCAGCATTTAACACCATTATCCCCTCAAAATTGATCACCAAACTCGGCGACCTGGGCCGAGTTTGGTGATCAACTGGATCCGAGCAACTGGGTACTGGACTTCCTGACTAACAGACCACAGTCTGTTAGGTTGGACAACCACACCTCTTCAACCCTCACCCTGAACAGGTCTGTGTACTGAGCCCCCTCCTCTACTCCCTCTTCACCTACGACTGCTTACCTGAACAAAGTTCTAACACCATCATCAAGTATGCAGATGACACGACGGTGATTGGCCTCATCAGCAACAATGATGAGTCGGCCTATAGGGAAGAGGTTCAGCTCCTAGCAGCATGGGCGCCGACAACAACCTAGCCCTTAACTCCAAGAAGACCAAGGAGCTCATTGTGGACTATAGAAGGTCTAGGGGCTGCACGCAAACACACCTGTTTCCAGCTTCAGGTTTCTGGGGGTCAACATCTCTGATGACCTCTCTTGGACCCACAATATCTCTACACTGGTCAAGAAGGCTCACCAGTGTCTCTTCTTCCTGAGGAGACTAAAGAAGGTCCATCTGTCTCCTCAGATTCTGGCGAACTTCTACCGCTGCACCATCGAGAGCATCCTTACCAACTGCATCACAGTATGGTATGGCAACTGCTCTGTCTCTGACCGGAAAGCACTGCAGAGGGTGGTGAAAACTGCCCAACGCATCACCGGTTCCACACTCCCCTCCATTGAATCTGTCCATAGCAAGCGATGTCTGCGAAGGGCGCGCAGCATTGTCAAGGACTGGTCTCACCCCAGCCACAGACTGTTTACCCTCCTCCCATCTGGGAGGCGCTACAGGTCCCTCCGTTGCCGGACCTGCAGGTTCAGGAACAGCTTCTTCCCTGCGGCTGTTACAATACTTAACTCTGCACCTCGGTGATTGCCAGTCACCCCCCCCCCCCCAACGGACACTCCTTCCCCCAGTATGATTGCACTACTTATGAGTGCACTGTTTGTACATACATATTTCTTTTTACAGTTCATTATTCTAAGTTCACTCTTCTGGGGAGATGCTAACTGCATTTTGTTGTCTCTGTACTGTAGACTGCACAATGACAATTAAAGATTGAATTGAATTGAATTGAATTGAATTCTGGAAACCCACCATTATTGGCACCTGTGAAGAGATACCAATTAGAACCAGGATGTGTTTATTGAGAACTCCAGGAGATCCAGGAGTTATTTAATGACAAACCTGAGGAGTTCCTGAAGTTGATGTGCCACCAAGCCAACAGGTTCCCAGGCTCCTGAATTTGGAGCTCCAGCAGAAAAGCTAGAGTCTAAGCAATAGATAAGGCCCAGTATTGCCCTGACATCCTTAACACACGCATAGGCTCCTTGTTGCTGCCAAGGCCATCCACAGCCCAAATATCTGGTCCTCAATGACAGAGCACCAAGAAATTAGGGAAAGTCAACACCACAGAGATAGACGACACCCACTGGGACAAAAACGTTGAAGTACTCCTGGGCCGCAACTCTGCTCTGAGACTTTTGCTCAGTCCGCCTTGGTCTAGGTGATCTCCTGGTTGGCAAACACTTTAACTCCCTTTCCCACACTGACCTTTCTGTCCTGGGCCTCCTCCACTGTTAGAGTGAGGCTAAATGCAAATTGGAGGAACAGCACCTCATATTTTGCGTGGGCAGCTTACATCCCAGCTGCCTGAATATTGATTTCTCTAACTTCAAGTAACTCTTTCATACCCTCTCTCTTTGTCCTTTGCCCAACATAGTTGTTGTACTAGTTTCACTGTTTGTGTTACTGGTTATCACCTTTCACACAGCCAACAATGGACCATTGTGGGCTCCATCCTTCCTTGATTATCGTTGCTGGCTTTGACCTGTCCTATTGCATTTCTTGCATTAATTTGTTCTATGTACCTCTCGGTTCCCTCTCCCCTGACTCTCAGTCTGAAGAAGGGTATCGACCCGAAATGTCACCTATTCCTTTTCTCCAGACCTTTTCTTCCTTTTCTGCTGAGTTACTCCAGCTTTTTATATCTGTGCTTGACATGAAAGCTCATGATTCAATCGCACACCAGCTTTTTTGGTTCAGCCACATTGTTGCCCAATAATAATTTAGAAAGACCAAATCGTAACAAAAAGCCAAGGCCTCAAGAACAGGTAATCCCTGCTGAAGTTCTAACGTTGTGTAAGAAGGAACTACAGATGCTGGTTTAAACCGAAGATAGATACAAAAAGCTGGAGTAACTCAGCAGGGCAGGCAGCATCTCTGGGGAGAAGGAATGGATGATGTTTCGGGTTGAGACTCTTTTAACATTGTCAGGCAAGAGGAGGATGTACCAGGGGACCTCGGAGATGTCATTATTACGACATCTGCAAGAATGGAGAGAGATCCAGTTGTAGTAACTATAAAGTGGTCTCTCGTTTGTCTGTTGGTTGGCACCTCCTGAAGGACCGTGCCCGATGTTGAATAGAAGTTTTTCAGTGATGCCTTAATGCCATATGCTAGTTTAATATTAAAGGACAAGCCCTAATGCAAATTATAATGAGGTTATGTTAACTCTTTTCATCTACATTTACTAGAATGTATATGTGCTACCAGTCTAATTAGATGAGGATTTTGGGGCGTTGGTAATGGGCACAGTTTGTTATTAACCACTTGGTTTGCAGGGGAAGGGGGGGGCACTATATCGTAGCTGCATAATTTAACTTTCTTCTCAGCCCTGGGTACAACTACAGTTCAAGGTGCTCTTTACTTATGTCATATATTTTTATATATATTTATACTTTACCCATATTTTTTGTTTAAGGTTGATGACTGAATTCTTTGCAGGAAGTATCTTATTTAATACACAAATTCCACTGCTCTTTCTATATATTCATTTCCATTGAGCCAGTTATTCAATTGCAATTTTATCTTTAAAATTTGCTGCATCCTGCTATTTCCATGTAGCTGGAAATCTACATATGTTTATTTTTCCCTACCTGAATCAGCCTTAAAGATATGCAAGCATCTCTGCGTTGGTGGCTCTGAACTAGTTAGTTATTCTGGGTTATGATTTGTATTTTGTTGTTCTTATGCTCATTCTTCTGGCATATGCAGCATGTTAATTCTTTAATCAAACTGATCAGTGGTGAGATATCTATGATTGCCTCTGAAGCTCCAACTCCAACTGCTTGCACTCATGTGGTATTGGCCTATCTTCAGGAGTGGAGCATTTGGTGCTGCCTTTTGGCAATAAGATACTGTTGTGTTTATACATGTTAATGGAAGAAATTCCTTGGCAAACTTCACTGCTGTTTCCGTTTGAGTTTGCAATTTTATAAATCTTGACATGTTTAACGATTTGGATTGAATCCACCCGTCAATTCACTCGCACGCAAATAAATGCCGTGGCACGCAGTTTAAGAAGCTGCAAATTCCAAATAAATCCTTTAAAGTATCCGTACTATTGTTGACTGTTTCTCACGGTCTTTGATACTTCATGTCATTCTCCATTTTCTGCACCATATCTTATGTGAGTGGAACATCTTGGCTTTCACTGGGACCAACAGAGTGGCAAGTGAGTCATAAGAGTCACACAGCATGGAAACAGGCCATTCGGCCCAACATGTCCATGAGGATCGGTGGGCATCTGTAAAGAATTGCCTCTTACACATAGAGTCCTTACTACTACTTTATTCACTATACACATACATCACTGCCCTAGCTGTTCGCGGTCTGCCACGGATGCTAGAGAGAGAGCCAAGGGTGGGAAGGTTACAATTATACTGAATGATAAGGGGAGTGGTTAGAAGTGGTTATGTCACTATATTTAAAGGTGTACACACATATCATCTACAGCATCCATCCAGATTTCTACCATGACTTGGGTTAGTTTAGCTTATTACTGTCACATATGCCAAGGTAAGGTGAAAAGCTTTTTTGTTGTGTGTTATCCAGTCAAACAAAAGACTATACATGATTTGAATCATAGGTGTCCACAGTGTGTAGTTAAAGGGGACAACATTTAATGTAAGATAAAGTCCGATTAAAGATAGTTCAAAGGATGCCAATGAGGTAGATGGGAGGTCAGGACAGCTTTCCAGTAGGTGTGAGGTTGGTTCAGTTGCCTAATAACAGCTGGGAGCAAACTGTCCCTGAATCAGGAGGTATGAATGTTCAAACATCTGTACCTCTTGCCTGAGGGGAGAGGGGTGAATAGGGAGTGACTGGGTGAAACTGGTCCTAGACTATGATGATGGCCTTGCCGAGAAAGTGTGTAGCCTTCTATACATGAGGCGACTCATATATTGTGGAGACACCTTACATTTTGTGAGCAACTGTGCTTCCAGCACTCTCAGGCAAAGTATTCCAGGTACTCACCACTCTCTGGATGAAAATGGTCTTGCTCAAACTCCCTCTAAATCTCTTACCATTTACCCTCAGGTTTTATCTACCTCTGATATGGAGTAAAGTTTCCTGCAGTCTACCCTATATATACCTCATCATTTCATATACCTCAAATCACATCCTATCCATGTCCTCCAGAGATGCTGCAAAACAGACCTAGCTTCTCCAGTTTCTCCTCATAACTGAAGCACTTCACCAAGGCAACATCCTGGTGAATATTCTATCCTCCAATATTCAGGTCATCTGATCACATCCCCAACTTCCACATGCAGCAAATGTCCCAACACCACTAGTCACAGGCATGCAATCCCAAAAACAAATGCCTACTATTGCCCTTGGTCTCCTATTCCCATTTTTTTTGAGAAACTGAGTTTCAGAATCAATCTCTGTCAATGGAATAGCCTTCTAATGTTCTGTTATATCAGTATTCAGTGCCTGCACATTTATACCACAATCCACTATTTTGTGAATGATAGAACTAGTTACAAACATTTTCATTCCCTTCATAAATGCAATGAAGTGCTGTAGTTGCCCATGTCCATCCTCAAGCCGCCAGATGTTTTTTTCCCCGTCTAAACAGGGACATGTACACAAGACTGCTCTGTACATTGTTTAATTCTCCCAGGTGTTCTCATGTTATCCGTGTCTCTAAGTACTACAGACTACTCTTATATATTTAAAACATGTTGCTGCCTGTGTAGTTTTATTGCCTCGATGTGGAAAGGCTTCAGTAACCACATTTACTTATTTCTTCTTTGACTGTGGTGATTTGAGGTCCCATGGTCAATGTCATCGATCAGCAATGTTCTGCAGATACTTCAAATAATTTCTTCCACCCACCGTTTTCTTACTGGGCCTGAGGTGCACTGCTTGTATTGACTACCCTCATCGCGTGTTTCACTATTTAGGAGGCGTTATGTGCTAGTTTTGCAGACATGGTGACCACTGCCCATAATATTCCCAGTGAGACTTTGTTGCAGATAAATAACATTGACCATGTTTACTTGTATTACATGTATGGCAATGTCATGACATCATACCTGCACTATATGACTTATGTACACGGGTGCACACTAATGCAAAGAAAGCTCAAAATTGCATCCAATCACCTCAATTTCCTGTCTTTACCTTCATGCTCCATTTTGTGCTTATATTTGTTTAAAAAAATATTTAACATTAAATCTGCAGATGTATAGATTCATTCATTTTCATTAATTCATCCTTATTTTTACATTCATATAACTCATCCATTTTTATTAATTCCAGACCAATAGAAGTGCGAGATATTTTTTCGAAGGTGGATAATGGCAGAATGCATCCAACCTCATTTAAAATGGCCTTGCATCAACTAGGGATAGAAATGGAACAAGAAGAATTCAGAAAACTGTTGAAAAGGTAGGGAATGTTATAAATGACAGTGGTGCTATAATTTGCTTCAAGTGACAATTTAATTGTGATTCCACACAACTTAGCTAATTCATTAGTCCGTGGTGATGAAAGACCAGAAATCATTGTTGAGGTCAGTCTGAAGAAGGGCCCCGACCCAAAATGTCACCTGCCCATTCCCCGCTCCACGGATGCTGGAGCCACTGAGTTTCTCCAGCACTTTATGTTTTGCTCAGATTCCAGCAGCTACAGTTTCTCGGGTCACCAGAAATTATTATTACTCATATAAACAAGTTTATGATATATAAACAATTAGGATTCCAGGCCTGAAGAAGTTATCAACATTGTAAATGGAGAATGGAGACACAAGGAATGGAGACACTGCAGAAGCTGGAGTCTTGCGTAGAAGACAAAGTGCTGGAGTACCTCAGTGATGAGTAACTCAGTATGTCAGGACATGGATAGGTAACATCTTGGGTCGGGACGTCTTCAGGTTTGAAGTGATATGAATACAAGGCTGCGTTTAACTCTGCTGACAAACACTTGTGTTTTCTTCAGGTATGACTCCAATGACACTGGAATTGTTAAAGCTGACAGCGTAATGAGGGCATTAGGCTTCCAGGGTAAAAGTGATCAAGATGAAGGATGGACCAAAATCCCGTCAGCTCTTGGCAAGACAAAAAGATTCAGGTTATCAGAAGATCAGCCCAGTACGTATGGATATATTTCTATTCTTCATGGTACCAGGGGAATGGTGTTAATTATCAGACCGCTGTCTGATGGGGCATAGCTGGGCTCACAATAATGCTGGCACAGGGTTCACTTTGAGGGCCATGACTCATTAAGAGGCAGGTGCGCATGTGCCATGGCATTTTGCCAGCTCCAGTATGGGTCAATAGGGAAGCTGTTTTATAATCAGTGATAAAGAGTGATAAAGTTCAAGTTGTCCATTGTTCATCCAGAGACCTGGGCGGCACAGTGGAGCAGCTGGAAAAGCATCTGCCTCACAGCGCCAGTGACCCAGTTTTGACCCTGACTTTGGGTGCTGTCTGTGTGGAGTTTGCATGTTCTCCCTGTGACCCCATTTCCTCCACTTTCTAAAGATGTGCTGGTTTGTATGAGCCTCTGTAAAATTTGCCCCTAGTGTGCAGGGAGCGGATGAGAATGTTCAATAACATTGAACTCGAGTTAACGGCTGATAGATGATCGGCATGGAGTCATTCGGTCGAAGGTCCTGTTTCCATGCTGTGTCTCTAAAACTAATCTCATTCCTTCTTAAGATGGCTTTGGGTATACCTATGTTTTTTGATGATTGCTGTGAGGTTTTCTGAAGCATCACCAGCTCAGAAAAACAGTTGCATTATCAAACACAGATTGTATAGACAGATGAGGTTCCTGTAGCTTTCAAGTAGATATCTCCTCTGTCCAGTTTTAAGTCCTCAGCAAAATTACAGCATAACAACAACAGCATAACCAGACCTTTTCCGTTTCAACTCACCTATCCTCCATTTCTATCAGACAAATGGAGGAAACTCTTTCCTGTAAGGATTTGTGCATATTAGTAAGATGAATATTATAATATTTTAAACCTAATGAAAAGTTTTGAGTCATTTTGTTTGAATATATAGTTAAGAATATGAACTTGAAGAATATGAGAGTTTTGCATGGTTAATGTACAGTCAAACAATAAATAAAGTGTGCATTAATAATTTTCCGTCCAACTTTTGTCCAACATATGTTGCTAAGTGCATTTACAAGATTTTGAATAGTTTTACCATTTCTTTTAAATGGTGGCAGTTTATATGATAGGTAAACATGGTTGAGATGAATTTCCATTTGTACTGGGGATTTTAATATCATTACAAGCTGGATTTTATTTTCTAGTAATCAATAATATTACACATTCAAATGCAGGATTCTCGGGAAGAAACCGAACAAAAGCAGAAAAGGAGAGAAAACTGACATTGGACATTGAAAACTGGTTGAAGGAAAAATTTAGAGAAGGTTTCAAGAGCATGATGACTGATTTTTTGTACTATGATCAAGACAATTCTGGAAAGGTAACTTTATGTTCACAGGCATTTTTGAAATTAACAAATGTAATACTACACTAATTGCTCAAAGTTATTCTTTGTTCTCGTTCAAATTTATATTTCTGTCTGTCTTGTGATAGTGTTCTATTCAAAAGGAAATATGTACGTCAATGATGATGAGGAGGGGTAAATAAACCAGTACTTTTATGTAGAAAAAAAGTTTGCTTTTGTTTGGGTTCCTTTCAGCTCATTGGGAATGTGCCAAAAGCTCATAACCAATTTCCATGTAACATTAGAACAGAATGTGGACTTAATAGCATCGGTTCAAAGTATTATAGAATGGAGACAAATAAAAAGGCTCTATCTTCTTGAGGAAAGTGCTGGGAAAAGTTTATTCATTTGTTTAAATGCATCTGACCTTTGTTAAAATACGCAATGAGATCATTTACAAGCAGTATTACTATGATCTTTAATAAACTTTCCATATAATTTAAAGGAAGCCCAGTTTTGGAAAGGAAATATTTATAGTACTAAAGCAAGGGTGATTTAAATAAAGCTTGGTTGGAATCCAGTTGAGACTGAAAGGATAACGTTTTTGTAATGTTATAATTCTGTAAACTCCTGACATTTGCTCCCAATGTAATTTATGTTATTTTTCATCAAGGTAACCAGAGAAAACTTTTTGCGTGTCCTGAAAGAGTTTGACCTACGCCTAAAAGATGACCAATTAAATCTTTTCCTTGTGCGTTGTGGCCTCCCCGAAGATGCACTAAAAATAAATTATATTGAATTCCTTCACAATTTCCAAGACAGAAGTGAAAACGGAGTCCCTCACAGGATTATCAGTGATGAAAATCATAGGTGAGATAAATGAAGAGCCAGGCAACATAGATACGTCCTTTCATTTTTATCGTTCTGGGCATTGTCTCTTTAACACATCCTGGAAGCTGTAGTGGTTTCTTTGACCACAGAAATTATACCGTGCCATTACACTGTAATCCCTATGAAATGATTGCAGGATGAGTTCTGTTTGTGTCTGAGGAAGGGCCCTGACCCAAAACGTCACCTATCCAGCACTTTGTGTCTATTTCTGAATTCAGTTTAGTTTATTGTCACGTGCACTAAGGTACTGTGACAAGCTTTTGTTGCATGCTAACCAGGCGGCAGAAAGACAATACATGATGAGAATCGAACCATTTACAGTGTACAGATGCATGATAAGGGAATAACGTTTAGTGCATGGTAAAGCCAGAAAGTACGATCAAATATAGTCCAAGGGTCACCATTGAGGTGATTTGTAGTTGAGGACTGCTCTTTAGTTGTGGTAGGATAGTTCAGTTGCCTGATAACAGCTGGGAAGAAACTGTCCCTGAATCTGGAGTTGTGCATTTTCACACTTCTATACCTTTTGTCCGATGGGATAGGGGAGAAGAGGGAGTTGCCAGGGTGCGACTCATCCTTGATTATGCTGCTGGCTTTGCTGAGGCAGCGTGAGGCATAAATGGCGTTAATGGACGGGAGGTTGGTTTGTGTGATGGTCTGGGCTGCATTCACAATTCACTGCTTCTTTCTTTGATGTTTTAGTAATTCTCTATTTGTCCACGCAGATTTAACAAACTGAGTAGCCTTGGTTCTCAGTCCTCAGTAACTGCTTTGGAAGCAAGGCTAATGAATCTTCTGCATTATGAATTCCTTTCCCTTTTGGGGATTTTTCAGTAAGTCCCATTTTCAGTGTTATACCTCCAATAATTATCACAGACCGATAAGAAAATATGGTGGCTTATGTAATATCAATAACATCTTCAGGAGATCACAAATTGTTTCACTGTTAATTAATTATATTTCAAGTAGAATCACAGTTGTTGATATTGCAGGCAATTTACCTGCATCAAGATTCTACATTGTGTAATGAGTTAAATGGTCAGTTAATCTATTTTGCTGGAATTTGCCATGAAATGACTTTTTAAAAAAAAATTTTTAAATTTTATCAACAAATATATTCAATTATTAAAAAAATAATATTTATACTACAATAAAACAAACCAGAACCCACCACCATAATACAATACAAACATATATACATGATAAACTACAATACAACTATGTTACAATCCTCATTGAGGATACATTCAACACCCTGCAGAGCCCAGTGGTCCCGGAACTCCCCCAGGGTGCCCGTGGACAGGGTGTATTCCCTTCCTAACCCCACCGGGGCACGGACGTAACCCTGGAAAAGGGGCAGGCAGCCAGCTCGGGCAGAGCCCTCCACCGCCTGGCGCCTTGGCTCGTGGATGGCCAGCTTGGCCAGGCCCAGGAGCAACCCAACCAGGACATCTTCAGCCCTGCCCTCTCCCCTTCACACAGGGTGTCGAAACATGAGGATGGTGGGTGGAAAATGCAGCCTGAAGGCAAGGAGCTGCCCCTTTAGGATGAAATGACTGTTGGCAGGTACAGCACAGATTTCCCTACTCTTCTTTGAATATCATCTCGGTATTATTATTTCATCTCTCTACATTGCCACAACAAGGTTGGTTTAACACTCATTGACAAGACAGGTCCTCTGTCAGTGCATAATTCTGCTAATGCAGCATAATGTTTTGATTGCAACTTTCTGACTCAAAGCCTGCCACACACGTCACGTGATATCAAATCTCTTGACGTGCTCATGTAATAGAATATCACATGCATTTTATAAATCCATCATTATTATCTTACTTTGCAGTAAAATCGACGACAAGAAACTAGATGTAATTAGTCAGCAGGCATTCTGGGCAGTCTTAAACAGCAGGTAAATAATATTAACTCATGAACATTCAATGATCTTTACAAAGATTTTAGACATAATATTGATGACCTGTGACATTAGGTTTGCAGTATAAAGATATGTTTATATTTGGTTTAGCGATACAGCGTGATAGCAGGCCCTTCAGCCCACTGAGTCTGCGCAGTAATCCGTACACTAGTTCTATCTTGGGCCAATTTACAGGAGCCGATTAATGCACAAACCCACACGTCTTTGGGATGTAGGAAGAAACCCGAGCACCCAGAGAAAACCCACACGGCCACGGGGAGAACATACAGACTATGTACAGACAGCACCCGTAGTCAGGATTGAACCCGGGCATCTGGCGCTGTAAGGCAGCAGCTCTACCACTGTGTCACTTGGCTACCCCACTGTGCACCACAACCTGTATTGTAAACTGCAATATTGCATACAATCTGAAGCGGCAATTGGTTTTATTTAGGCAGAAACCTGCACAATAATCACTAATTAATCTAGTTTTGTTGCTTAAAAGTTCACTCAGAATTATTGTGAAAATCAAATAAAAAAGGCCAACAATTATGCAAATAAGAATATATTGCCCATCTTTAGTATTAACCAAACATTTTGAAGGCTGTATATTTAATAAAATGACCTGCCCAGTATTGTGGATGAAACAGCTTGTTAACTTGTCAGCTGGGATTCATCACCTAGGAGGACGTCTCTACTTATAATTTGATCAAATCCATATACAGGTGGGTAGGGGCCATGTGTATAGGCTCAGTAACCTGTCTAGGAGCTCGGGAAAGTGCGGAAAGTTCCAGGAATTTCCAATGTTCCCTCTTTTCCATCTCCCACAGAAAAAAAACTATCCTTGATATATGGCAAAGTTTCTGAAATATTGCTGATCGCCCAACAGGGGATGAGTTATGTTAACCCATTATTCCAAAGCTGGAGTAATAATCAACGTGGTAGGATATTTGTGCTAGAGTAATGTAGGTTGTTTGCAAATACATAGCACTGTTTGCGTGTTTTACAGAAATTGATGTTTCCAAAGAGGTTAAAATTGCATTTTATTTTAGTAATGCAGTGTAATAATAATTATGTTGTCTGATATGTGTCTATCATGCAAGGTTTGGCATTAACATGACTGATGAAGAAATGAATTATCTAAAGAGCAGGATACCACTTGATCACCATGGGAATGTAAAATATCTTGAGTTCATGGCCATGTTTGATAGCTGGTAAGTTGGTCTTTCCTCTGATATGCTATTAGTGAATGGATAAGATGTAGATCTAGTGGCTGGTGCTGGAGATGCGGAGCATGGGTTGGGTGTTCGGCCTGAGCTACAGTTAAAAAATGCTGGAGATCAGGTACGTGACTGAGTGCCAAACCTACCCACGGCTGGCACCTCTGTTGGTTTGCTGCTTCAGAGATAGCCACTAGCTTTCAATGATTGACACTAAATAACCCAAAACAACTCATTCTGAAGAAGGGTTCCGACCTGAAATGGCACCTGTACCTTTTCTGCAGAGATGCTGCCTGATCTGCTGAGTTACTCCAGCACTTTGTGTCCATCTTCAGTATAAACCAACATCTGCACTTCCTTCTTACACTAGTTATCAGCTGCTAGGGATGGTGAGAAATGTTTGAAATAAGTCACTCTTCTCTCCGTAAGCCTGCAGTAACTCAAATGCAAACCATGCTTGTTTCAACAAGCTGAAAAATGCATTGAAGCCGTTATATCCATGAATGGGTTGACTGCTGTATGTCATTGCAGCCTTAGTGTTCTTGGCAGCAGTCAAAGATTCATAGAAGCATACAGCGTAGAAGCAGGCCCTTCAGCCCACCTTGCCCACACCAGCCAATATGTCCAATCCACACTAGTCCCACTTGCATGCTAGTGTGCCCATATAACGTGGCCAAATCCCTCCAAACCTGTCGTATCCATGTACCCGTCTAAAAGTTTCTCAAACATTGCGATAGTACCTGCCTCAAAAAAGCTACCCCTCGGGTTCCTATTAAATCTCTCCCCCCCCTCACCTTAAACCTTGGTCCTCTGATTCTCGATTTCCCTACTCTGGCCTTAGAGGTATCTGCATATTCTGTTATCCAAAATATCTGTGTTCTTATTACTCGAATACAACAAAGACAAAATATATAGTAAAATATCAGAAAAAAATCTGGATTGTGTGGCTATTCTTGCTTGCCATCACCACCCAGGAGCCAACTAGCAGGTCTGTTTGTGATATACTGACCCAAATGGTATACTATTACCATTTTCTACCATTCTCTCTCCCTCTCCCTCCCTCTCCCTCCCTCTCCCTCCCTCTCCCTCCCTCTCCCTCTCCCTCCCTCCCCCTCCCTCCCCTTCCCTCCCCCTCTCTCCCCCTAACCCGTGACAGCAAATGATAGGAATGTACCTGCTACAAATATTGTCAGATTTCAGCTTCTTGATGGTTATTGATGTGTGCCTCAGACTAAAACGTCAAACAATTACATAACTCCAATTCATTTTATCTTGCAAAGTTACACTAATAAATGTGTAATTTTTGTCCAAATTAACATCCTCCATTTTGTTGATGATGACAAATTATGTAGCATAATGTGGAAATGACCATTCATAATATTCCTTGATTACCTTGTCTCCTTGACTACCATATCAGGAATGTGCGATTAATTCGTTAATTAATGAGTTTTGAATTGGTTCTTGGTTCTTGCTTACTTGGTCCTCCAAAATATTCCAACTGGAATTTAAACTGGAGGTGGTGAAGGGAGGGGTTAAGCCAGAGAGCGTTATTTTGAAGAAAGTGCCACTTTAAATTTAGTTGTATCTGGCTGGGCAACCATGGTTTGGTGTAGATTATTCCATGCTTAATCAATTAATCAATTAAAGAAGCAACACAAACTTTACTAATGACTCTGCTCGTTAAGGTATTGGTTGACGGCACAACTTCACAATTGCAGATCAATTCTTTTTATTTTCTGTGTCATTTAATTTTATCCTATAGCCTTTACTCAATTATGGGATAAAGGCATCACTGTAAGGCCAATATTTCTGGCCATCCGTAATTGATGTTGCGAATGTAATGGTGAGATGTCACCCAGTGATGATAAGTGAGCTACAAATTAGCCTTAGCAAGTGTGGGCAAGAGTACAACGTTGGAAAGATTTGTCCCTTCTGAAAGCTAGACAGATTTAACCTATGAGGTTAAATTTAACTTTTGGTTCGTGTTTGGCAAATAGTCTTTGTATCAGGGAACCAGCAGCTTTGGGGCAGTTTCATAGCAAGGAAATTTATGGCCTTAGAGACAATGAAAACCAGTGGAAACCTAGTCAAACAATTTATTTTATAACACTCAGAATCATCTGAGTTAAATTTTAACAAAACATAGTGTATGTAACTTCCTGTAACTTTTCATATCATGTTTGTCTTGATTGCATAATAGCAAAGGAGCAAAGAGTCTTTTGGGTGACAAGTCCATGATGACAAACCTCAGCAAGGAACAGTCAATAAAGAAGGAGAACAGCTTAGGAAGAACTACAGATCAGGTAGAATTGATAGTTTTTGTTTTTTACTCTGAATGTTGATAATCTATATCAGTTTTATATTACCTTTCAAGGTCCTGTACGGATTCAGAGCTTATTCAATAAGTTTACCACCCAAGCACATTCTGCATTTAGATTAACTTCACAAAGTATTAACTGATGAAGTATTGTGGAATGCATGCATCTCATAGGTATTGGTGTTGGATGAGGATGCAAGCGTGTCCATGCAGTAAATTGAGAGGAAATCAGAGCAATGGAGGAGACCATGCAGTTACAGGGAGAATGTGTAAACTTCACACAAACAGCACCCAAGGTCAGGATCGAACCCAGGTCTCTGCCACTGGGAGGCAGCAGCTCAACTGTGCCGCCCTATTTCAATTATTTATTTTGCTTCATGGATTAATAAGCAAAAGCATATTCATTATTAGCTTTACTTAATCAGGCTGCATGACTTTTAATGTAAATTTGAAGACGATTTCACAGCACATTCTAGTTTATTTGTATTTATTTTAATATTTAACCTCACACTGGACGGATATTTTTCTTGTGACAATGCAAACCTCAGTATTACGAGCATAAGGTTGTGTTGGTTTGCAGTAAGATCAGGCTTGACTTTCAAAGCTGTTTTTAGCAGAGTATGAATTAAAAACACCGGGAAGTAATTCAGATTGTAACATGTGCTATTTCATTTTTTCATAATTTATAAATGTCTTCCTCCACTAGACCTCAAAAATTATACAGAATATCTTGAAAAAGCATTACCAAATGGTGGAAGAAATGTTTACTAGGCTGGATTCAATGAATACAAAGCAACTTTCTCCTGAATCAATGTACCAGCTAATGAAACAGTTAAGGAAACATATTCTTTATTTTGCTATAATGAACAGAATTGCACATTTCATAGCCACAGGTTTTTATTCCAGTAAATTGCTCACAGTGTATTGTTCCACACAGGTTCGACATTTACCCACCAATCTCCAGAGATGAAGTCAATAACCTCTGGACCACTTTAATTACCAGCCAGAATAATACTTTGGATTTCCATGAGTTTGTTCGTCACTTTGGCTTCTCACCTAAATCAGCTTGTTTCCCAAATGCAAAAATGTGTCCACCAGTTAAAGGTGACAGTGACTTTCTGATTCGATCTAGAAAGCTGAATTGTGATACTGAGATCGTCGAAAATCACCTGCAATCTAAGGTTGAGTAATAATTCATTTAAAATAAATTAATAGGTGTTTGCATTTGGTGTGATTAATCTGCATATACATTTAATTTAATGGTTGCTTTATTCTATTCAATCACAGTGCACTCAGATTCAACATGGTACGCAGGTCGCAATGGATACACAAGTCAGGGCAAAAGTATCAATTTATTCTCTTTAGTTGATCATATATGGTATACACACACAGTCTCTTGCCCAGAGTAAGGGAATCGAGAATCATAGGTTTAAGGTGAAGGGGGAAAGATTTTATAGGAATCTGAGGGGTAACTTTTTCACACAAAGGGTGACGGGTGTATAGATCGAGCAGCCAGAGGAGATAGTTGTGGCTGGTACTATCACAATGTTTAAGAAGCAATTATACAGGTACATGGATAGGACAGGTTTAGGGAGATATGGACCAAATGCAGGCAGGTGAGACTAGTGTAGATGGGACATGTTGGGTGTTGTGGGCAAGTTGGGCTGAAGAGCCTGTTTCTATGCTCTATGATGGTATGACTATCTATATCTGTTTTTCACAATGAAGCATCACCTTTTGCGGATAATTGAAGGATATATTTCATCCCAGTTGTTTTATAGTGACAATGTCAGTCAAGATGAATGGAGATGGATGCTAAATTCTTATCTCAAGCAAACATGGTCACCACGCTGCTGCAAGTGACTGAGGTTGATTTGATGCACTAATTTACATGTCACAGTGACATGTTTACTCCATTGTATTTGTGAGGTTATCTGGCTGACGCTGGAAGTAGTTGGTGCAGTTTCTATTTCTCTGCTGTTTAAATTGACTCAGCCTTCTGACTGCTGTATAATAGACTGCTGGGATTCATAAGCCCCATCCCATCTCTCTCTCTCTCAGTGTCAATAATTACTCTATTTCATTCTTCCACTGACAGTGAACAGACTAATCTCTTGTTCACCCCCCTACCCTTCATCTGTATCAACCTATTACCTGCCAGGCTTTGTCCTGCCCCTCCTCTCTTCCACCCCCCCCCCTTCAAAAATCAGTCTAAGGATCCCAACCCGAAATGTAACCTATCCACGTTCTCCAACTTCAACATTTTGTGTTTTAATCTGTTCATGCTGTTTGTGTGATTCAAATGGACTAAATTGGCAATACAGTAATTTTCTCACAGATAACCACCAAACTCCTATCTTATTACAGGTTCAGCTCTTGCTGGATGATCTTTGGACATGTTTTCATGAGTTGGACCAATTTAATACTGGCTTTGTGAGCAAGGAAGAATTCAAAGACATCCTTACGGACCTTTGTGTGGCATTGAATGATCAGGCCTGTGAGATGATCACCAGCAAGTTTGACCATGGACAGAACCGGTTTGTAAATCTTCTGTGGTTGGTTGTAAATGAGTTTCCTCACCCGGTTTACACCAGAATATTCAGGTTGTGTTGATAGAGGCGTCTAATCTTCTTCTTCTTCTTGCGTATGGCGTGCACAGCCTAAAGTTGTAGATCAATGGTAGACATCCAGGCCAGGACAGCATCAGTTGCTGGGTGGATGGCTTTAATGCCACCAGGGAAAAGCCTCAGTGAGCAGTCATTCATGATGCGTGGGACGGTCTGGTCTGGATGACTGCAGTGGCAAGCAGGGCAATCTGTCATCCCCCACTTATGCAGGTGATGGGCTGTTCTTGCATGGAGGGTGCGGATTCTGTTCAGGATTCGCCATTGCATGCGATGGGGGTCAAAACATGGTGGTTTCACTGTGGGGTCTGTGATGACCTCTCTGTTGTTGGTGTTAGCATCTTTCCAGGCTCTGCGCCACTCAGTCTTGGAGTCAAAGTCTTCCAGGGATTTAACAGAAGACCAGAAGGGTCTGAGGGACTCCAGGCGCATGTTGGGCAGATTGTTCAAGTCAGTATGGATGGGAAGGTCAGAGTTAGCTTCGATGGTGCACCAGTCTTTCAACATCCTCTCCCTTCTGCATATGCTGGGGGATTTCTCTCCAGGGATGCATTGAAACAATGATTCAATGGTTCTTTATTGTCACATATATACTGCACAGTGAAATTCTTTTTGCATAGCTCACACAAGTGGCCATACTTTGGTGCCGCTTACACAAAGTAGTATTGTCACCCCAGCAGTATGAATATTGACTTCTCTAACTTCGTCACCCTTGCTTTCCTTCTTCCTCTTTCCCTCCCCCTTCCCAGTTCTCCGTCCAGTCTGACTGTCCCGCTGATTACATTGTATCTCTGTTTGCTTTGTTGTTACCTTCTCCGAGCTAACACTGATCTATTCTACATTTTACTTGTTCTCGACCGCCTTTGATGTCTTGTTCTCACACCTTGCACTTCCTTATTTCTGTCTCTCCTCCTCCTCCTCCCCTGACTCTCAATCTGAAGAAGGACCTCGACCCGAAACGTCACCCATTCTTTCTCTCCAGGGATGCTGCCTGTCCCGCTGGGTTATTCCAGCATTTTGACGTCTATCTTCAGTTTAAACCAACATCTGCAGTTCCTTCCTTCTTAAAAAACCAACACATCTTTGGAATGTGTGTGAAACAGGAGCACCTGGAGAAAACCCACCTGGTCACAGGGAGAGCATAGAATCTCTGCACAGACAGCACCTGGAGTCAGGATCGAACCTGGGTCTCTGGTGCTGTGAGGCAGCTGCTCTACCGTTGTGCCACTGTGTTTGATAAACATTGAGGACATCAAAAATGCACATGGTTGCACATCAGTTTACAATGTACAGCATTTCTGTGAACTGAAAATGCCTTTTTAGGAGACATTTTCAAGGGAAGCATTTATCAGGCAAATAGCGCCAACCTTTCAAAACCGATTAGCAGCATACTAGTTGTAGTTCACAAGCATAAAACCTTGAGTGGATTTAATGCCTCGTTCTGTTATGAGCTGAGTTATTTCCAATGCTCTCAAACACAGTTTTGTTCACATCAATTAATCGAGCGCCACAATAATCGATACTGCATTCACCAGTTGTTACAATGGCAACTGCAGTTAGCAGCATTTGTGATTACATATGGTATGGTATGAAGTATATTTTATTGGCTATCTAAATCTAGGCGAAATGGTCTCAATTTTAAACCATAGTCCAAAAATTAACATTAAACTTAAGCATTATTATCAGTTAGCAATCATTTTCTTTGCATTGATTGCCTGCACTTTGTTTAGGATTTCATATGTTGAGTTTCTCCAGCCATTTGAAGATCGAAGGAAGTCATTCAAGCTTGACAACTCAAAGAATCAAAAACAGTTACAGCCGGAATTAGCAACTTACACAGAATCCATGCATAAAGGTCTGAGCACAATTACAGTAAAACTGCGGCGGAAGGTAATAAAAGGATTTGCAGTGTCTTTCACTTGACTTTCTCAGTTATTATATATGGTGCAAGGTATTGTCAACAGATTCATAGCACATGACAGATTCAAGCTGCAATATATTTCTATTTGAAGCTGTTTAGATTTAATTGCTAAATTGTGTTGAAGGACCGCAGTCCATATTATGAGAGACGCTCATATACAGCCGATGGGTTAAACACTCAGGTTATGCGATTGATACTAAGTTAAAACGCCTCTCCGTGGAATAGCAAGATGTAAGCAACTATAACTCTAGTGTGCTAACCATCTCAACAATAACAAGAGGACACAAAGTGCTGGAGTAACTCAGCACGTCAGGCACCATCTCTGGAGAACATGGATAGGTGACCTTTCAGGTCAAAACCCTTCTTCAGTCTGGACCTGCTGAGTTGATCCAGCATTTTGTGTCCTTTTGTGTATTTACTTCAACAATAACAATACATGGTTTCTGCTTACCTCAATTTACTCCACTATCAAAGCAGTGCTGTCCAATTTATTTTATCGTAAATTTAATATATCTTTGAATAAATTGCAAATCTAGTTTGATCAAAATGGATAGATGACGTTTCAGGTCAGAATGAAGAAGGGTCCCCACCGTAAATGTCATCTATCCATTTCCTCCAGAGATGCTGCCTGACCTGCTGTGTTAGTCCAGCATTTTGCATCTATCTTTAGTATAAACCAGCATCTGCAGTTCATTTTTATTATATCAAAGTAGTTTGGTTAATTTTGAATGATACTTTGATGTGGTAAGTGAAAATTTCAAAATTTCGAAAAGATGAGATCAATCCCAGCTGTTATTAGTTTTTATCCCCAGTGTTGCAATTCAGAGACATGCACCAACATATTTAAAACATTGCTGATATTGATAACCTGTTAGGGTGAAAGTTGTGCTTGCTGAACTGAATGTACTGCTCGTCTCTAAGATGTCTTTGTTCTCTCTCCTACAGTTAGCTGGTAACTGGAAAACATTGGACAGGGTTTGTAAAAAATTAGATCAAGCTAGCACTGGATTTCTCACGCTGCCTGAATTTCGATCAGTTCTCCAACTCTGTAATGTAGTGTTGGATGAAGATGAAATATATCACTTAATGTCAAAGTACGATAAAGATATGGTTGGTAAAATTAAGTATTCAAAACTTATCAACAACATTTTTAAGACTCCATAAACATGTCATTTTAATTATTTGATGCACACTTGTTTGTAATCTGGTGCATTCCACTGCATTTAAATCACTGTCCTATTGATATTTTGTTTGGAATTTCTAATCTTACTAAATGATAAGAAGAAACAATAAATGTTTAAGAAAACCATTCCTGGCTGAGATGTTTTGATTCTCCCTGTCTGCTCCTGATATTCACTTAAAATTCATATGAAAACATGTTAAACTTTATTTCTGGATTAACAGTGTGAAAAATGCAGTGAGCACGGTCTCTGCCTCACTGCTCCAGAGACCCAGATTCAATGCTGGCCTTGGGCCCAGTCCATGTGGAGTTGCGTTTCCACCCTGTCGCCTTGTGGGATTCCTCCATATTCTCCGGATTGTTCCTACATCCCAAAAGATATGTGATTTGGTGGGCTAATTGGTCACTAGGTTGTCCTTAATATGCTCACCTTCATTGCTAGGGGCATTGAGTATAAGCGTCAGGAAGTCATGATGCAGCTTTATAGGATTTTGGTTCGGCTGCATTTGGAGTATTGCATGTAGTTCTGGTCACCCCATTACAGGGAGGATGTGGAGGCTTCAGAGAGGGCGCAGAGGAGGTTTACCAGGATGATGCCTGGATTGGGGGGTATTAACTACAGGGAGATATTGGACAGACTTGGATTGTTTTCTCTGGAATGCTGGAGGTTGTGGGGATAAAAGTACATAGAATGATGAGAGGCAGAGATAGGGTAGACAGTCTGGGTGTCTATCTATATTTTGCCCTCCCTATCTTTTAGTCAGGATGTCTACCCTATCTGCCCTACCCTATCTTTTGCACAGGATGGAGAATTCAAATACTCGAGGACATAGCTTTAGAGGAGCAAAGTTTAAAGAGTTGTGCAGGGCAAGTTTTTTATACACAGGGTGGTGGGTGCCTGGAACACACTGCTGGGGATGGTGTTTCAAGTGAAACGTTACTGGCATTTAAGAGACTTTTGGATAGGCATTTGGTTATGCAGGGAATGGAGGAAAATGGGTCATGTGCAGGCAGATAAGAGTTGGTCTAGGCATCATGTTCGGCATGGACATTGTGGGCTGAAGGGCCTATTCTTGTGCTTTACTATTCCATGTTCTATGATTGTAGTTTGGAGTCAAAACATTAAATGCTGGGAATACTCATCAAATCAGTCAGCTTCCATGGAGGTGAAATCTGAGATTTACAGCTTCTCTACCATACTGGAAGTGTAAATGGGCCTCTGGAAGAATGGGTGCCCCTGCCATGCAAATGCCATTGATTTATTGAAGTCTGTTGGAGCTAGTACAGGTCCACCACCGATTCTGCGGCAATTAATGGTCCGGTGTCTTCTTTATCCCGGACAAAATCCTGAGAGCACACTTGAAATGCCCCATGGAAGTCCACCCGAAATTGTATTACTGAGGACGGTTCAGACAGCTGATCTCTACCTCATTGGGACTTCCACACTGATCAGTGGGTCGCATTTGCCTCCGCATGAACCGGCAGATCCGTTCCCAGATCGAGATCTGTGGCTGATCGGCGGGTCAAATTTCCTGTCTCCGACTTTGTGGGCTGGTATCTCACCCTCCCCCCCCCCATCCAATCCAATTCCTTCCAAAACGGATAATCCAGAAATGCTCTGGATCCAAGGGTGCCATAAATTCGGTGGTGGACCTGGAGCGAAAATTCCCAGCTAGACGTTCCTTGTCCTTAAATATTTCAAGCCTAATGATCATTTATAAAGGTGCAGATTAATCCAGTACAGTCAGGATTTATCTATGAAGAGAAGCACTACTTTGTGCAACTTGACTGAATGTACTGAGAAGCTGCAATGAAGATAATGCTTTAATCCAGATGGCATTGATTTTAGTGAGGTGTTTGATAAGGTCGCCTATGGTAGACTGATCAGGAAGTAAATGTTACCTCCATTGCACAAACAAGGGATAGCACTTAATCGCAATTCTAATACCTGCAGTGAGGTTCCTGGTCTCGACCCGAAACGTCACCTATTCCTTGTCTTCAGAGATGCTGTCTGACCCGCTGAGTTACTTCAGCTTTTTGTGCCTATCTTCAGTTTAAACCAGCATTTGCAGTTCCTTCCTACACTTCCTGGTCCTTAGTTTGTCTTGGTTTATATCAATTATTTAGGGGAGCACAGGAGCCATGATAAGATAGTTGCACATGAAACCCAAACTAACAATACATGGCAGTGAGGAAGAATAATGAAGGAAGACTTCAATACACTGGACAAATAAGGCAGTCAAAAAACTGTAAGGAAAGGAAAAATCACTACAACATTATAAATGACTCCTCTCTCAGTGTCCAACGCTTGGATTGCAGAACTCCCATTGTAGTCCCCTTTTTGTCAAATCTGACAAAGCACTATTTGTAAATTGGGATTGAAATGTTCAAAGCGTTGCTGTAATTTTAGACAGGACCAGGATCCACTGATAGAGATACAAGGAACTGCAGATGGTGGCATCTTGAGCAGAACACAAAGTGCAGGAGTAACTCCGCGGGTCAGGCAGCATCAGTGGAGGGAATGGACAGGTGACATTTCAGGCTGGGTCCCACTGATCCTGTTTCAGTCAGTGTTGCAACTCTGTTCCCTTGAGAAGTAAACTAGCAATAAGTAATATCATGCAGCAGTGGAAGGCAACTCAATGGGTGAGCCTTAAGCCAGATGTAATCAAACGATTCTGATGGCTTGCTGCGATATTGTTGAAGGATAATGATCATGAAAAGGCTATCAATCAACTTTAATGATAATAGAAATTCGGAGGAATGTGAAATGGGGCGTTAACCCTATTTTATACCATCACACTAAATTTAAAAAATGGGCCAAATATACTGAAAATGTGCTTGCATTAAGAAAATTCTTTAGCACATCTCCATATAAAGTATTATGGGACTTGCTATTTTATTTCTAATTTGCAGGCACAAATGATTTCAGAGGCAATTAGAGCAGTTCATATATGCACAGCAAAGCTCTTAATCAGCTGTGAGGTGAATGATTTGTTATAGCATTTTGATAAAGTAGGCAACAGGAAAATTATGGATTGGACCTTTGGAAAACCTTTGGAAGGCAGGAACGGAGTACTGATTGTGCATGATCAGCCACGGTCACATTGAATGGTGGTGCTGGCTCAACGGGCCAAATGGCCTATTCCTTTACCTATTTTCTACGTATCTATGTAACACAGCATTTCTTTGAAAGCTGCATCTTAATCTCATTCCGATGGCAAAGTTTTCCTCACTCCGGCAGCGGTGGGCGGTGTTGATATTTAATCTTAAGACTCAGAGCAAACCAAATTCAGCACAGCTATTGGAGAAAGTAATGGAAAATTATAGCTCTACTCTTGGCCCTAATTAAGCCATGATTACAAACTGAAATCTTCGAGGGCTTTAGTTTTCACACCAAAAAATAACCAACTTAGGTATAAAATGAGTTTTATACAGATGTCCAATAGATGGTGATGTAAACCCAACAACACAATGATCCACCCTACAGATTCAGTTAGTTTATACTTTAGTTTGGTTTATAGATACAGCACGGGAACAGGCCCTTCCGAGTCTACAACAACCGGCAATCCCCACATATTAACATTATCCTACACACACTAGGGACAATTTACACTTATACCAAGCCAATTAACCTACAAACCTGTACATCTTTGGAATGTGAGAGAAAACCCATGCAGTCATGGGGAGAATGTACAAACTCTGTACAGACAGCACCCGTAGTCAAGATTGAACCCGGGTCACTGGCGCTGTACGGCTGCAACTCTACCGCTGCGCCGTTCATTCAGTTCCCGAGATCATGGAAATGCCTGAATTGCCAAGGTGGCTGCTTTGCTGTGATGTGATGAATTTATTTCATTCTAATGCCATGCTATTGCAATTTTAATCAGATGTTATTACTATAATGAAACAATTATAGTTGTTCTCCTAACAGATAAGTACAAATCAACACAGAATACACGATATAATCAAATTTAATTAGTGAATGGATAACATGTAATGGGGAATTAATTGAGTAAACAGTAGGATCAGTAAGCACAGAAATGTTACATTTATGCTCAGCAACTAATTCATAGCTTTGAAGAATGTCAGTGGATTTACCCAAAGCTGTAGTGATATTTTGCTGGGTGAACTTGCTATTTCACATATCATTTATTACAGGGATTACATAACACAATATTTGACAAAATAAATCTTTGGATAATGCTAGTAATCTATCACTATGGTGAGAATAGTATTTTAATTAGCTCCTGGTTCTCTAACTAGTTAGCGGTGCAGAATGTATGAGGGGTCTAGTGAGTGATAGCTACTGCCCAGCTACAGAAAATAACACCGTCAATTGCAATAAATATTCTCTGAGTGAGAAGACAGAGAGTTCAAACACTCTCAAGCTCATTATCGATGTGTGGTCCATAGGAAGACCTGTGTTGCCACAGGGGTTACAGAGGATGATTTAACAGCTATTTTTGTGAACATTGATCAATTTTTAAATGGACTTCAATCTTAAGCCTAAGGGAAGATAAAAGCCATCAGCTATTCACCCTGCCATTAATCTATATCCCTTTCACTAACTAAGACCCATTCCTACACCACAGACTGAACCACACTGCTTGCAGCTTTGAAATCCCAGGTGATCTGGGAATGAGCTCATTTTGAACTCATTTTGTTTTCAGTGCAGAATAATCTCAATCCTTTATAACTGATAGAACAAGCAGTTCCCGGTGTAGGAAAGAACTGCAGATGCTGGTTTCAATCGAAGTTAGACACAAAATGCTGGAGTAACCGAAGGAAGGTCTCGACCCGAAACGTCACCCATTCCTTCTCTCCAGAGATGCTGCCTGTCCCACTGAGTTATTCCAGCATTTTGTGTCTAAGCAGTTGCCAGTTCTTGATTAGTTCAACATGACACTATAATGGCAGAAGAGACACATTTATTGCTCTTTAAGTAAGGTAAGAGATACATACAAAGTGAAACTGTAATTAGAAGGCGTGCAGATACTTAAATGTTCTGAGCTGGGCAATTGATGCAGGTATCAATTCTTCACTGCCTCAAGCGGATGTCCTCACCATTCTGACTTACTACTATAAATAGACCAGAAGATGGTTTGCAGAAGTGCTACAATAACCTGTGAGAATTATACCTGTTAACCGAGTCTGAAGGAGGGTTCCAACCCGAAACGTCCCTTATCCATGTTCTCCAGAGATGCTGCCTATCCCATTGAGTTACTCCAGACACCTCATGTTCAACCCTAGTTTATCGCCTCTCTGTCTCCACTATACCAGGATATATTGGAGGAACAGCACCTCATATTTCGCTTGGGCAACTTGGACACCCCAGCAGAATGAATATTGATTTACCAAATTTCAAGTAACCCTTGCGTTCCCTGTCTGTCCCTCCCCCCGCCTAGTCAGCCTGCTGGTTTCACCATTTGTATCCATTCCACAGCCAATAATGCACCATTGTGGGCTCTACCTTTCCTGCGCGTTTGGTGCTGGCTCTGATTTATTCTGTACCCTTTCACACCTCTCCCCTGACTCTCAGTGTAAAGAAGTGTCTCGACCCTATTTCTGTATCTTTAAGCTTCATATTTTAGTTAGTAAGTGTGGTTAAAGTTGGTGCAATTGCAACATCATCAGGTGATGTCAGAAAAATATTAGGTGTGCTAGTGACTTCACATCTAACATTCTACAGACGATGTCACAGAGAAGTGGGTCACCAGGTTTATTGTGACGAATGCACGATTTATGCACAAAAAACATGCTTTAATCTAACCTCGTTTATGGCTTATGTCACTATACCGCCACCAAAGCTAAACCCTTCTTTTTATATTCCCCATTTCACTAATTCTCACCTCTTGTGCAGCTTTTAATCTTCTGATTTTTGCTGTTTTTTCTTTGAAATCTTTTTCCGAATGTTCTCTGTCTCTCTGCTCTGTCAGATTCTGCATCACCTACCTATTTCGCCAAATCTCCCACTCTACCTTTTATATTTACATCTTTGACATCATGACTGCTTTGTCTTCCGCAAAGCATCTCGAGAATTTCCTCATCAAGGACATACTGTCAGGAGAACTGTTACAGTGGGCAGCATCACAAAGTCTGTATGATTTGCATAGCTTTAGGAGCCATGTGGTGACACCATCCATAGACATTAAAAGTCTCTTCATTAGAATCAATCTTCCCAGTCCTAACGGTAAGTTTGCACGCTATGTTGCTGCATCACAAACAGTGGTAATCATTTTACATCATTCAAAACTTGGGAGAAATCTCGTAAACCTCCTCAAAATAACATGCTCCCCTCTGCAAAGGTACATTAACAGCATCTATCTCGCATAACATGCCATAAAAATAATATGCATCAAACAGACAAAGGGACATTGTGTGGGAAGAAGCTGCAGATGCTGGTTTAAACTGAAGATAGAAACAAATAGCTGGAGTAAAGGGCCTGTCCCACTTGGGCGCCAGTTGTGTGTCATTTACGCGACTTTCTAAAAATTGGTTGTTGTGACACCCGCATGGCGCGTGGTGAGGCGTGGTGGCGTATATGCAGTGACGCGCGGTAGCGCGTGGCGCCCCATGATTTTGGGATGCTCAAAATCCTCGCGTACCACCTGCGTGACGCACAAATGACGTCCAAGTGGGACTGGCCCTTAACTCAGCGGGTCAGACAGCATTTCTGGAGAGAAGGAATGGGATACATTTCAGGTTGAGATCCTTCTTCAGACCGAGTCAGAGAGGAATATTCGTGGTTTGATGAACAAGCATAAAACCATAGACTACTATTAATACTTCACAATCTTACCAAACCTAAAACTAATTATTATGCTTTTGTAGTTAATATATTTCTTCTTTCTAGTTCAATGTTTTTCAGGACATGAATCCCCATGGCAGCCTAACAGCAGCAACACAGACACGATTACCATGAAGGAGCCAGGGGTTGCACGGGAGACAGAAAAAGCTCTCATATTCTCTCAAACGAACATTTCAAGAAACTCTCAAGAAATTTGATTTGAAGATATACTAAAATCATCCTTTCGGTAAATTGATCATTTAATTTTAGTGTTTCTGCCCAAAGGGAGTTGATGAGAAAATCGAATAACGTAGAAAAGTGTTATGCTGCCTTGGCAAGGCCACCAGCATAATCAAGGACGAGTCTCACCCTGGTCACTCCTTCTTCTACCTTCTCCCAACAGGCAAGATGCACAGAAGTTTGTACCTCCAGACTGAGGAATAGTTTCTTCTTAGCTGTTATCAGAAAACTGACCAATCCTATCACCAACTAGAGAGTGGTCCTAACCTACCATCTACCTCGTTGGAGATCTTTGAACTATCTTCAATTGGACTTTACTGGAGTTTATCTTGCACTAAATGTTATTCCCTTTATCTTGTATCTGAACACTGTGGACAGCTTGATTATAATAATCTATAGCCTTTTAGCTGTCTGGATAGCATGCAACAAATAAGCTTTTCACTCTACCTCAGTACACTTGACAATAATAAACTAAACTAAAGGAAAATAGTGTGAATGAGTGATTGATGTTCAGTGTGGACTCTGGTTAAGTGGCCTGTTTCCATGCTATATCTCTAAATTGAATTAAACAGAGGTCTAAAAACTAAAGAGGCTGGATTGGACATATTGAATATGGACTGAAGGCCATCAATGAAATGGGAAGGGTACTTATGGTTGGCTCAATTGGCCAGGGGTGGACAGAGGTGGGAAGGGATAAGTAACCATGAGAGGGAACTACAAACTGCTTAGTTGATGCCAGGGGATTGGCTAAAGAAAATAGGTGAACGTTGGTGAGAAAAGATGAGTAAAAGAGTTGGTTTGCATCAAAAAAGAGGTGAAATGGATAGCCAAGGAAATGTATTTAGTTTTAAAGGTTATTTCTCTTTCATGCTTGTAAGATTGGGAACATCTCCAAGACAATGGGAATAGGAATGGGAACATGTACAATGGGAATGGGAATTTGTACAATGGGAAATGTTCCTAATTTTAACAATTACACAATGTCAATGAACTTTGCAGACAATTGGTGCGCAGAGACCTTACTTTTGTTGCTGGTAGAAATGAGGTGTCTGCATCACATTACATAGAAAATGGCTCCATGATATAATTTGTAACATCATAACAGCATTATAACAGCATTCCTTATGTAAGACCCTGATATTTCAAATTCTTATATTTTAATGTAATTATATTTTAAATGTAATTATTGGATGGGGAATTCAGAGGACACGTAACACACTGCAGTAAAGTGTCTTTCCTTCTGTATGAATAAAACGTTCAAGATCGAATTATGAGGAAGGGTATCCCCACAGATATTTCAAACAAAATCTTTAAATCAGTATGTGTACACAGCTAGAATTCACAATACAAGGTGAAACTCACCTCCAGTTAATCCATGTCTGCCTCCTCTATTGAACTTTCTTCTGCAGTAAATTCAAATTTTGGTAAAGGCATGTTAAATCCTGCTTTGCTTTTAAGCCAGTATGTTGCTTGCTTTCCTTTTCCCTTTTGAAAAATACAAGGGATTTATTTCATAAATGGTAAAAATTGAAATTATTTTTTTATTTATAAATGGAAATTATTACAGCACGTGCAGTACAGTGACGCAGCTGGTGGAGTTGCTGCCTTATAGCGCTACGGACCCGGGTTTGATCCTGACCACGGGTGCTGTCGGTTCTGATTTTGTACTTTCTCCCTGTGACCATGTGGGATTTTTCTGAGTGCTCCAGTTTCCTTCCACACTCTGAGGACATACAGGTTTGTAGGTTAATTGTCCCCAGTGTGCAGGATAATGTTAGTGTACGGGGTGATCGCTGACCGGTGTGGATTCAATGAGCTGAAGGGCCTGTTTCCGCACTGCATCTCTAAAGTCTGACGTTGGTTGTATAAATGCAGCATTCAACACAATTATCCCCCAGCATCTGATAAGCAAACTGGTTCCATTGGGCCTCGGCACCCCCATGGGTAACTGGCTACTGGACTTCCTCACTGACAGACCCCAGTCTGTGAGGGTTGGAAATAACACCTCTAACACCATCTCTCTGAGCACCGGCTCCCCTCAGGGCTGTGTCCTGAGTCCACTGCTGTTTACCCTGATGACTCACGACTGTTGTGCCAGGTTTAGTACAAACCACATCATGAATTATGCAGATGACACAACAGTGGTGGGCCTCATCAGGGACGACAATGAGCTGGCTTACAGGGAGGAGGTGAAACAACTGGTGGACTGGTGCAATACGAACAACCTGATCCTGAATGTCGAAAAAACAAAGGAGGTCATCGTCGACTTCAGGAAAAACTGGCACAGTCCCACACCACTTCACATCAATGACAGCGATGTGGAGGTGGTCAGTAGCACAAAGTTCCTGGGGGTGCAGATCACTAACAGTCTGAACTGGTTGAATAACATCTCATCAACAGTTAAGAGAGCGCAACAGCGGTTGCACTTTCTGCGCCGGATGAGAAGAGCTCACCTCCCCATCCCATCCTCACCACTTTCTACAGGGACACCATAGAGAGTATTTTGACCAGCTGTATCTCTGTCTGGTTTGGGGACTGTAAAGCCTCTGACTGGAAGTCCGTGCAGAGAGTGGTGAGGACAGCGGAAAAAATCATTGGGACCCCTCTCCCCTCAATCGGGGATATTGCGACCAAACGTTGCATGTCTAAGGCCAGCAGTATTATAAAAGACCCCACACATCTCCATCACGGACTGTTCACTCTGCTGCCCTCGGGAAAAAGATATCGCAGCATAAGGAGCAGAACATCAAGGTTCTGCAACAGCTTCTTCCCACGAGGCATCAGACTCCTGAATGCCATGTAATGGGCTGCCACCATTGTCTATTTATCCTTTTATCCTTTTTATCCACTTTATCCATGTCTATCCTTCTGTTAATTTATCGTGTTGCACAGGGAGCCAAATGCAACGAAATTTTGTTTGGAACTGCATATATCAATGTATTTCTAAATGACAATAAAGTTTGTTTGACTTGACTTAAAACAGTATGAATGAAGTCATATTTCTAAGATTTATGTATTTTTATGCAATACATGGCAACCATATTTAAATTTGTTGAAGGGAAAAAGAATGAAGTGATTTTCTCCTTTGTAACTGGAGAATAGTCAGTACCAGACTCAGAGCAGGAAACTGCAGTGAAGATCAGGTAGACAAGTCCTTCAGACACTCCATACAATATACTATGCATCTATTTAAATACAGAAAGGTAGGAAGGATGAGAAAGAATCAGTCTTGGCCCAAGGTGGATTAGTTCAATCATACATACATACATATAAATCAGTTCAGCTCCTAACGTGGGTCAATTGCACAGCAGTGTCTGTGAAAATATGACATCCTTTGCTGGCTTTACCTTGCACTATATGTTATTCCCTTATCATGTATCTATACACTGTAAATGGATCGATTGTAATCATGTATTATCTTTCTACTGACTGGTTAGCACACAACAAAAGCTTTTCACTGTGCCTCAGTACATGTGGCAATAAACTAAACTAAACTAAACTTTTCAGATGGCGCAGACGCTGAAATGGCAGGGTGGTAATAGAAACAATCTTGGAGACATGTGGCAGCCTATATTGTGGTGATAGTTTTGGCTGCAACAAATGGTACAACATCCACTCGATCAGTTTTTACATTTGAAAGAGGATCACCTTTAGGTTGTACTAACATTTTTAATTAATGTTGCAGAATGGAGCTCAACACAGGCATCTTACAACCTTACCAACAGAACCATACACAAATAGCAGCATACATTTTTCCAGCACAACTATTAAAAAATAATAGTAAATTATTATTAAAAAATAGTTTTACTGGAAAAAAACCTTTAAATGACGTGATGGAAAAGTTTATGATTTGATTCCTTACCTTCACTTTTATTGTCCCTCTCTCCACTATTTCATATCCTCCAAATCCCCTCAGCACATCAACTGTGCTTTGCGACATGTGTATTTTCAAGGCTAAGAACAAAAGAAGATCATTATCCAGACTGCATCCCTTAAGAATGAAAGTTACAGTGCACATTTCTCAATGATCATTGTGTAAACTGTCCCATCAGACTGTCGGCATGAGTTAAAAGATGAGTAAATGTAATGCATGACGGATTCCACATCTCCATTTATGTTTAGAACAGACACATTCAGATCTGATTTGATTGAATAGTACACAAACAAAAGCTTTTCACTCACCCCACAGTACACATGGCAATAATAGACCTAAACCTAAACATACAGGTTTGAACTGTACCGAGTTAGCCATATCACATTCTTTGCACTGGAATGGCTGTGTACATTTCTATGACGAACTATGATTTTTTTCTTTATTAGAGGCACCACTTAAACACAAATAGCATGCAGATAAAATAGTGAATTTGTACACAAACACCTCAAAGATTTTCCCCATACTGCTGCCTTGGTGCAAATAATGAAGGCAAAAGTTGGTTAAAAGGGCAGGTGCTCAAAAACTCAGTCTTGAAATTTAAAGCTTTAGAGGAAGTAATGTCCATTGGCCACACAATAGCTAAAAGTTGATTATTTTCCTGTATGTGTTATATATTGTTGCAATGCTTTAGTTGGTTACTGAGCAAATCACTTCCCAAATATTGGCCTGAATTACATTAATCCCAGCTAATGCCTCATGGTTGGTCCCCACACTCTTCCACTGCTGCCCATGTCTGAATGCAGTGCCAACCTCGCCTGCACAAGCCCTCAGCAGCATGCAGTAGATAACGTTTAGACTATGGTTGCAGGACTTCCATGGACTGTCCCAATTATTTTATGACAGCTAGTGCTGTCAAAGGCCTTTACTGCTATTTCCAAATCTTTGACAAACACCTTAAAAATAATAGGGTTAAGAAGGATAAATTCATTTAATGACATGTGAAAATAAGGTAAATAAATATACAACAAAACAAAGGACAAATAAACAAAAAAAATATAACTAAATTACCAAATGAAGATTAGCAATGCCATTCAAATGAATGGGAATGTGCTGTGTAAGCCAGTTACAGCCGGCATGATGTGAGGCGCCAGATACGAAGTGCGCCTGACCTCTGCAGGTCTGAAACCAATGATGAGTGCAAGGGGCTGAGCAGGAGATCAGATGTGCCTGCATCTACCCTATGGTAACTTCCCAACTTCCGTGCTGCAGTGGGTATAAGCAGAAGTCCAGGAGATAGTATAATGGGCACTGCAGCTAGCACACAGTTTTCCGTGGAACCTCCAGTTAGTTGTCAGTGTATGTCTGACCAAGGCACAGGTAACACTGAGTTTATGGCATTTGTTCTGCATGAAGTATTCCACATTTACATTAATGTGTAAAAAACAGAATGAGCAGAGTATACAATTCTGTGCACACTGCACGTTCTTTCAAGAAAGCCAAGCTTGCAATAATTATTAACAAAAAGGTATTAAAAGCAGCAAAATATTTTGGAAATTGGAACCCTTGATACTTTTGCCAGGTAATAAGTAAGTAAGTTAACCTCCTGATGGGGTTGATCAGCCATGATCACATTGAATAGCGGTGCTGGCTCGAAGGGCCAAATGGCCTACTCCTGCACCTATTGTCTATTGTCTATTGTCTTTCATTTTAGTATCCTGCACATTGCTTAAGGCATTGTGTCTTCCACATTGGGGAGATCAATGTGAAATGTGCTGTTGCTTTGCTGAATATCTCTGCTCAATCCACAAGATTCTCACCACCTGCTCTTCCACTTTCCTGACCTCAGTCTTCCTCACTCCTCATGGGAATATTCGTTTAAACACAGGCAGCCTATATTCTTTTAGCTGGCATCTTACACTCTTTGGAATTGAATATTGAGTTCAATAATTTTGGACATTGATTCTTTGGTTCCCATTTGCATCTCCAACTTGTCCTTAGCTCCAGTACTTGTTTGATTAACATTGCTGCCACTGTGTACTGATGTCCCTTCTGTTGTTTAGCACCCCCTGTTTTTTGCCACAACCCAGAACTTTGGTTTTGATCTTTCCTCCCCCATTCCTCTTTCTCTCCACCTTAAAACCTGTTTTGTTTCTAATGTTTTGTTGAAAGGTTATGGATTAGAAACATTCACTGTCTTTCTCTTTCCCCGGGATGCTGCCTGGCAAGTTGAGCATTATCTGTATTTATTAAGGTGAAAAAAATGGAATACTTACGTAAACTGTTGCTTTCCATCCTTGAAGCTACATTGACAGTGTCTCCAAAGAGACAGTATCTGGGCATGATTACTCCAACTACACCAGCAACTACTGGGCCTACAGAAGCAAATGAACATGTAACTTAATATCTGCAATCAAGGTCCTTCAAACCGATCACCCCCCGCCCCCCCCCATCCACCCCAGTTCAGTTCAGTTTATTGTCACGTGTACCGAGGTACAATGAAAAGCTTTTGTTGCGTGCTACCCAGTCAGTGGAAAGACAATCCGTGATTACTATCGAGCTATTTACAGTGTACATGATAAGGGAATAACATTTAGTGCAAGGTAAAGCCAGCAAAGGATGTCATATGGGCACAAACACTGCTGTGCAATTGACCCACGTTAGGAGTGAACTGATCTATATGTATATATATATATATGTTTGAAATAATCCATCTTGGTCCGAGGTTGATTCTTTCTCATCCTTCCTACCTGCGAGTGTGGAGTGATTGTGTTATGTGATTGTAGATCAGCTTCTGTGGTTCGCACACAATATTGGAGAATTCAATGTTAATACCATTGGGTTTATAACCCAAGTTGTGTGGGAGATTGCAACCTTCACGTGGTCCACCCTGTTTCGACTAATGCAATCAACCCGACTTGCACAAACAAATAGATGTAGTGTTTTGTTCGGCTGTGCACACCATACGCTAGAAGAATAATAATAATAAGATAACCCAAGTGAAAAATGAGGTGCTCTACCTCCAATTTGCATGTGGCGATGGAGGAAGCCCAGGGCAGAAAGATCAGTGTTGGAATGGGAAAGGGAGTTACAATGGTTAGCAACCCGGGGATCCAGGAGGCCTTGTGCAGCGAGCGTAAGTATTCAGCAAAATGGTCACCAGTCTATGATTTGTCTCGCCAATGTACACATCCTATTACCGCCTCCTTTGACTCCATCCAGGGTCCCTGACAGTCCTTCCAGGTGAGACAGAGGTTCACTTGCACCTCCTCTAACCTCATCTACTGTATCCGGTGTTCCCAATGTGAGCTCATGTACAGGTGGGTCTATGTGTAGACTCGGCGACCGTTTCCCTGAACACTCACGATCGATTCGGCAAGAATCTCCGGTTGCTGGTCAGCATGTACTCGGTGGACCGAAAGACTATGTTAGACTATGTTTCCAAACTGTGTCTATTAAAACTAATTGTCAGTCCTTCCTCCACAACCTTTGGATTCATGGGTGTGTCCCCTAACACAAATCTACTAATACAGGGGTCAAGGAAAGAGCATTCACGTCACAGCCCTGTTTTCAAAAATCTTTCCACCACCACGCACAAGAAGTACAAGAAGCGCAAGTCAGACATCATTGTGTGCAGATGCCGAGAAGTGCCTGCAGCTCTGGCTGACCAACTTCTAATCTTGTGTGTGGGCTCGATAAGAAGAAGAAGACTACTAATACAGCATCTATTTTAGGCCCAAACCAATGTTGTCACTTATGATACTTGATTGACATTTTGCAAGATCTTAGAGGCTGGAATAGGATACTCCAACCTCCCCCACCCCCCCCATATAAAACGGACAATAAATTAGCGTTACCTGTATTGAGACCGATGCGGAGTTGCAATTGTACATTTTTTATGTGTCTTATCTTAAAGGCTGCAATGGCGCTGAGAAAATGCAAAGACATTGTGGCAATTTCCCCAGCGTGCTCCATTCCATTGCGAATTGGAAGTCCACTTGCTACCATGTAGGCATCTCCTATTGTTTCAACCTGTGGTCAAATAACAGAGGAAATAAAAAGACTGAACAAACATCTAAAACTAACCAAAGTGAGCAGGCAACAAACTAACAATTTTCTTTTTGCATTGGATTCGTATTTTGCAAAAGAAAAAAGGTATCAGGCTTGGGACAACACAGTCAACTCTTGTCATTACGGCCCTCTTTATAATGGACTTTGGTTATAATGGACAGTATCCCCACAGGGGTTAATCAGACACCACCGCCTCTTTTAGAACACAAGTAGCTCGGAACACTGCGGGAGGTCATTGAATTTGACAAGCAATTGGTTCGATCAACACTTGTGCAATGATGCTCTATTAAACAATGTACAAACAGCTTTTAGTATTTTTAGCTTGCAATAACAAAAATACATGTTTTAGCTGTTAAAAATAATTTTGTATTTGAGAAAATCTCTTTGCTTGCTGGGTGGTTGAAGCAAATCTCTTCCTTGGTTATAGCGGACAATCGGCTATAACGGACATCATCCCACCATATGGTCCATTACAATGAGGGTATCTGTGCACAAGTATCATTACACTGCCATTCACCATATTGTATACTAGTTGAACTTGCTATATGTTGCCATTGCTCTGGTTATTTTATTCAATTTCAACAACAATTTACTGTCAATACGAGGAACAGTTAAATGATAGCAGTTGCACCAGCCTTGGGTGTAACTATGTTAGCATTTAATATCCCATTCCAGGTGGAACATTTTAAAAATAAAATTATCATCCCATTTACACTGATGGTTCAACATCCTGGACTTCATTTCCTAGCAACACCATGGACTATCTTCATCATGTGGTCCTGGTGGCTCAAGGAGGCAGCCCACCATCACAATAAGCAATGGACAAACTCTCCCAGTAAAGTTACCAGAGGAGGTGGTTGAGGCAGGTACTATTGCAATGTTTAAGAAACATTTGGATGGTACCTGGATAGGACAGGTTTATAGGGATACGGACCAAATGCAGGCAGGTAGGATGAGTGTAGATGGGACATGTTAGTTGGTGTGGGAAAATTGGGCCGATGGGCCTATTTCCACACTGTATGACACTATGACTCCAAGTACCCATCACATATATGTTGGTGAAGCCATTCTTGGAGTACTGTGCTCAGTTTTGGTCACTTCCAGCTAGAGAAAATATGCCATTTAGCTTGAAAGGGTGCAGAGAAGATTTACAAGAGTATTGCCAGGACATGAGGTCCTGAGCTGTAGGGTAAGGCTGGGCAGGCTAGGACCATACTCCTTGGAGTGCAGGAAGCTGAGGGGTGACCTGATAGAGATGTATATACTCATGAGGGGGATAGACAGGGTGAAACCACAGTCTCTTTCCCTGGGTAGGTCAATCAAGAACTAGAGGTAAAAGGTGAGAGGGGTAAGATATACTGGGAACCTAAGGGTGGTGAGTATATGGAAAGAGCTGCCAAAGGAGGTAGTTGGGGCAGTAACAACACATTTGGATAGGTGCATGATGGATAGGGAAGATTTTGAGGAATCTCGGTCAAATGTGGGTAAATCAGACTAACCAGTGGGGCATCATGGTTGGCAGGGACCAGTTGGGCTAAAAGGCTTGTTTCTGTGCTATATGACTCTATGTCTCCATTTGAGCATGAAGAAGCTGAATTTATTGAGGGCTAAAGCATATACATCTGATTGAGCAGTAGCATATTAGTTAGTATCAACAGACTGGATGCAACCATAATTTCTAACATATATTTTTTTAAATAGCACTGATTGCAAGCATTTGAAGTGCAATTACAATGGCTATGTGCGACTTGACTTTACCTAGTTCTTTCAATATCCAGTCTCACCTTATATACGTCATAAAACTTGAGAATTTCATCAAATAAGCTGTACAGGTCATTGAGCATATCTACCACCTGCAGAGGGGTGCTGATGGAGCAAAGCTTGGTGAAGCCAACGATATCCGAGAAGAAGATGGTTACCGATTCAAAGAATTCTGGCTCCACAGCCTTTCCTAGCATGAGTTGCTCGGCAATGAAACTGTTGGTAAATAAAATAGTTAGCATCATCCATGGCATCAACAGTTGACTGCTTCACCATGTACAGAAATGAGGCTAAGTGATTGACCTGAAAGATTTAAAAGCTGATTTAGACTTTAGAGATACAGCACAGAAACAGGCCCTTCAGCCCAGATGGGTCCGCACCGGCCAGCGATCACCCAGTAGCAATTTTACAAAATTTTGAGATTTTAAAAATCAAGTCTGCAATTTATCCCATCAGATAAAGCATTAAATGAGGTTTAATTTGACACCTAATTCACTTTCATATCTTCAGTATTAAAAAAGTTATGGCCATTTTCATACTCGGAAATTAGCATCTTGTTCCCTATTGCTTTTCCATTGACTTAACACAAAAGCTGTGATCGAGGACAGTCAAAAGCCCATAACTTTCTTAAAAATGAAGAGAACTGAAATACATTTTCAGTTATTATAGATTGAAGCATTCTGAAACAAATATAAAACAATCTTACTTGGATGACCAGAAATTAAAGCATATAATTAGTTAGTTACCCAATTGTAGCTAATTACAAAATTCAATTACTAGATCTAAACATCTATCCATCTCTTAAGAAAATATTAACATTTTTAAAAGAGCCTAAGTGTCCAAGAATTCACAATATAACATGATTTTTAAATCTCATTGTCATGAATTTATAGGCCCAATTGAAGGAATTTAGTATTTAATGCCCGTAAATTAATGGCCATTTAAATCAACTTGCGAGTGGGATTTTATGGAACGCGATGGATTGGAACGTTGCGGTTGCAGTGAATTTAAACCTCATATCGGCAGGAAAAATACTGCCGGTTCGTATGGGGAATAAATCACCGTTTCGCAACATGAAACGTTGATTAAGGTCATCTTAACAAGCAATTTTATATGTAAAAATAAACTGATTTCCTTTACCTGTCCCCTACGTAAAATCCGTCCCCGTTGTCGGCGTTCACGGCATTAGAAGCTAATTTTTATTTTACTCCAGCGCTGAAATTCTCGAGCAATTAAAAAAAAAAAATTTTACTTACCGGCAGTCGGAACGAATCTTCAGCAAAAGCTCGCACTCCGAGAAAATATAATTTTGGACGGCAGGGGAAAACCGCATTTTAACCCCGCCCTCCCCCCCCCTCAAAGGCGCCAAAGTCGCGCACACGGCCAGTGACAGAACTGCAGCGCTGCTGAAGGTAGGTTTTGTAACATACCAACACCTAGTACACTAGTTCTATATTCTACATGCTAGTCACAATTTGCAATTTTACCGAAGCCAATCAACTTATATTTCTGCACGTCTTTGGAGTGTGGGAGGGAAGTAGAGCACTTGGAGAAAACCAATGTGGTCACATGGAGAACACACAAAATCAGCACAGACAGCACCCATATTCAGGATTGAATCCGGGTCTCTGGTGCTATTCTACCACTGCATCATTGTGATCTTCAGGGTTTCAGCTACTCTACAAAAGGTATTCATACAGATATTGATGTGTAATGTACTTAAATGGGAATTTTGCGTAATATTTTTTATATTTGGCATGCCACAAATACTCTATCGAACTTCCACAGATGTACAATGGAGAACATATTGAATGGCTGCATCACGGCCTGGTTCGGTAACTTGAATGCCCAAGAACAAAGGAGGCTGCAGATAATGGTGGAAATTGCCTGGTCCATCACGTGCATTGACCTCCCCAACAAGCAAAGAATCTACAGGAAGCAGTATCTCGAGAAAGCAGCTAACATCATCAAAGACCCACACTGTTGTGGCCATTTTATCTCATTGCTACTCCTGGGAAGTAGGTACAGGAGCTTGAGAACCATTACCTACTGGTTCAAAATCAGCTTCTTCCTACCAACCACCTGACTCATGAACCACCTGCACAACCTTAGCCACAGCCTTACCTCAGCACCGAAATATGGACTTTGCACTGAGGTCACACTATGGGCTAAAGGTTACACCATCATGTTATACTGTATTATTATGTTTAATGTGCTGTTAAGCTGCAGCAAGTAAGAAATTCATTGTTCTGGTCTTGTTGCAAATGACAATTAAATACTTTTGACTCTTGACACTTGTCAAAGACTTACAAGTGACTTGCCAGAGTCGGAACTGGGTCATTCAATCTCATTATGTTCAATGTGGTCATGAAAGGATTATACCTTGTGTTTCATAAAGTTCCAACGTTTCATGATAGTGTAGTCTTCCAGTACATATTTATTCGCAGTCCTACTTACATTTAGGATAGTTCATTTCTCAACTTCAAATAAGAATGGTATAAGTTTAACTTTGTGGGTTTTCCTATTGGAATGTCAAGGAGGCAGTACCTTGGCAACAGGTTGATCAGGAGCTGGTCAATTCTCGCCTTCTCCTGTGTGAGTTGGCGAGTCCTTTCTTCAACCACCTCTTCCAAGTGATTCGCATATTTTTCCAGTTTATCCACCATAGCATCTAGAATGCTCACTTCACTATAAAGATCAAGAGAAATATCTAACCATACAGTGTGGAAACAGTCCCTTCGGATCCACTTGCCCACGACGACCAATGCCCCATCTACATTAGTCCCAACTTCTGCGTTTGGCTCATTTCCCTCTCAACCTACCCTATCCTATCCCTGTACCTGTGAAGGTTTTTAAACATTGTGATAATACCTGCCTCAACCACCTCCTCCAGCAGCTTGTGCCATATCCCTACCACCCTTTGTGGAAAAACGTTGTCCCTGAAGTTCCTTTTAAATCTTGCCCCCGTCACCTTAAACCTATGTCCTCTGGTTCTTGATTTCCTCTACTCCTCTCATGATCGTATTCACCTCTTTAAGATCACCCCCTCAACCTCTCCCTATAGCTCAGAAGAACAGCCATTCCCAAATCTCACTTAGCTTGGTTTTGCCCTTCACACTGAATTGAAACAAACTGCAACAAAAAATTGATCACATGCTGACAAATGTTGACAGTTCATTAGCTGCAAGGATTACCTCAAGCTGAGAGCAATGGGAACGACTTTAGGATGTGTGGACAAGGCCTCACAGTCTTTCAGCTTTGGATCAATTGAACTCATAAAAGGTAGTTACAAAAATAGAAAATACTGAATATTTTGGAATACAGACATTAAAGAAGGGGAAAAAAATGTTTGGCAGTGAGGCCGCTTTTTGGCAGAGGGGCTGACCCTGGAGAAGGCGAGCAAGTTGCCAGGTAGAGACCTTCCAGATCGGCCTAATGAATGGCACCAATAATAATATTATGTGAGCCTATGTTTCCTTTGCATTAAAGCAGAAACCTAGGGCAGGAACCAAGGGATGCAATTCCTTGATATAAGGATGCTCCCTGATATCTGAATGTATGCATTCAATATATCACTGCAAAGAAGGTCAACTAGCAACTTTTGCATGTTCTCCTGGTCTTCACAAGGGCACTATGTTTGCAGTCAGCAGATCAACACACAGATTTCTTTGCTGGTATATTTAGAGAAGGTATTGCAGAAAGAGAGGTTTCAGAACTGAGACTATTATTTACTATCGACATCATTCATCAATTGTTTCAGACAGTACATCATTTACAGAAATCTGTGAGAAATGAACGGCACCACAAAAATCTCTTCCTCTGGACGATAAACTGATGACAGTTCTTAACAACAGCTGCAAAAAACAAACTGCTGGCAAAATTCAGCAGGTCGGGCAGTGTCTATGGAGGGAAATGGAAAGTCGGCATTTTGGATCGAGCTTGACTGAAAGAATAGAGGAGAGATAGGTGATATAAAGAGGTGAAGGGGAGGGGTGGGGCAATAGTTTGCAAATGATAGGTGAATCCAGTTGAGGAGGCGACTATTGGCAAATGGAGTCTGATGGAGAGAGATCAGAAGAGATGGCGACAGAGGCTGGAGGCAACAAAAGGCTGTGGAATCTGATTCAAAAGGAAGTGTAGAACCAAAGAAGAGAGGGACAGTGGGCAGATGGTTACAGCGGAGGGAGAGGTGTGGGGCCTCAGCGGGAGGAGTGTGCGGGTGATGAGTAGAGGGAGAGGTGAAGCAAACTGGGTGATAGGTGACTGGGGACGAGAATGTTGGAAAGAAGTGGTGGTGTGAGAGAGCCTGGGTAGATCAGAAGGAGAGAGAAAGGGGCAGAGGGTGAGCGGGTTGTGTCGAAGAATAGCACATCATATTGCACCTGGACAGTCTACAACCTGAAGGCATTGAATTGTCTGATTTCTGGTAATCCATAAATGTCCATTTCCTTCCACAGATGCTGCTGGAACCGTTGCGTCATCTAGCAGTTTGCTTTTTGCCCCATACTCCACCCTCAGCCCCTGGTGTCTCAAAGAAATAGCTGCCCCACTGATATTAGGAAGCATTGATTCTATCAGAGTCATTGTGAACTCCTAACTAGCTATTGTGCAGGTCAATACTAAGGACCAGAGAAGCTTCCAGCCGTGTCAAGCGGTGCATCTTTTAAGACTCACCCTTCAGGATTGTCCTTTCGCAGTGTATGTTTGATTGAGTGAAAGCCTGGTCTTTTGTCAGCACATTCATCCCAACAAGATTTCAGCAGAGTGACAATCTGTTCCGTACACTTCTCAGCCGACAGGGTGGGTCTCAGCAGCATTATGGGGTTTATGAGTTTACTAATAATTTCTAAGTACAATAAAATGAACAGCAAAATAACATGATAATCATGATAGACTTTTTCTGAAAACTCTTTAACATGTTTCATTGGCATTACCTGAACCAGAGGCGGCATTGCACCGGGAAAAATGTTGAGGTTAACAGGTTTTAAGATGAAGAGAAAAATGACAAGAGGCAAGAAGAAAATGGAAGGACTGAGAAGATGACAGAGATGAAATGGCGATAGGAGTTGACAAAGGTCGACGAAAAAGGGTGATGACATACACTTCATTGCTGTTATATCTCCAACATTTATTTTATTTTATTTTTTTGTCACGAGTACCAAGGTACAATAAAACGCTTTTTATTGTGTGCTAACTAGTCAGTGGAAAGACTATACATGTTTGATTGATGTACAACCTAGCCGTCCACAATAGACAGATACATGATAAAGGGAATAATGTCAATACAATACGGTTTTCTTCGTCACATTGCACATAAAGTGCAAGTGAAATGAATTTGCCAGCAGCGGTACAATGATAAAGAACACACAATACACAATAAAAATTGAACACAAACATCCACCACAGCATTCATCACTGTGGTGGAAGGCACCAAAATTGGCCAGTCCTCCTCCATTTTCCCCCGTGATCGGGACCTCCACCCTCCCCAGCCGCCGCTGCGGGCGTCCAGATGTGCAGACAAGGTAAAAAGTCCAGGTAAGTCCTGAATCGGTGCCTCCCCACCGGAGACCACGGCTTCAGGCTGGTGTAGGCCGAAGGCCGGCGGTCGGAGACTTAAAGTTCGCGCCGCAGCCAGAAGCACCGCAGACTTTATCATTGTACTGCTGCTGGCAAATTCATTTCACTTTCACTTTATATGCAATGTATCGAATAAAATTGTATTGTATTGTATTGTCTAGTGCAAATTAAAATCCAGTAAAGTCCGATTAAACATTTACAGGTTATTTCCATTAAGTGTCTCTCCGTCCTCAGCCCAACCTATTGACTTTGTTCAGCATTTTCTGGTTTGAGTTCAGATATCATGTTGTTGAATATTTTGTTATTTTTGCTGCTATCGGACTTCTACTTGCTTACCATTGCTCCATAAGCACTACTTCCCTGTGGGTTTTCAGCCAGGGGCTCCATTTTCCTTCCACGCCACATGCTTGGGAGGTTAATTGGCTACAGTAAATTATCCCCAATTTAGGTGAGTGGTGGAAACTGAGGGCTGATGCTGAGAATGCGGGTGAAATGAAATAAGATTAGAATAAGATTAATGCAAATGGGTGCTTGATGGTCTTGGCAGATTTGGTAGGCTGAAGAACATGCTTCTGCACTGTGTTACCCTATGATTAGAGAGATTATGTGTATGATTATTACGTACTATGATTAGTACCGGTGTCAGGGGTTATGGGGAGAAAGCAGGAAATTGGGGTTAGCAGGGAGAGATGGATCAGCCATGATTGAATGGCGGAGTAAGACTTGATGGACCGAATGGCCTAATTCTGCTCCAATCACTTTATGATCACCTGACGACTTTATGATCCTAGGTAGAACACTAAGCTTGGTACCGCCAGCTCAACAGATCTGAAAGTAATGTGAAGAAAAGTAGAAGGTTTTAACAGCTTTCTGGAGAATATGTCTCACCATTAAAGGATGGTTTTCTTATTTTGTCATTAAGAACCATCAGTACAATTAGTTGAGAAAACGTTGATCTACACCTGACTAATTTAAGTTGATTTTGTTTATGCAAGATAGAAAGTTCCTCAATATTAACACATCTAAATTTCACGTGCCAAAATTATTGTTGGATTAAAAGTTAAAAACACCAAATGAATCTAATAGCGAGGGTGACAAAGTTTGAGAAAGGTGAGGAAAAAGTGAGGTACAGAAAGGTGGAGACTAGAAGTGAGAGAATAAAGAAGCAGTTTCGGAAAAATTACAGTGAGGAAGATATTAGCAATGTTACAACATTTTGAGATTTTATAACTCAAGTCTGCAATTTATCCCATCAGATAAAGCATAAAAAGAAGTTTAATTTGACACCTAATTCACTTTCATATCTTCAGTATTAAGTAAGTTATGACCATTTTCATACTCGGAAATTAGCATCTTGTTCCGCATTGCCTTTCAATTGACTTAACTCAAAAGCTGTGATCTAGAACAGTTAAAAACCCATAACTTTCTTAAAAATTAAGAGAACTCAATGAAATTTTCAGTTATTATAGATTGAAGCATTCTGAAACAAATAAGAAACAATCTTACTTGGATGACCTGAAATTAAAGCATATAATTAGTTAGTTATCTAATTGTAGCTAATTACAAAATTCAATGAGTAGATCTAAACATCTATCCATTTCTTAAGAAAAGATAAACTTTTTTTTAATTGCCTAAGTGTCCAAATTACATTCACACAATAATCCACAATATAACATAATTTTTAAATCTCATTTTCACGAATTTCTAGGCCAAATGGAAGGGATTTAGTGCTTAATGCCTGTAAATTAATGGCCATTTAAATCAACTAGCGAGTGGGTTTTAGTGGAATGTGGTGGATTGGAACGTTGCAGTTTGCGGTGAAGTCAGGAGGAAAAATACAGCCGGTTCATACATTTTTTTGGACCCCATTTCGCAACATGAAAATGTGATTAAAGCCTCCATAAAAACCAACTTTTAATATAAAAATAAACTGTGTACCTTTTTTTCTCCCCTACGCAAAATCCTTCCCGTTGTCGGCGCTCACGGCTTTTGAAGGTGATTTTTAAATTACTCTAGTTAATAAATAATCTAGCGTAATTTAAAAATACCTTCATGAATGAAATGTCGGAGCGATTTTTCTTCCGCAACGAAATCGCCCGACATGGATCGATATTCCCAGTCCGCAGAAAAACGGCACTTTAAGCCTGCCCCCCTCTGAAAGGCGCCAAAGTCACGCACACGGGGAGCGGAAGAACAGCAGTGCTGCTCAAGGTAAGTTTTGTAACATACCTAAAGATATAGAGCAGGGGCAGCACAGTGGCGCAGCGGTAGAGTTGCTGCCTTACAGCGCAAGAGACCCAGGTTCAATCCTAACAATGGGTGCTGTTTGTACAGAGTTTGTACATTCTCTCTCTGTCAGGGTAGATTTTCCAGTTTCCTCCTACACTCAAAAGGCATACAGGTTTGTAGGTTAATTGGTTTTGGTAAGTTGTAAAACAAAAATAGTCCCCAGTGTTTAGGATAATGTTAGTGTATGGGATGATCACTGGTCGGCGGGGACTCAGTGGGCCAAAGTGCCTGTTTCTATGCTGTATCTCTAAAGTCTAAAGGTGCAAGAACCAGACTAACTCTGACGCCTGATGGACTGTATTGGTCGACTGCAGCCTAAGTGAAAATTAATTAATTAATTTTCATTAAAGCAAATCAGTGAATCTTCAAATTTCCAACACTTCCTGGCAATAAATATGATTTATTGTTTGCTTATGGTTGTAAATTTAAGCTAGAATATGACATCAGATAATTAGTGATAACAGTGGTGCAGGTAGCTCTCACAGCCCCAGAGACCCAGGTACCAATCTTGACCTTGGGTGCTGTCTGTGTCTAGTTTTCTCCTTGCATGGGTTTTCTTTGGATGTTCTGATTTCATCTCACATCCCAAAGTTAGTAGGTTAATTGACCTTTGCAAACTGTCGCTAGGTGAGGTGGGGTCTGGAATGTGGGAGAAATTGATAGAATGTAGGGAAAGTGATGAACATAGTATTACACAAATGAGTAGTTGATGGTCGGAGTGGACGATGGTTGGCGTGGACTTGATGGTCGGTGTGGGCGTGGTGGGTGGAAGGACTGTTTCCCTGGTGTATTTCTCTGGGAATCAACCTTTAGCAATGCAGTTGATCCCAAACTATAAAGGACAAAGATGCAAAAAGAGATTCTAAGCAATGACACAATATTTGATCTTGTAAATCTAGATAGTTGCGTTAAATGAAAAATAGCATAATAAAATTAATGGTGATAAATAATCTATTTTACCTTTTGGCTCCATCAGAAAATCGTGGTAGGGCCCTTTGTCCCCATGATAAATCAATTCTTTTGTAATGATGGCAAAACCATATACATCCCCTTTCTGGGTCCCATTGTATGGGCATTCCTCACGTCGTAATAGTTCAGGGGCAGTCCAGTATAGATCTGCCAGAAGATAAATGGGATGCATGTGAGAACAAACTGTAAATTCCTAATCGCTTACCCTTTCTAAGATACCCTTTAGAGTTATTTGAATTACCTGTGTAATCCATATCTTCAGCAAAGATTAATTTCCTTTTGGTTTCATATTGGAGCTCCCAGAGTCCAAATCCTGATAGCTTTACTTGCATTCGGCTGTCTATTAGACAGGTTTTAGGCTTTAGGTTACCATGAGACTTCATTGGACTATCATGTAAAAATATCATGCCCTAGTTAAAATACAAAACATCATTCATTCTCTCCACAGGCAACATTTATTACAACAGTTGAAATTAATAATCTGATTGAAGTTAATTTATTTTACTTTTTTCTGTCTATACTGCCGCCTTCTTCTTTGGACTTGTATGAAATAGTCCGTCTTTTCTTCAATATTTTCCAGGGCCTCACCATTCACGGTATATGTCCTACCCTTCTTAGAGCACCCCCCCTCACCCCCCCCCCCCCCCCCCCCCCCCTCCTCCAACATACATCACCTCACACTTATTGGGACCTCATTTTATCTGCCATTCTTCTGACCATTTGCAAACTAGGATTATCTATTGGATTCCATGGGCTATAACCCTTTGGACTAGTTTCCCAGGTGAATCTTGTAAAGGGCCTTACTGAAGTCTCTAAAAATTATATCAACTGCACTGTTCTTATCAATGTATTTTGTTACATTCGACAAGGTGACACGAAAATAGGTGAGGTAGTGTAGAGAAAGCAGGGACTCTGCAAAATGACACACAAGGTGGGAGAGTGCGCAGAGAAGTGGCAGATGGAATATAGTGTAGCAAAGTATGGAGTCATGCATTTTGGTAGTAGAAATAAAGGCATGGACAAAATGGGAAGAGCATCCAGAATTCGGAGGGGCAAAAGGACTTGGGAGTGCTGGTGCAGGATTCTCAAAAAGTTAATTTGCAAGTCGAACCGGTAGTAAGGAAGACAAAAGCAATGCTAGCATTTATTTCAAGAGCTTGTATACAAAAACAGGTATGTAACGTTGAGATTATTTGGAGTATTGTGTGCAATTCTGGGCACCATATCTGAGGAAGGATGTGCTGGCTCTGGAAAGGGTCAGTAGTAGGTTTACAAGAATGATCCCAGGAATGAGTGTTAACATATGATGAGCATTTGACCGCACTGGGCCTGTACTCGCTGGAGTTTAGAAGGATGAGGGGCAACCACATTGAAACTTACCGAATAGTGAAAGGCTTGGATAGGGTGGATGTGGAGAAGATGTTTCCACTAGTGGGAGAGTCTAGAAAACTAGAGGTCATAGCCTCAGAATTTAAGGACATTTCTTTTGGAAGGAGATTAGGAGGAATTTCTTTAGTCAGAGGATGGTGAATCTATAGAATTCTTTGCCACAAAAAGCTGTGGAGGCTGTCTATGGATATTTTTTAAGGCATAGATAGATAGATTCTTGGTTAGTATAGGTGTCAAGGGTTATGGGGAGAAGGCAGGAGAATGAGGTTAGGAGGGAGAGGTAGATCAGCCATGATTGAATGGCGGAGTAGACTTGATGGGCCGAATGGCCTAATTCTTCTCCTATCACTTATGACCTTATGACTTTCAACTTTCTGCATTCGACAAGGTTCAACATGGTAAGTTGTTCTGGAAGGCTAGATCGCATGGGATCCAAGGAGAGATAGCTGAATGGATAGAAAAGTGCTTTCATGGAAGAAAGCAGAGGGTAGTGGTGGAAGGTTGCTTGTCGGACTGGAGGCCTATGACTAGTGGTGTGCATTAGGGTTCCGTGCTGAGCCCATTACTGTTTGTCATCGATGTTAATGATTTGAATGAGGACATACACTTGCAAGATTAGCAAGTTTGCAGATGATACAAAAGTGGGGGGGGGGGGTTAGCAGATAGTGAAGATGGTTGTGAAAAGTTGCAGCAGGATCTTGATCGATTGGCCAGGTGGGCTGAGGAATGGTTGTTGGAATTTAATGCCGAGAAATGTGAGGTGTTGCATTTTGGGAAGTCTAACATGGGCAGGACCTACACAGTGAATGGTAGGGGTCAGGGGAGTGTTGTCGAGCAGAGGGATCTAGGAGTGCAGGTGCATGGTTCCTTGAAGGTGGAGTCGCAGGTGAATAGGGTGGTCAAAAAGGCTTTTGGCCTTCATCAGTCAGAGTATTGAATATAGAAGTTGGAAGGTCATGTTGCAGTTGTATAAGATATTGGTAGGGCCACATTTAGTATATTGTGCTCAATTCTGGGCACCATGTTATAGGAAAGATGTTATCAAGCTGGAAAGGGTACAGAGAAGATTTATGAGAATGTTGCCAGGACTAGAGGATGTGAGCTATAGGGAGAGGTTGAATATGCTGGGACTATTCCTTGGGGCTGAGGAGGATGAGGGGTGATCTTATAGATGTGTGGAAAATCATGAGAGGAATAGATCGGGTAGATGCACAGAGTCTCTTGCCCAGAGTAGGTGAATCAAGGACCAGAGGACATAGATTTAAGATGAACGGGAAAAAAAATTAATAGGAATCTGAAGGGTAACTTTTCGCACAAAGGGTGGTGGAAGTATGGAACAAGCTGCCAGAGGAGGCAGTTGAGGCTGGGACTACCCCCAATGTTTAAGAAGCAGTTAGACAGGTACATGGATAGGACAGGTTTGGAGGGATATGGGCTAAACGCGGGCAGATGGGACTAGTGTAGCTGGGACACATTGGACGGTGTGGGCAAGTTTGGCCAAAGGGCCTGTTTCTATGCTGTATCATTCTATGACGCTATCACTATGATTCTATAACGCTCTGACTCTATGACGCTATGACTCAAAGACGCTATCTTCCCTATCAGTATCATTAGACAAATTGGCCTGTAGATAGGCATTTTCCTTATTCCTATCTGCCAGTAACAACTTGAAGCACCTCCTTGTCTTCCTAATTTCATTTTAAGGACTCCATTCCACGTTCTACTCTCCTGAAGGGTGTCACGTGTTCTCTGTGCTCTTTACCTGCCAGATGTTTCTTTATTTTTCTATATCAAACTTTTGATATACCTAGAAACCTACGATTCCCTGAATTTTTCTTCCTCGCAATTCACTCTGAAAGGTGCTTATTAGACGTGCACCCTTATGATTAAACCTTTATGAGACTCCCCCTTGTCAGATATTGATATATCTGAATGTCACTGCTCCCAGACTTTTTTTTTTGCAAGTTCCTGTCTTCCTCCAATTCAGCAACTTAATTTCCAGACTATCCTATACCATTCCATGACCATTTGCAGATGACACAAAGCTGGGTGGCAGTGTGAAATGTGAGGAGAATGCTATGAGAATGCAGGGTGATTTGGACAGGTTAGGTGAGTGGGCAGATGCATGGCAGATGAAGTTTAATGTGGATAAATGCGGGGTTATCCACTTTGGTATCAAAAACAAGAGGGCAGATTACTATCTAAATGGCATCAAGTTGGGAAAAGGGGAAACAACGGGATCTGGGGGTCCTTGTTCATCAGTCTATGAAAGTAAGCATGCAGGTACACCAGGCAGTGAAGAAAGCAAATGGCATGTGGGCCTTTATAAGTCGATTATAGGAGCAAACAGGTCCTACTGCAGTTGTACAGGGCCCTAGTGAGACCACACCCGGAGTATTGTGTACAATTCTGGTCCCCTAATTTGAGGAAGGACATTCTTGCTATTGAGGGAGTGCAGCGTAGGTTTACAAGGTTAATTCCCGGATGGCGGGACTGTCATGTGCTGAGAGAATGGAGCGGCTGGGCTTGTACACTCTGGAGTTTAGAAGGATAAGAGGGGATCTTATTGAAACATAGAAGATTGTTAAGTGTTTGGACACGCTAGAGGCAGGAAACATGTTCCTGATGTTGGGGGAGTCCAGAACCAGGGGCCACAGTTTAAGAATAAGGGGTAATCCATTTAGAACGGAGACGAGGAAACACTTTTTCTCACAGTTGTGAGTCTGTGGAATTCTCTGCCTCAGAGGACGGTGGAGGCTTATTCTCTGGATACTTTCAAGAGAGTGCTAGATAAGGCTCTTAAAGATAGCAGAGTCAGGGGATATGGAGAGAAGGCAGGAACGGGGTACTGATTGAGGATGATCAGCCATGATCACATTGAATGGCGGTACTGGCTCGAAGGGCCGAATGGCCTACTCCTGCACCTCTGACCATTTGGAATTTAACAGAGAAAATATCGCTATTTTCAAAAGTGAGTACTTAATCTTCTGTCGTAGGACTATTTACAAACTGGTTGTAACTTTCCATAGAAAGAGAGATAATCAAATTTATAATGGATGCTTCAAAGATGAATGAATTTTCATCAGGGTAATTGAATAAAGAGGTTAATAGGTTAAACTCGAATGTTGTGTTTTCAGTTTGTGTTGTTTTAATAAGAAATAAATGATTAGTTCCTTCATCATTCCTGGGTTGCTTTTCATGTGACAAAATTAATAGAAACATCCTGAAGAAATGTTTAATTTGTGATTTTACTAATTAGGACTTACAGTATGATAGTTCCAGTCATCAATAGCTACAGTATGAGGCCCATTACCTTACATCTGATCAATGTACCCCATGATAAAGCAATTTTAGAATTGATGCCAACTTTGAGTCCTAATCCATTCTTGATTAACTTGAAGTCGGGAGATGATGGAGGATTAGGATTGGGTTGGGTGGGAAGTACAGACGGAAACGGTTGAAACTAAACCACAACCAGCCTTATTATTTTGCTCGATGAATGTAACGGAAGCCATGCAAATATACTTGATATCACAATATCACAGTGAATCTTTACTTTATTAATGTTCAAATATTACCTGCAGATACTCACGTTAATTATATCATAACATAACGAGAGCTTGAAAATCCAGTCAAGTTCAAATTCTACATTGTTCAGGATGTCCTATTGAAAGGAATTGAATATTTTAAATAAAGTGTGATGGTTAGAAAGTTGCATAGACTTTTACATCCATTTGGAAATTGGACGCAATTGTAAATAACTTGCACGTGAATGGACAAGCATATTTAACAAATCTCTGTCCTGTGGAAGCTGTAATTAGTATCAGTGCTTGGCTTTGTTCATTCACTACTTTAAACTACAACAAGGTAGTAGGTAACTACAACTAAGGTGAGTGAGGAAAGATTTAATAGGAACCTGAGAGGTAACTTTTCTACACAAAGGGTGGTGGGTGTATGGAACGAACTGCTGGAGGAGGTAGTTGAAGCAGGTACTATTGCAACATTTAAGAAACACTTAGGCAGGTACATGGATAGGGTAGGTTTAGAGGGATTATGGGCCAAATGCAGGCAGGTGAACTAGTGTAGATATGACAAGTTGGTCGATGTGAGCAAGTTGGGCCGAAGGGCCTGTTTCCACTCCCCGTTTGACTCCATGACCCAATAACAAACCGCACTTTGACATTTTATACTTCAACGTGAAAAAGAAGCACCTTAATAAATGGAGTAAGTCGTGGGCTCCGAAGAAGGTTGCAGAAAAGATTTGTTTTGGTGGACAAGACAACGTGAAGGAAATAGTCAGGGCATCTGACCACATCATCTCCACCTTCATGGACTGGAGACACTAACCTGAGAGTGCATATTACACACTTGAGAATACTAAGCACAGCCAAAAAAACCCTTATGTCAGATGGCTTACCATTAAGGTTCCTCTTTTGCAGCATTGTGTAACTATAAACACTCTTGTTGCATCAATACACACACCAAAGAACATTACCAGATTCTCATGTCGTAGTTCTCGCAACTGGAAAAAAAATCATAAATAATTTAATCATTCAATGAATATACCTAAACATTAATTATCTGGATGAGGGAATTGAATGCAACATCTCCAAGCTTGCGGACGACACAAAGCTGGGGGGCAGTGTTAGCTGTGAGGAGGACGCTAGGAGGCTGCAAGGTGATTTGGATAGGTTGGGTGAGTGGGCAAATGCATGGCAGATGCAGTATAATGTGGATAAATGTGAGGTTATCCACTTTGGGGGCAAAAACAGGAGGGTAGACTATTATCTGAATGGTGGCCGATTAGGAAAAGGGGAGATGCGACGAGACCTAGGTGTCATGGTACACCAGTCACTGAAAGTAGGCATGCAGGTGCAGCAGGCTGTGAAGAAAGCGAATGGTATGTTGGCATTCATAGCAAAAGGATTTGAGTACAAGAGCAGGGAGGTTCTACTGCAGTTGCAAAGGGTCTTGGTGAGGCCACACCTGGAGTATTGCATACAGTTTTGGTCTCCTAATCTGAGGAAAGACATTCTTGCCATAGAGGGAGTACCGAGAAGGTTCACCAGACATTTCCTGGGATGGCAGGACTTCCATATGAAGAAAGATTGGATAGACTCGGCTTGTACTCACTGGAATTTAGAAGATTGAGGGGGAACTCATAGAGAACAAAATTCTTAAGGGGTTGGACAGGCTAGATGCAGGAAGATTGTTCCCGATGTTGGGGAACTCCAGAACAAGGGGTCACAGTTTAAGGATCCAAAGGGGGAAGTCTTTTAGGACCGAGATGAGAAAATCATTTTTCACACGGAGAGTGGTGAATCTGTGGAATTCTCTGCCACAGAAGGTAGTTGAGGCCAGTCCGTTGGCTATATTTATGAGGGAGTTAGATGTGGCCCTTGTGGCTAAAGAGATCAGGGGGTATGGAGAGAAGGCAGGTACGGGATACTGAGTTGGATGATCAGCCATGATCATACTGAATGGCGGTGCAGGCTCGAAGGGCCGAATGGCCTACTCCTGCACCTATTTTCTATGTTTCTAACCAATAAAATGTACCAGTTAAATTATGCCTTCTAAGTTAGACAATAGACAATAGGTGCAGTAGGCCAATTGGCCCTTCGAGCCAACAACGTCATTCAATGTGATCATGGCTGATCATCCACAATCGGTACACCGTTCCTAACTTCTGTTTATCAGAATTATAAACATCTCTTTGTTCGCAGTCCATCTTATGACAGAATTAATATATATGTCCTAAGGAAATGTTTAATTCTAATTTGAATTAAATGGAAGGTTTAACAATGTCTTGCAACTGTGTTAGTAAAGTCCATCATTTCAAACTGTGTGATAATTTTACCGTGGGTACAAAGCAGCTGGTCTCATCATTGCCTCGTTAGCTTAAAGACGATGTGATGGGTGTGGGAAAGAAAGGCATTGTTTAGAGATACAGCACGGAAACAGGTCCCTCTTCTCACCGAGTCTGTGCCGACCAGCAACCCCCATACACTAGCACAATCCCACACACTAGGTACAATTTACAATCTTTACCAAAGCCAATTAACCTACCAACCTTTGGAATGTGGGAGGAAACTGGAGCTCCCGGGGAAACCCCAGGCAGTTACGGGGAGAATGTACAAACTCTGTACAGACAGGATTGAATCCGGGTCTCTGGCGCTGTAAGGCAGCAACTCTAACACTACACCACCGTGTTGCCCCAGCATTGGTGAGGAGGAAGGAGGAGAAGATTGTGGGTATGGAGGGAAATGGCTAAAATGAAGTTGCAGCAGGCATCATTACACCTGGACTATGGATGGGAATCACTGGTGCAAACAAAACTTGATCTACTGTCCCCAGAAAGCAAGGGCTTTTTATCCCCATTTTATGTCAGGTGAAAACTGGTTCAGAACTGTCACTGATAGACAATCTGCCCAGGCTCTTACAGAAGACCATCGCTCAGGGGGAAGTGTAAGCTGAGGAACCAGAGCCCAGCAGAACCTTAAAAAGGCAGAAAAAGAAAAATTCTAAAACAAAAATAAAGGCTTTTAGCAGCCAGTTTTCAGGGGTCTTTAATTATGGCCTTGAAACCGTGAACATGTCCAACATACCTGGTTCATTTCCTGTAGTATTGAACGCTTGCTCATGTCTGGAGGAGTCTTTCTCTCAAAGTTCAGGACTGTCACATGATTTCCCTGTAAAAGCAAAAAAGAATGAGTGCAGTAGTAATTTGGACACCACAATCAACATCAGCAAGGGTTTTTTTGTCCATTGACTGCAATTGGGGTTGGAGCAGAAGCTGTCTCATCAAATGTTACAATGTTTACCAAAGCCAATTAACCTACAAACTGTGCAGAGGAGCAGTTTGAAGGAAGCCAAAGCACCCGGCGGAAACCCACACGGTCACGAGGAGAACGTACCAATTCCGTACAGACCCGTGGTCAGGATTGAACCCAGTTCTCTGGTGCTGTAAGCAAAGTTTTCACTGCACCACCGTGCTGCCTTGTATCGACAAGCTAATTCCACTTGCTGATGTACTCATCCTAGAGCATGTTCACGATCAGCATCTACTCTCCCGAAGTTTCTATTGAGTTGTTACCTTTGTCGCATTTTGCCCACGGATAATTGATTCTATGCAAGGTTAGTTGCTACTGTGGCTGGAGTCAAAGATTTGGGTTAACGAGAATGGTGCACCCTCTACAGAGGAGCCTCAATACTTCATCCCAACATCTTATGCAAAATCAAAAGTGGTATTATTTGGAAATCTTCTCAAATAATAAATGCAATAACTCTCAGTTTGTGTGTTTGAATTCAATTGAACAAATTTATCTCTAATTTGTATATTAAATTTACTGAATACTTCAAAACATCTTATTAGAATTGCAAATGAAGGTGGCACTGTCTAATCATGTCATCTCCAATGGAACCAATATTATCTCCTGCACTGGATTATGCTGATAGCCAGTGAATGGCTCTGTACAGGAGGGCAGGCTGGCATCCCTGCATGTGTCAGTGTTCCTGATTTCCACATATGTGTGGTCTGCAGAATCACATTGGAAATCAGACATCTGATCTCCTGCGGTACGCATGGACACCAGGTTGAACCATTTTGAGTTGATGGACTGGACACACTTTATATCTGTCCCTTCATCTTTACCCCAGCCAGAACTCACATGCAGGCAACAGCCCATTAAAAAATGTGAGTGAAGCCAAGTGCTTCGTTTTTATTTTATTTTATCTTCTTATTTTAAACTACGTCACGTAAGTTAAGGATCTTTAAAAATCTACAATGTACGGCAATGTATTTGAACTGTTTCCAGATGCCTTGGATCACGGGCTGCCGAAGGGATTCAGGGTGTTCTAGGAGGGGGCCTCAGTTTGGGTGCCTGAGGACGTTTTAACTGCTTGTAGACTGCTCCACTCCAGGAAGCGCAAAAGACAAGTGCATCTGTTAAACGCAGAGTGTGGTGCAGGTCAACGTATGATCCTTCTCAATGTAACCATCCATTGTAACTAACCACACTTTGAAGCCGCACGCTATTCCCAACATTTCCACTGGGTGGTTCTGCTGTGCTTTGCTCCCACACACAGGCTCACCATCACAAGCCAGCTGGTAATCACCTGACACATGGAGCTTGGAAGGTTGGGATCAAATCCGACCAGGATATAGTTGTTGCAGCCACTTGATGCACAAACAGCATACACATTGTACAGGATACATCTATGACAATCTTCAACTATCCATCCACTGGATAAAAATGTTCTGGCCCCTTCACAGTGACTTTACTGTGATAAAGCTTTGAGGGTATTAGGCTGCTGAATGTTATGTTTGGTTCTTGGCAAAACTGTGGTAGGCAATCTTTGGGAAATACTGAAAGAATCTAGGTGTGGCAGCTTATCCAACTCAACTCCTGTCCATATCCAGTGCTATCCATTCAACAACTTGCCATCAATTACAGTGTCATAGAATCATACAACTGTACAGCATAGAAACAGGCCACTTGGCCCATCTTTGTTCTTTTCACCATTACTCTGCACCTTGGGCATCATGTGCAAGTAGTAGGTGTAATGTCTATCTCCAGAAAGGACAAGAACTACGGTTGCCTGAAATGCCACATCCTGTAAGTTCTCCCCAGTTCATAATGTCATAAATCACACTTAGAAATACATTGGCTATCCTGCAAGTATATCAGTTCCTTCTTAAATATCTAAACTTCCCGTCCACTTTTATTACTTTTACCCAAGCTCCTCTCCACCTTCTCCTAGATTTTATGGATCTGACCAGGAAGCCTGCATACACTTACTTCTTCCTTCCGATGTAGAAACACATTAAAAAGGAGCAGGAGCAGGAGCAGGCTTTTCATCCCTTTCATAACCGATCATCCATCAAAACACCACATTCCCCCCTTGATACCTTTAAATGTATTCAAGGATGGGGCCTCCACAACAGTGTGTGGTAAAGAGTTCTACTGGGTGAAGTAATTCTCCTAATCTCAAATGATAACTCTCTTACCCTGTACTTTTAAATTGTGATCCTGGTTCGAGACTCTCGAAACACTGGAACCATACTTTTAAGTCATGTCAGAATTTTGAATGCTTCAATGAAGTTGCCTTTTATTCTGCTAAACTCGAGTGGTTCAAATTCTGAGGCAACAATATCTGACCCGATAGAGACAAAGGTTTTAATGAAGTTAAAAAATACTTCCCCCTAACTTCCTCATGGAGTTGTTATAAAGTGAAGATCACATCCACCGATCCAGCAGATGGATGGAATCCACAGTGTGATTAGGGGAGATCTTTGATGATAGAGGTCGAGAAGGACCATGGAGAGAACTTTCTCATCGGTGTCAGCAGGGAGACTCCACTGTAGTGATGAGGTTTGGGTGCGTCGTTGTTCTTGAAGCTGGTCATGGTTCCAGCATCTCAGACCTCTGCTTAATCTGCCTCTTCCCAGATGTGGACTATCAATTTGTGGATTTATGATTGCCAACCAAGATGCCCCATCTACTATGTTCCCATTTGCCCATTTGGCCCATATCCCTCTAAACCTTTCTTATCCATGTAACTGTCTAGATGTCTTTAAAATGTTGTTATAACATATTTTTGAAGACAATATTTGTCAGATAAATGATCCACAAGTAATCTAGTCCATCTACCATGAAAGCTTATGTACAGGCTATTTCTTAAATTGCATAGTGTTAATTGAAAATGTTGCATCCCTATGGGGGACAACTACCAGGGATTACCAGCAGATGAATGAGCTCCAGGGCCACTACGGCAGTCAGAGGGTTGGGGTTCAGGGTTTTCCCTGCAATCCATTAACCTTTCTCATACACAGTTCCAAAGTAAATGTATACTGGTGGAAAATTGGCTGAAAGATTCAGATCAAAGAGATGAAATAGGTCACACTTAGAGTCATGGAGCGACACAACATGATAACAGTTGAGAGGGAAGAGATTTAAGTGGGACTCACCCACACAGTAATCCTTATCTAGAATGAGCTGTCAGAACTGGATACAATTCTGACTTTCAAAAGACATTTGGACAGGTATGCGGCTTGGAAGTATTTAGAGGGCTATGGGTCAGATGATGGCAAACTAGCCTGGAGTGTCAATTTGGTCACCATGGGCAAGTTTGGGTCTGAAGAAGGGTCTCGACCCGAAACGTCGCCTATCTCCTTCGCTCCTTAGATGCTGCTGCACCCGCTGAGTTTCTCCAGCCTTTTGTGTACCCTCGATAACAGGCCCTTTGGCCAAACTTGCCCATGGTGACCAAATTGACACTCCAGGCTAGTTTGCCACCATCTGACCCATAGCCCTCTAAATATTTCCAAGCCACATACCTGTCCAAATGTCTTTTGAAAGTCAGAATTGTATCCATTTCTATAGTTTTCTCTGACAGCTCATTCTAGATAAGGATTACTGTGTGGGTGAGTCCCACTTAAATCTCTTCCCTCTCAACTTAATCCCATACCCTTTAGTTTTAGAATCCTCTACTCTGGGGAAAATAGTGCGAGTGACCAATTTATCCATGCCCCTCATCATTTTGTATACTTCAATAAGATCGCTCGTCAGCCTTCTACACTCCAATGTAGAAAGTCCCAGCCTCTTTCGATAATTCAGCCCACGTCCAAGCAGCATCCTGGTGATACGATCATATCAGTCACAAACAATTTCCCTTTATTCGGTAAATACTGCTAATGATTCTCACAGTTATTTCATGCTCCGCTGTATATGTCAAGCAGCCCAACAGCTGCTTAGAAAGGTTTAAAACTGGGGAACATGAAAGAACATCATTGTTAGATCAACCAACTCTGATGTGCTTCCAAGCTACGCTTTGTGCAATGAGCTTTTGTTTTCCTGTGCATAGTATTTTCAGCACAGGAATATAGTCTATCTGGATTTAATTCATCCCTTGTGATCTGACAAAGCCAGCAGTAGTTGAGTCAGTAATGGACCACCATAGTATCAGCACTTTTGATGTTTTTGTTCATGAGCAGAATGTGAGAGGATTTCAAACAAATTTTGTGTTTTTTTTTAATGTTGGGCCAGATAATGGTTAGCTGGCAATTTGACCATCGGCACGGTTAAACATGTTCCTTAGTGCGGAAGTAGGGAATGTGGTGGAGGTCAAATGTCAGGGCACCTGATCTCTGCACTGTCTGTACCTCTTGTCCGATGGGAGAAGAGGGAGTTCCCGGGGTGAGATTCATCCACCCAATTGGAATGATAGGTTATGGAGGCAACCTGATATTGGGGCCGATTTATTACAAAACTGAGTTGAGGGGAGCTTCTCCATCATACTGAGATGGGTGAGCAGATAAACTTTGCCTTTGGCCTGTCAGCCTTAGCTAGATTACTCAGCAAGGTCCCTTTCATTTGAATGGGGCCAGTCATAGAGTCAAGCCTGAGGAAACAAGCCCTTCAGCCCAACTTGCCTCTGCTGACCAACATGTCCCATCTACACTAGTCCCACCTGCCTGTGTTTTTGCTCATTTCCCTCTAAACCTATCCACTCCATGTACCTGTCTAAATGCTTCTTATATGCTGCCATAATCCCAGCCTCAACTACCTCCTCAGGCAGCTCATTCCATACACCCACTGCCCTTTGTGTAAACAAGTTACCCCATGGGTTCCTATTAAATCTTCCCCCACCCCCTCGCCTGAACCCTTTGTAGACATTGGATACAAAAGGAAGAGAAGGTAAATAGTTTGTATTTTGTTAAATATAATAATTGATATTATTTTCATTAACAATGGTGTTACAAATTAAATTGGAGCAGTCATATGTGTTTTTAAATGAAATTATTTCTCATGTTTAAATACTTTTATGTATTTCAGCTGCTTATATAAGCCTTTGATCATGGTTGGAAGTGAGTTGTCCAAAAACCACCAGGGGGTCTGTCCTCGAGTTCCACTCCTAACACCTAGTTGACCCTTGTGGACGACACCACTTTGTAGGAGAGTCTCTGTGGTGAGATCTCAAGGCTGCTTGGAGCCACACACAAACTAAGAACTAAGAATTAAGAATAAGGGGTGGGCCATTTAGGACTTTAAGAATAAGGGGTAGGCTATTTAGGATTGAGATGAGGAAAAGCTTTTTCACCCAGAGATTTGTAAATCTGTGGAATTCTCTGCCACAGGTGGCAGTGGAGACCAATTCACTGGATGTTTTTCAAGAGAGTTAGATTTATCTCTTAGGGTTAACGGAATCAAGGGATATGGGGAAAAAGCAGGACAGGGTACTGATTTTGGTTGATCAGCCATGATCATATTAAATGGCAGTGCAGGCTCGATGGGCCGAATGGCCTACTCCAGCACCTATTTTCTATGTTTCTGTGTTTCTAACTCTAAACTGAAACTGCTGTTATGAGAATCCTCTGGATTCTCCGAGGATGACAGCGGGCTTCCTTGAGAAAGTTATAACTTCGCTAAGGGCGGCACAATGGCGCAGCGATTTGCTGCCTTACAGTGCCAGAGACCCGGGTTCGATCCTGACTACAGGTGCTGTCAGTACCAGGTTTGTACATTCTCCCTGTGACCATGTGGGTTTTCTCTGGGTACTTCGGTTTCCTCCCACAGTCCAAAGACGTACAGGTTTGTAGGTTAATTGGCTTCAGTAAAATTTAAATTGTCCCTAGTGTGTAGGATAGTGCTAGTGTCTGGGGTGATTGCTAGTCGGCGTGGACTCAATGTGCTAAAAGGCCTGTTTCTGCACTATATCTCTAAAATAAAATAAACTTCAGTAGATCTTTATACATCCTTTGGAATATCACAAACATGAGATACTGTACATTGCACGTATCTATGTAAACACTACAAATGGAATTTAAAAGCACGGAGTTAAGTTGTTTGAAAAACATGACTTCATTAACCTAGGAAGAATGAAGCCTTTATATTCTCAGGTCATCCAAGAGTAGATAACAGCCAGTGAAATTTATCAGAGGTTAATCACTATTGCTTAGTGGACAACGGATCATAATTATTTTTTGGACAATGGTGGATGACAAGTAAGATCCCCAAAGAAGAAACAAGCCAAACGTAGATCGAGAAGTGGGCTAGAAATTGCACGCTGCCTGGAAAGGTGCATTAATTCAGGGGTGCATAAACTGCAAGTAAAACCAAGGAAACATTTGACCTTATTTGGTTTTTCCTTCATTTTCCAACCTTCATTCTCCAATCAAAGTTTAAAAAAATGCAAGCCTGGCCTCCACTGATGAAAATTTCTGATTGATGTTCCTCCTGCTGCTACTGCAAGCCTGTGTCCCAGACCTTTCATCAATGAGATAGCTGTGGAGACCACAGTGCCGTGGTGCGGCGGTATAACCGTTTGAATATTGCATTAAAAACATCTGATGTAAAATCTCTCGGTGTATGTGAAATCTCACAGTGTGAGGTTAAAATCCCACTGGGTTGAATTGGCATACATTTCAAGGTTGTGTTTTAAATATATTTCAAATACCATTTCAATCAATTTCTGTAATACTCTCTGCAAATGATCTGACCTTGAACAAGAACGACTATTTAAAAAAAAACTGTGTAAGAATTCATTAAGTAAACTCACCTGGTAAAGGGCGACTGTGGTATAAATAGTTCTGTTTTCCATGTTATCTTTAACACCATAATTCTGATGACTTGAAACATTACTTTTAGATCCGTTACCTCCACCGTCTCCTGTTGATGGGTTTTCATCGTGTTTCTGTGCATTGGTATGAAAATAAAAAACTAAACTTGTGTAAAATTGTGTTTTGTTTTATATTTCTCTTCATAAAACAAAGAGTAAGGTGGATCTGTTCACAACAGACCTGTACCTTGGTATCTTTTATAAAAACAATGTCTTCATAATTTATTCTCCACCATGTATCGTTATATCGGCTAAGGGATTTGTGCTTGTGTGACATCAGGAAACCAATGACAAGGGCCGCAGTAATAGCCATGACCACAATCACAACGATTAAAATCACAACATAGTTATCTGTAAAACAGAAGAACAAGTGCGTACAAAGCAAGACCAAATTGATGGGTGTTGCAAAGGATTTAGACCATAAGAAATAGGAGCAGAATTAGGCCATTCAGCCCATTGAGTCTACTTCACCTTTCAATCATGGCTGATCTATTTTTTCCCTCTCAACCCCATTCTCCTGTCTTCTCCATGTAACCTTTGACACACTTACTAATCAAGAACCTATCAATCTCCATTTAAAAAAAAAACAATGTCTTGGCCTCCACAGCCTTCTGTGGCAATGAATTCCACAGATTCACCACCCTCTGGCTAAAGAAATTCCTCCTCATCTTCATTCATATATCCTTTTATTCTGATACTGTGCCCTCTGGTTTTAGAATCTCCCATTACTGGAAGTATTCTTTCCATGTCCACTCTATCTCGGCCTTTCATTGTCTGGTAGGTTGCAATGAGATCTCCCCTCATCCTTCTAAACTCCAGCGAGTACAGATTTGTGTGGTCAATGTTGGTTTAAATTTAAATCCTATTGACGTCAGCATCGTGACAGGGATAATATTGCCTCCCTCATGGGCAACTTGCCAAAGGTGGGGTTTCCATTCAAGGGGTGGCATGTCGTAATATCACACAATGTCACAATACCACACCCTGCATTGTGTCATTACCGGAGCTTAATTTGGGTAAATGCTTACCTAGTCCATCATGACAATCTTCATTGTAAAACCCACACTCAGGGAGGTCTTTAATAGGAGTTTCATCAGGCCACCAAATGTTTGGAAAATCTTCAGTCGGACTGAAAAATGAAATCTACAGTCAGAGAAAGCGTAGGCAAACTTCGCACAAACTCCATTGGATGTCAGGATTAAACTCCTTATCACTGGAGCTGTGAGACAGTGAATGTATATATATATATACACACACACACTCATGGCTGATATATATATATATATATATAGTCATAGAATGATAAAGTGTGGAAACAAGCCCTTCGGCCCAACTTGCGCACACCAGCTACACTAGTCCCACCTGCCTGCGCTTGGGCCATATCCCTCCAAACTTGTCCTATCTATGTACGTGTCCAAATGTTTCTTAAATGTTGGGATAGTCATATATTGTGGCGTCAGCCTAAACACGGGCCACTTATGCTTGAACCCTCGTCAGGAGATACGAGGGCGGGCACTTGACGTCATGGGCAGAGGGAGTGTCCTGGTACATAAGCTCTCTCACCACGAGACCCAAAAGGAGTTTAACCAGTAGCTGAGCCCGAGGGAACAACCTCGCTCAGCTACAACAACCATTAATATAGTTAGCGCACCCACTTAACGTGGGACCACCGAATAAAGAACCGCTTGGACCAATCCGACGTCTCTTCTTTATTCGCCACGTATGGTGCCGCTACAATATATACATATATATCTATATTACTAAAAGTCTGATCTTGACCACTTCCTGTTGTTCTGTGTATTGATTTTAGAAAAAACACTGCCACTTAGGGCTGTGATTTTTGGCCATCTTACTCAGAGTCCCCCTCCGCTGCGCAGGACAAGAGAATTTTTTCCCATCGATGAAAAATAAAAGAGTTATTAGTTTTTAAAAAATGTTGAGATTCTCTCTCCTGAAGGCTATGCCCCTTATGGAGGGACTATAAAACCCTGAAGTGTTGAGTGCCTCACTCAGTCTCTGCAAGATGGGGGAGCGGGAGGGTCACATCTCTCAGTCTGAGCTGTGAATAACACTGAACACATGTCTACTAAACTGTGAGTGGTTTTACTGACCTGTCAGTGCCCTTAATGTGGTTTCAAAATATAGTTTGGAAATGCTAAAGCTGTGTTGTCTCTGGTTTGGAAATGCTAAAGCTGTATTGCCTTTGGTTTGGAAATGCTAAAGTTGTGTTGCCTAATTAAAGTTCCCTTGCCTAATTAAAGTTGCTTTGCCTAATTAAAGTTGCCTTGCCTAATTAAAGTTGCCTTGCCTTCTATATAATTAAAAGTCTAATCTTGACCACTTCCTGTTTGCACTTTATATTGATTTTAGAAACAACGCTACCAAGTGCTGCTGTGATTTTTGGCCATCTTACTCAGAGTCTCCCTCCTCTCATCAGGTGCCGAGGATTTTTCTCATCGATGAAAAATAAAAGAGTTATTAGTGTTTAAGAAATGTTGAGATTCTCCCTCCTGTCAATCACGCCATGAAGGCCACGCCCCTTCTGGTGGGAGGGGGAGAGGGACTATAAAACCCAGAAGTGTGAGCACGGCTCAGTCTCTGCAAGATGGAGGTGGGAGAGGTCACGACTCGCTGTCTTTAGGCCTTGCATCCTGCTTGAAATGGTATGAAACTGCACTTGAATTTGGTGGCCTTGCACCCTGCTTGAAGTGGTTTGAAACTGCACTTGAATCTGTTGGCGTTGCACCCTGCTTGAAAAGGAATTTCAAGGAATAGCAAGGGGTGGCATGTCACAATATCACACAAGACCACAATACCACACCCTGCATTCTGTCATTACAGGAGCTTGATTTGGGTAAATGCTTACCTAGTCCATCATGACAATCTTCATTGTGAGTCACCTGCCAGCCCACCAGCCATGAGTGAGTGAGCTGCCAGCACAACAGGCTTGAGTGACTGAGCCGCCGGCCCAAGAATCCATTCGGCCTATAATATCCATACTAGCCCTCTGGAAATCAGTCCCTTCTGCCCGCAACACCCATACTAGCACTCCAGAAAGCCCTCTCCCCCCCCCCCCACCACAATTGGAATTGGTGAAGAGGTGGAATATTGCGTTGGGGGACCAGCCCTGTGTGATGCTGGGACCCAACGTGTCCCACTTAGTCGTTCGTTCGTGTGTGTGTGTGTGTGTGTGTGTGTGTGTGTGTGTGTGTGTGTGTGTGTGTGTGTGTGTGTGTGTGTGTGTGTGTGTGTGTGTGTGTGTGTGTGTGTGTGTGTGTGCACGTGAGTAAGTGTATATATACATGCACTGAACCTATTTCTCATTTATTATATTAACCATATAACCATATAACAATTACAGCACGGAAACAGGCCACCTCGGCCCTTCAAGTCCGTGCCGAACAACGTTTTTCCCTTAGTCCCACCTGCCTGCACTCATACCATAACCCTCCATACCCTTCTCATCCATATGCCTATCCAATTTATTTTTAAATGATACCAACGAACCTGCCGCCACCACTTCCACTGGAAGCTCATTCCACACCGCTACCACTCTTAATTCTAAAGTCATGTCCTCTTGTTTGAAACTTCCCTATTCTCAAAGGGAAAAGCTTGTCCACATCAACTCTGTCTATCCCTCTCATCATTTTAAAGACCTCTATCAAGTCCCCCCTTAACCTTCTGCGCTCCAGAGAATAAAGACCTAACTTATTCAACCTATCTCTGTAACTTAGCTGTTGAAACCCAGGCAACATTCTAGTAAATCACCTCTGTACCCTCTCTATTTTGTTGACATCCTTCCTATAATTGGGCGACCAAAATTGTACACCATAGTCCAGATTTGGTCTCACCAATGCCTTGTACAATTTTAACATTACATCCCAGCTTCTATACTCGATGCTCTGATTTATAAAGGCTAGCATACCAAAAGCTTTCTTTACCACCCTATCTATATGAGATTCCACCTTCAAGGAACTATGCACGGTTATTCCCAGATCCCTCTGTTCAACTGTATTCTTCAATTCCCTACCGTTTACAATGTACGTCCTATTTTGATTTGTCCTGCCAAGGTGTAGCACCTCACATTTATCAGCATTAAACTCCATCTGCCATCTTTCAGCCCATTTTTCCAACTGGCCTAAATCATTCTGTAGACTTTGGAAATCCTCTTCATTATCCACAACACCCCCTATCTTGGTATCATCTGCATACTTACTAATCCAATTTACCACCCCTTCATCCAGATCATTGATGTACATGACAAACAACAAAGGACCCAACACAGATCCCTGAGGCACCCCACTAGTCACCTGCCTCCAACCTGACAAACAGCCATCCACCATTACTCTCTGGCTTCTCCCATTCAGCCACTGTTGAATCCATCTTGCTATTCCTGCATTTATACCCAACAGTTGAACCTTCTTAACCAACCTTCCATGAGGAACCTTGTCAAAGGCCTTACTGAAGTCCATATAGACAACATCCATTGCTTTACCCTCGTCAATTTCCCTAGTAACCTCTTCAAAAAATTCAAGAAGATTAGTCAAACATGACCTTCCAGGCATAAATCCATGTTGACTGTTCCTAATTAGACCCTCTTTATCCAGATACTTATATATATTATCTCTAAGTATCTTTTCCATTAATTTGCCCACCACTGAAGTCAAACTAACCGGTCTATAATTGCTAGGTTCACTTTTAGAACCCTTTTTAAACAATGGAACAACATGCGCAGTACACCAATCCTCGGGGGCTATTCCCGTTTCTAATGACATTTGAAATATTTCTGTCATAGCCCCGGCTATTTCTACACTAACTTCCCTCGATGTCCTAGGGAATATCCTGTCAGGACCTGGAGACTTATCCACTTTTATATTTTTCAAAAGTGTCAGTACTTCTTTTACTTTGAAACTCATAGTATCCATAGCTACTCTACTAGTTTCCCTTACCTCACATAATTCAATATCCTTCTCCTTGGTGAATACCGAAGAAAATAAATTGTTCAATATCTCCCCCATCTCTTTTGGCTCTGCAGATAGCTGTCCACTCGGTCTCTCCAATGGACCAATTTTATCCCTTGTTATCCTTTTGCTATTAATATAGCTGTAGAAACCTTTTGGATTTACAATTGTATACAATGTACTATGTTTGCATATTCTGCTGTGCTGCTGCAAGTAAGAATTTCATTGTTCTATCTGGGACATCTATCTAAATACATAAAAGTCTTATCTTGTATGTATGTATACGTGCGTGTGTGTGTGCTTGTTTCTGTATGTGTTTTTCTATCTTTATCAAAGGACTACGCGCTGGAGTTGAAATTTTTACAGATTGTTACTCACATTAACCTGGTTGACGCAATAAATAGGATCCCTTCACATTTCATGTTATATTTCACGTTATTCACCATTAAAGTTTTTTAAAAGCCAAATCAGCCTTTCAAAAAACTCAGAGATTCTTCAAGCACCTCCAAGTGTCGTCACAATACCCCACCTCGGATCGGCGCCCGCCCATCAGAGTGAAAGTTTCCTGAAACCAGCACATATTCGGAGCCGGTAGCTACATTTCTGTGCACAGGGAACCCAACCTTCACCCAGTTAAGTGTTTAAAAGGCAGCACATCTGAGAGGAAGATATCATCCATTAAGATCACAGCATGCCAGAAAAATATATGCATTCTGACTCTGAAAATCATTGCCTTTTAAAGATCACACTTTCCAGAAAGTGGAGGCACAAGGAACTGTGTGGAGGGTCTGTAGAAGGGTCCTGAATTAAAACATGGCCTGTCCATTCCATCAACTGATGCTGCCTGACCCGCTGAGTACCTCTAATCCTTTCTGTTTTGCTTGCACAAAAATTGTTTATCAAACATTCAGATTAATTTATTGAAATGTATCATCGTATCTTTCAAAGAACAATATTATTGTGACTAGAAGCAAATTTGATGAACATTTTTTATAAGCCTAGGATAGACTTAATTTGGCTCCAGTCATGAGGGAATAATATATGTTCACACAATATTCAACAATCCATTCATTAGCTGCAGAGCAGAACCTACCTGAGCAACTTGCTGTAGCTGTCATATTGTAGAACAGGAACAAACTTTGTGCCATTTACGTATTTTTGCATGTCATACACAGAATAATTCAAGGATCTTCTTCCAGAAAAATCAATATTCACCAAGCCAGTCAGACCTATTCACATGAAGAAAGAGTTGAGTTGGTACTCATCGCATTGCTGGGCTTCTTGTCCTTACGTAAAAATAACTAATCTCCCAGTGCAATGTTGATATTCTTATATTTATTGTTACAATAAATGCTATCAAGTCTTTGTTACTAGGATGAGCTCAGTAATTCATTGTTCATTGGTCAATTTTGCATGCATTCCCCACACAATCAGGGCAATTTACAAAGGCCTACAAAACCCGCACATGTGGGATGTGGGAGGTAATCGGAGCACCCGGGGGAATCCCATGCGGCCACAGAGCGAATGTGCAAGCGGCAAACAGACAGCACCTGCGGTCAGGATCGAACCGGGGTCTCTGGTGCTGGGAGGCAGCAGCTCTAACTTTATGCTACTGTGCCACTCTAGAAAAGGTATACTTCTACTCCCTTCAGTCTCTGTCCTCAGAAAATTAAGGCTCATCATTGTCTCTAGACTTAACATAATAAGGATGACACAGACCGCACTAGACAAGACAGCACCCGAGCTCAGGATCGAGCCCGGGTCTCTGGCACTGTGAGGCAGCGGATCTACCAGCTGCACCACTGTGCTGCCTCAATGCAGCGAGGGAATCTGGGCTTCAGGAAGCTACTCATCTGGGCAATGCAGATTGTACAGCAGGGTTTCTGGGGAAATGGAAATTAATCTACTGGGATGTTAAATTTGGCATCTGGATAACAAGGGACTGGACATCAGGGACAATGGACATCTGGGAAACAGTATCAAGGAAACAGGCACCTGGGAAAATGGGCTCCTGGGAAATGGGTCATTGGGGAAGTCAGCTGTCTGGGAAGACGAGGAATCTGGGAATCTCTTTAACCAACTTACTTAGCAACATAGAAAATAGGTGCAGGAGTAGGCCATTCGGCCCTTCGAGCCAGCACCACCATTCAATATGATCAAGGCTGATCATCTAAAATCAGTACCCCGTTCCTGCTTTCTCCCCATATTCATTGATTCCATTAGCACTAAGACCTAAATCCAACTCTCTCTTGAATACATCCAGTGAATTGGCTTCCACTGCCTTCTGTGGCAGAGAATTACACAGATTCACAACTCTCTAGGTGAAAAAGTTTGTCCTCATCTCTGTCCTAAATGGCCTACCCTTTATTCTTAAATTATGGTTCTGGACTCCCCCAACATCGGGAACATTTTTCCTGCATCTTGATCCATGGATTGAGAAATAAACAACACAGGGACGCAGAAGGACGCTCAACTAGCTTTGGTGAATTTCATACCAAATTACATAAGTAAAGAGAAATAAAGGAAAGAAAGAAAGATTTGTTTAAGAAAGAGAAAATAAAGAAATAGATTGTGTGAATATTGTCAGTTTTCTGGTAAACCCTAACATCAAAGAAAAAGGTCCATCCCATTTGTGGGAAGGAAAAAAAAGAACATTGATACAAGAAATGTGCTTTTTGTCTATCTTACATTTCTAATTGGAGCACAACTTTAGCTGACAACATTATAACATGTTTTATTTAATTTCAGCCAGGCCATGGGCTACTCAGAGGTAGAATATCTTACCTTGAAAGGAAAATAACCTGAGTCCTATGGCCCAGATTAAATGCAGACTGGCACACTGCCTGCGGTAAACTGGGCTTTAAGCTGTGATTGAAAGATACAGCACGGAAGCAGGCCCTTCAGCCCACCTAGTCAATGCCACCATTGATCACCCATTCATGCTAATTCTATGCTATCCCATTGTCTCACCTACTCCCCACATGGTACCATTTTACAGAAATCAATTAAATTGCAAACCTATGCATCTTTGGGATGTGGGAGGAAACTGGAGCATCCAGAGAAAATCGACCTGGTCAGAGGCAAAATGTGGAAGCTGAAGGCCAGGATCAAACCTGGGTCTCCGCTGCTGTGAGGCAGTGGTCTACCAGCTGCATCACTGTGCCTCCTTTCCTTTAATGTACAGGAATGGGAGAGTCAGTAAGCTCCATCATGGAACATGTAAAATTTGTCCTTGACACTGATATTTCAATTATCATAAAATATATTAAAGTTGCTCATTATCCCAATAAAAAATAATTTCTCATAATTTTTTTAAATTACTTTTGGAGCCAATGTGAATTTATTTTGTTGGCCGTTTATGACTGCATTAGTAGCAAGAGAACAAACAGATGAGGGAAGTCAAGTATTGATTACTCCAGGAAAGTTACATGATGTATCTTGAAGTTACTGCTGAGAGAATGAATACAAACGGGAATTGCTGTGTGGGCAAATGAATAAAAAAGGCATGAGATATCATATTTTCTTACCATAAAATTGCCGTTTACCGTAACCCTTCAAATTCTTAACAAATGCTCTTCCATCGCGTGGATCCATTCCTGCATCTAACATTTCTTGAACCCCCCAAGCATACAGCGTTACTGCATCATAAAGATAAGCTGAATCGGAGCTCATCTGTGTTAAAACAATATACATATGTGAAAAAATACATTATTTCACATTCATCTGTTCTCTTATCTCTATTGAACAGTCTAGTTAATATGAGTGTCTAGTATTAGCATTCTACTTTATCTATCATGAAGCAATTTTCTCTCTTTATATGTTTGCCCAGTTATTACCAATGCATTATTTATTTGTGGCACTCATTACAAAAATAATCATAGTTATAAACAAGTAACCATCATCTGCAGTCTCTTATTACACCATTTTGATAATGCAATTTCACAAGATCAGTGGAGTTCTTTTAATTTCTTTTAAATTACAGCAGCTGAAAATCTGCAAAAAGAAACAGCAGGTCAGTGAGCATCTGGGATGGGAGAAACAAAGTTTTAAGTCAATTACTGTTTTAAGTCAATGGCCTTTCCTCCAGGAAAAGTTAGATGCAAAGAAAGCTGTAATAGGAAGAGGGAAGAAGACAACAAAGAGGAAAGTCTGGGATTAGAGATTAAAATGGATGTTGGAGCCAATTAACATAAAGTGGTGAAGGCACAAATGCATAACAAAAGAAAGATCATTTCCCAATGAGTTTAGTTTCTTCATTCACAGATGCTCCCTGAACTGCTAAGTATGTCCAGCATTCTCTGTTGTTTTAAATTCAGTTTCATTCCACTAAGGAGTGAAAATGTGCTGTAACAATGCAAGTAAAATTAATTATAAACCTCTGTCATTGAAGACAAATTGCTGTAAAAGGGAGGTCCTTTGGATCGCTGGTAGGCTTCTTGTAGAAAGGTGTAATATTCATATTCACTGTATGACTGCAGAGTAATGAGAAATACTGGCTCATATGCCCTGAAGGTATCCGCATTCTTCCCATCCAGCACATCTGATTTCCAAAAGTTATCCTATAGAGAAGGCAAGAGCATTGAACAGTTCTCAACATCTTTCTGGGTGTCATATGTGGAAATAAGCATTGACCAACCGCATTGCCGTTAGTGAGTTTTTAGTTGAAGCATCGCTTTATATTTTCCAAAATTTGATTTGACAAGTTACTGTTAGATTGCAATTTAGCAAATTGGTTTAGCATTCATTGTAGGAAAGATACTAGCGTTCAGGCAAGATGTCACAGTATATCAGGGTGCTGAGAAAAATTCAAGGTAATCATGCAATGTCAACATGCTTTGTGAAAGGAAAATCATGTTTGACCAATTTATTGACGTTCTTAGCAGAAATAAGCTGTGCTATGGACAAGGGACAACAGAAAAATTCAAGCAACTTATCATGTTTCTTCAATTGTACAAACAATTTGAAAGAGTTTTCATAAATAAAAGAGTAACGCATCGAGCATCGCTCATGTAGAAAGTTAATCTGGGAAATTAGTAATGTAAGATGAAGCGATGCAGGTAAAGTAAACAGTTATTTGTGGAATTCCCTGCCACAGAGGGCAGTGGAGGCCACATCACTGGATGGATTTAAGAGAGAGTTAGATAGAGCTCTAGGGGCTAGTGGAATCAAGGGATATGGGGAGAAGGCAGGCACGGGTTATTGATTGGGGACGATCAGCCATGATCACAATGAATGGCGGTGTTGGCTTGAAGGGATGAATGGCCTCCTCCTGCACCTATTTTCTATGTATTTTGTATTAACCTTTCCCATAGAGAAATAGAGAAACAGAAGGAACATCCAAGACACAGCAATAAATAGGGAATTGGATTATAGAGATCAAGGAGGGGGGTTAGTGTAAAAAAAGAATCATTCTTAAAATGTACCTACCACATAACTGCTGAGTTCAAACAGCTGAATGATAAAAAACACAAATTTCCCATTCGTCATGCCTTGACGATATGCCTCCAACATTATGGACCTCGCCACCCCAGGAGCACAAATTAAGATAACAACTGAAAAGTAAATGTGAAGCAGTATTATTGATTGAAAACATAAAGATGTGGCGGATACATTATTATAATACTTTAACTTTGGTCCAATGAGAAAACCCCCCACAAAGGGCTGGACTGACTCAAGCAGGTCAGGTGGACATTGATAGGCAATGTTTTCCCCGTCCTATTCCACCTATATCTCCCCCCCCCCCCCCCCCCAGACTTTTAATTTCACATCTTCTGTCCTTATCTAACACCCTTTTGTCTAGTTTTCATCTTTAGCCCATCTGCCAATCAACACCCCTTTTCCACACCCCTCCGCTCGTCAGTATCCACCTATCACTTGCCAGGCTTTACTACTCTTTCCAGTTTTCTCCCCGCTTCTATAATCAGTCCAAAATAGGGACCCGATCAGAAATGTCCCTTATCCATGTCAGCCTGAGATGCTGCCTGACCTGCCTTTGCACTTTGATTTGTCTTGTAAACCAGCAACAGCAGTTCCTTGTATCTCTACCGTCCAATTAGGTTATTTTATCATTATGCTCGTATTCCAAAATAATTTTAGACGGACTAATTATAAGTTCTGACATGGGGAGGGATGAATGGCAAGGGGGAAAATATTGGGCAAAGGAAGTTGCCTTTCTGGTTGTCAAAGTTATCATGAAGCTGGTTAAAAATATTAAAATATATAGTAAAAAGAATCAACTATTTAAAATTATTTAACATTTTAAAATCTGAATTTAAGTTTTAAAATTTACCATTTTGTGTGGGCAGCTGTTTAGGGATGCAGCATGGAAACAGGCCCTTCGGCCCACCGGGTCCGCGGCGACCAGCAATCCCCGCACATTAATACCATCCTACACCCACTAGGGACAATTTTCACATTCACCAAGCCAATTAACCTACAAACCTGTACATCTTTGGAGCGTGGGAGGAAACCGACAATCTTAGAGAAAACCCACGCAGGTCACGGGGATTACGTACAAACTACATACAGACAAAACCAGTAGTCAGGACGAACCCGGGTCTCCGGTGCTGCTTTCGCTGTAAGGCAGCAACACTACTGCTGCGACACTGTGACCTCCCATGTTCTTAAGAAAGCTCATGAAAATTGTGTTATAAAAATAATTGTGTCAATAGGGAAAAAAACGTTAGGTGCTCGGTAGTTTCATACTCGCAATAGCAAAGTTATTTTTTCCCCACATGATTTTCAATTATAAAGATCTTCTCAAATTTTTGTTGTTGTTACTGCAAGCTAAATATACAAAAAGGCTGCCTGTTACATTGTTTAATGGAGTACCAAAGAACAAAATATTGGAGGAACTCAATGGGTTAGGCAGCATCTGTGGAAGGGAATGGGTAAATGACATTTTGGGTTAGGACCCTTCTCCATAATTGATTTATATCCCTGCATGTTCGCGTGCCTGGAACTGTTTGTAATACGCCGAAAAGCTCTAGGTAGAGCATCACTTAGCACTATGATGGTGGTGGACGTGCTGGTCGACATGGAGATGCGTTTGGAGTGCATCTTCGTATGTGTTAATGTTTTGGAGATCTCTGATGCTGGCTGATAGGGTATTCTAATCCCTCGCTGTCTTGAAGAAAAACGAGTTAGAAAGTGCTAATGAAGTGCTGCGCGGAATGAAATAATTTCCAGATTGGTAGCTTCTGATTGACATGCCTATGGGTGCTTGGATTAACTGGATGTGGTCCTCCATCTTTAAATCAATAAGGGCCTGTCCCACTTGGGCGTCATTTGCGCGTCACACTAGTGGTGCGCGAAGATTTTGTGAATCCCAAATTCCTGGTGTGATGCACGCGACGGCATATCACTGCCTACGCCACCACGCCTCACCAAGTGCCATGCGCGCGTAATGCACACCATGCACGTGTCACGTGTGCGTCACGACGCGCGCGTTGTGCCGCGTGACGCGTAAATGATGTTGCGCAAATGACGCCCAAGTGGGACAGGCCCCATAGTGGTATTCTGGATCAATAGTGGTATTCTGAATGCGTCCTAAATTAGCTATCGTATCTGCTTCCACTACCCACCCCTGACTATGAATTGGCCTCCCACATCTCCACCTCTCACTAAAACTGTCCCTCTCACTTACAACTATGTTCTCGAGTATTTGTCTTATGCACAATGCAAAAAAGATTGACTATTTACCCTATCTATGCCTCTCATAATTCTATATATTTCTATCGGACCTGCTGTCAGCCTCTGATACACCAGATAAATCAACCCAAGAATATCTCCTCAAAGCTAATAGCCTCTAATCCAGTCAACATCCTCTTTTGCATCCTCACTACAATGTCAACAGCCTTCTTGTAATGCAGTGAGAACTGTACACAATAGTCCAAATATGGCCTAACCAAAGTTTTATACTGCTGCACCATAACATCCCGACCAACGAAGGAAATATTGCCATATTATTTCATTACCTCAAGGGTCAAGAGTCAAGAGTGTTTTATTGTTATGTATCCCATAATGGAACAATTGCATTCTTACTTGCAGCAATATAACAGGTATGTAAATGCAGTATGCAGTAGATCGCATAAGAACCAACATGGGCTGAACCAGGGGGCATAGACTCAGGATAAAAGGACATACCTTTAGAAAGGAGATGAGGAGGAATTTCTTTAGTCAGAGGGTGGTGAATCTGTGGAATTTATTGCCACAAATGGTTGTGGAGGCCAGGTCATTTGATATTTTTAAGGCAGAGACTGAGAGATACTTGATTGGTAAGGGTGTCAAGGATTATGGGGAGAAGGCAGGAGATTGGTATTGAGAGGGAAAGATAGATCGGCCATGATTGAATGGCGGAGTAGACTCACTGTGCCACTTTATAAAAGATGTACAACTTCAGCCATCTGTTCTCAGAAAATTAAAGCTCATCACTGTTACTTGACTTAAAATAATTAGAAAGATGACGGGGTAAATAAAATCTATTTCTGCAGATAGAAAGAATCCAGAACCAGGGTACAATCATTAAAGTGAGGACATCAAAAGGAATGAGGAAAAGGCAGGTAAATGGAATTATGTTTCAAATTTGCACCAACTAATTGAATCCCACAAACCTATATACTGAGAATCATATTCCTTTTAAATATCACACTATAAAATCCTTAAATAATATCCACCATTTATTGATTTTTTAAAGAGGTAAATTGGTTCAACACAGAAGCTGGACTGAAACCCGAGCTCAGGATTGGATGATAATAACGCCTTACAATCTACGCACCTATCCCCAAAACTGTAATTTTTTTTGTTTGTGTTTTTTTTTCTTTCTTTTTTGTTTGTTTTTCTCATTATCCCTTCCTTTCTATTAGTTTATAGATCTTTCTTTTCAGTTCTATCTCTTAAAAATTCTATAAAAAGAACAGAAGCTTCTATGAATGTAATTGATAAACAAACCGTATTGCTATTAAGTGTTTACGCTTCTAATAAAAATATATTTAAAAAAATAAAATAAATAAATGATATCCATGAGTAAATACCTTTCACCATGATTTCCATAGAATACATAGATCTCTGTAGCAAAGTATAATTTGAGAAACAGTCAAAATCATATTGCAATAATTAGACACAATTTCTATTTCATTTTGTAAGTCATTATAACAATGATCACTACCTATGTTTATTATTCCCCATGTATTTGTATTGGTTTTCTAAAGATATTGCTAAATAAAAAGTGAACCCAGTTGCTCTCAAATGAATTAAGCTGGAAGAATTGTTGGTTTGATGGAGATGGCCTTTGACCCTAAAACAAAGCTGCTCTGGTTCAGCTGTGTGAATGTTAATGTAGGATTCTGCGCTGCAGCAGACAGGACTGAAGTTAGCTGTGGAGTGGAGTGTTTTAGTGGACTGACTTATTTATATCAGTGATAGTAGCTTGCGGCATGCAGCAAGAACAATGTACTTAATTATCACCTTTGTCAAGAAAGCAGGTACAAGAGTGAAGCACTTGGCCCAGCAGGCTGATCTATGCTGGTCTCAACTCCTCTCCTGTGCCAATTCCATAACCCGCAATTCCTCCATACTTCAATTATTTATTTATATACATCTTAAGTACTGGAAAGATCTGCTCTCCACCACCCTCACAGCAGTGAATTGCAGAGATTGACAAACCTCTGAGAAAAGACATTTATGAGCTCTGCCTCCAATGAAAATACCTTAACATCTGCCCTGTCAAATCCCCTCAAGATCTCCCAAGTTCATAAAACATAGACTCCATTCTTACAATCTCTAAGGAGAACAAACCCAAGCTGTTTGGACTCTCTTGACAAGAAATCTCTCTTAGACTGCCTCCATTAGAACTAGGTCTTTTGTGACCAAAACTATGCACATTATTCCAGGTCTGGCCTCACCAGTAACCTGTGCAACTGTAACAAAGGCTCCTTATTCTTAGACTCCAACCCTTTCACAATAAAATGCAATATAACTCCACCTCGGACCTGACTAGTAACCTTTTTTGAATCATGTACAAGAACATCTAGATCCCTCTGAACCTCATTCATTTGCAGTCTCTCTCCATTTAGATAATAATCTGACTTTTGATTCCTTTTACCAAAGTGTTTTACCTCATGTTCAACTCCATTTGCCAAATATTTGCTCAATTTATCTATTTACATAATAGCGAGCCGCAGCAGAGATGCTGCCTTACAGTGCCAGAGACCTGGGTTCGATCCTGACTACGGGTGCTGTCTTTTTAGTTTAGTTTAGAGATACAGTGTGGAAACAGGCCTTTTTGGCACACCTGGTCCGCACCGATCAGTGATCCCAGCAGCAATTTAAAACAATCCCATATTTTTCCATTCACCAAGCCAATTTACCTATAAACTTGTATGTCTTTGGAGTGTGGGAGGAAACCGAAGATCTTGGAGAATTCAATTCAATTCAATTCAACTTGTAGGCTAATTGGCTTGGTAAACTTGTAAATTGTCCAGGACAGTGTTAGTGTGCGGGGATTACTGATCGGCATGGACTCGGTGAGCCGAAGAGCCTGTCTCTGTGCTGCATCTCTAAAATTAAAACTAAACAAAAATAATCCCATTGCAGAATCACAATGTCCCCATAAAAAACATGCCCATTCACCTATTTTTGTATAATTGACAAATCACAAAACCTTTCATTTTGTCCCTTTCCTCCACGTCATTAACGATAATAGTAACCAATTGAGAGATAAACAAACAATTTTTGGGATACTCCATTAGTTACATCTCTCCAGCTTGAAAGGGACATTTATTCCAACTCTCTGTTTTCTATGTGACAGCCAGTTTACAATCAATGCAAAACCATTTCCTCCAACACCTTGGGCTCTGAGTTTATACATCAATCTGCAACTCTGACTCTATCATAGTCTGATCGCCACTGCGAGGGGATCTTAACTACAACATCTCTTATTAACTCTTCCACGTTACGCATGACCAAATCAAAGTAGCCTTTCCCTTTGTTCTGTAACATAGCACTCAAATAAATAATCCCTGGTAAACTCCATAAATTATTCTTCTATGATATCTTTAACAGTCAGGTTTACCTAATCATGTTCTCCAGAGATGCTGCCTGACCTGCTGTGTTTATCCAGAGCTTTATGTCCTTTTTAAAATGAAATAACAATTGATATTGTCCCTAACGCCTTGGGATTTAAGGGCCTGTCCCACTAACGCGACTTTTCAGCAACTGTCTATGACCTTCAAGCTCGAGGGCACTCGCCTGGAAAACCTCGAGCTGCATCGACCGTCAGCGATGAAACCGCAAGCAGGATCGACCGTCAGCACACACACACACGCACACACACGCACACACACGCACACACACGCACACACACACACACACACATCAGAAAGGCGGGGCCATGGAAAGCGGGGGAGCGCTGTCTGAAATTCACCCCCGAGATTAACAGGAAGGTAAAAGACGGCTGGCACAGTGTACGGTAAGTCATTTAGAGAGCGAGGGGGGGGGGAGGGAAGGAGGATAGGGGAGAGAAGGGAAGAGAAGGGGGGAGAAGGGGGGAGAAGGGGGGAGAAGGGGGGAGAAGGGGGGAGAAGGGGGGAGAAGGGGGGAGACGTGGGGGAGAAGGAGTGGAGACACTTTTAAGAAGCCAGAAAACTTTTAATAAAGTTTAGCGGGTATTTTACATTACCGGTCGGTTTTCCTTGGTTCTGAGAACTCCAATGAGCCAATTAAAATCCCTGGTCAGCAAAGGAGATTGCCTACAGCTACCTCGACTGCCTATAACTACATGGCGACCCCACTCCACTGCACTACGAGTTCAAAAGAACCATGCTGACCAATTTTTACTCGCAGAAAATCTTTCAACATGCTGAAAATGTATCCTCGACCAAAGTGAGTATACGGGAACTTCCCTTGAGCATGAAGGAGAGTTACAGTGACCTCACAGGACCTCCTAGGACCACGTGTCGACCACGCTGCGAGTTGAGTCGAGCGCAAACTCTTCTAAACTCGCAAATTAGGTCGCCGCAGTGGGACAGTCCAGTTTGGAATATTTTCATTTTGAAGATAGTTTTAAAAAAATCTTAGAAGGCAATTGTGCCTTAAATGTGCTTGGAAGGAATATATATCGGGATTGACTGAAATAAGTACAATAATTGCGGCAAAAAGATCATTTTTATAGCATTAATTCTACCGAACATTGAAATAGGAAGTGTTTTCCAGTATTGAATATTCTTATTTAGTTTATTCAGTAAAGGTGGGAAATTTGATTTAAATAAAGAAGTATACGCCTTAGTTACATAAATACCTAGATATTTAAATTTCTCCTCAACTATTTTAAAAGGTGATTGTTGTAGTATATGTAAATTGAGTTCCGTTATTGGCATGATTTCGCGTTTATTCCAATTAATTCTATATCCTGAGAACTGTCCGAATTGAGTTATTGGATTTAGTAAATTTGGAATACTAATTTCTGGCTTTGTAATATATATTAATACATCATCTGCATATAGAGAAATTTTATTCATTGTATCTTTAGTATTATACCCATGTATTTCTGGATTAGATCTGACATTTTCTGCGAGTGGTTCGATTGCTAAAGCGAATAATAATGGAGATAATGGGCATCCTTGTCTACACCCTCTAGAAAGATTAAATTTAGTTGATAACATTTGGTTTGTTAGTATTCTAGCTGTTGGGTTAGAGTATAAAAGTTTAACCCATGTACAGTACTTCTCTCCCAGTTGAAATTTTTCCATCACTGAAAATAAATATGACCATTCTACTTGATCGAAGGCTTTTTCAGCATCTAGCAAAATAATTGCTAGATCTGCATTAGCAATTCTATTTGAGTATATAATGTTAAATAATCGTCTCAGATTGTAAAATGAGTGACTTTTTGGGATAAAACCTGTTTGGTCAGGATGTATTAATTTGTTAATCACTAAACTCAATCTATAAGATAGGATTTTAGTTAATATTTTCTGATCAGTATATAATAGAGCTATTGCTCTATATGAGGCCGGGTCTTCCAGATAAAAAAAGTAGACTCTACTGTTACAGTTTCCTCTGGGACTACAAGAATCATAGAATAAATAAAAAACATTTATGTAAATCAAAGATTAATGGAGGTTTAGCTCTACCAAATTTCCTGTTTTATTTTTGGGCAGTCCATATTAAAAACATGAATTTTTGGCTGGAAGAAATGGAACAACCAGACTGGTTAAGGATGGAAAAGGAGGACTGTTTACCTTTCGAAATCGGTTCGATTATATTTGCACCGACAAAATTGCACAAAAAAACCTATAGGGAAAACCCTATAATATATAGTGGTATACGAATTTGGAAACAACTAAAAAAGGATTTAAAATTGGATAATATACCACTCTGTCTCCCTATTGTAAACAACCCCTTATTCAAACCTTCCGTGCTGGATAAAGGTTTTACACAATGGAAAAGCTATGGAATCAAAAAGATGGAACATCTTTATAAGAAAGGCACTTTTCTTTTATTTCAGGAATTACAACGGATTTATGGATTACACTCAAATAATTTATTTCGATATCTACAACTCAGAGATTATGTTAAATCAAATACACATGATTATAGGAATAAGGAACCGGAAATCCTTGATGATTGTTTGAATAAGCATCCTAATACAGAAAAACTAACAACTTATATTTATAATATCCTTTTAGATAGCGAGATACCAACAACGGAATCATTTAGACATACATGGGAAAATGAAATAAACCAACCCATAACAAAAGATATATGGGACAAAAGTTTACAATATATACACCAATGTTCGTTAAATACCAGACATGCTTTAATACAATTTAAAGTATTACATAGATTAAATTACTCAAAAGTTAAATTGAATAGAATCTTCCCACAAGTCTCCTCTGCGATAAATGTCAGCATCCAGAGGCTAATTTAACACATACTTTTGTAAATTGTGTAAAAATTAAGAATTTCTGGATTGAAATTTTTAGAATAACTTCAGAAGTTATTAATACTAAATTGGATCCGGACTCAAAATTAATAATACTTGGAATATCAGAACAAAGTTTAACACTTACAACAAGTCAAAGAAATTTCCTAGATTATAGTATAATAATTGGGAAGAAATTAATATTAAAATTTTGGAGAGGCCCTATATCCCCCACAATTAAAATGTGGATTACGGAAATGTCGGAGACCCTACACCTGGAAAGAATCAGATTTGCCCTAATGGACAAACACGAAGTTTTCGTTAGAATATGGTCTTCTTTCATTGATTATTTAAAAGGGTAGATCGGTTCAGCAGGGAACCCTAACTGAAACTGAAATCAGAACCCTAACTGAACCCTAACTGAAACTGAAACTGAAATCAGGATTAGATGAAAAGTTATATTCTATATTCCTTGATCTTATCTCCAATGATGTATTAATGGTAAATTATTACATTCTTTATGATTTCTTTTTGATTTTTACTTTATTTTTCTCTCTGTTTTTCTTTCTCTTTATAAAAAAAAATATTAGAGACAATATGATTCATTTGATAATATTAATAAAGTATGATTGCTGTACACAAAATATTGTTATCATAATATGTGTTTGCTAATTCACTGCTTACCTACTCTAATAAAAAAATATATATATATTTTTAAAATGTGCTTGGAAGGGGTTAGCTTTGATAGAATGATAACTGTAAAGCAAGTATAAATGCAGGATAACAATTAGCTTGTTTTTGCCATCAGTAACACTTACTTCTCGCTGAAACTGCAGCTTCCTTGAGTTTGACCTGGTGGAGGGCCATGTTGCCTGTGTCATATCTGATTTCAGCTATAATGGTGAAGTTTGCTTCCAGTTCTTCGGCAATGATTTGCCAGAGCTGGTCAGTCATGTCCCAGCTGGACTCCTCGGAAGACCCTCCAAACATGGCAACGTTCTTCCAGCCAAAGAAACGCAAGGTTTTAGTGAGGACATTTCCCATATTCTGGAGTGAAGATAGCAGGTTGACATAGGTATCGTACACGTAGAAATCATCAAAGGCAAGGGCTTGACCAGCAAATCCAAAGATGGGGATATTCCACTGTGAGGCAAGGAGACCTGTAATCTAAACAGCAAAACATGGACCATGGATTTATCAAAAAAAGAAGTGCAATGGAGATGGCGTTTTTTCCCTACCACTGAGAACTCTTTTGTTTACTCTGTGTGGCTACTTTATCTATTTATTTCCTGGTTATTAACTTATTTTTTCTCCATGACATTCACCTTAAGCGCTCCTTGCCCACATCAGTTTTTTTTAAATTTCACCTTTCTTTTTTTGTTTCTTCAGGTCAGGTCGGGGGGAGTTCCCCCCGTCACGGGTACTATGTAATTCCCTGCTACTTGCTCCATGGTCGGATAGTCGATGACTAAACCGTTTCCCCACCTGGTTTGCCAAATGAGGAAGAGGCAGTGGATTCCCATCAGGACCAACAACAAGACCTGTCAAAGGGCGGATGAGCTCTGAGCGAGCCAATGGCCATCCACACTTCAGTAGAAGTTGCAATCACTGTCATACATAGCATTGTAAGGAATGATGATAAAGCACACACACCAAAATCCTATACTTCCAGCGGCAGAAGTCCGCAGTAACTGGAGGACAGGGATGTGTGGTGCGTCTGTCACCGTTCCCATTGGAAACCAGCACCACTATGTCGTCAACGTTTTCAACGATGATGAATAAATGAATGAATTCTTTGCTTCTGCTTCCTTTATCTTTTATGGTGACTAATTTTACTTCATATTCCATCATTATTTTATTATCTTTAGAAATGATCTATTTTCTTTGCTTACTCGGTCTCCTCTCATTCATGGGTGGGTCGTTTTTATCAGGAGCTCTTCTCTTTAAACTGCCCCTCATATCCCCCTTTTCCATCCTTCATGGTATCAAATAATTAGCTATGCTAAGTAATAGACACTGTTTCAGAAAGGTGTACCATTCACAATGCAAAATATGATATTTTAATTTCGGCATCAACGTAACAAAAGCAACCAAAGGGAAATTGTAAAATTGGTACCAACCAGTTCTCCCAAAGTAGAACATTTTTATGAGACCCACTTATAATTCGATCCAAACATTAAAAATTGCAGGTTTAATTTGCTCCATTTTCCTCCACAAATATTAGATTTTGTTTCAGAAGATTTCTCCCTGACATAATAATTTTAGTTACGTTCATTTTTCAGGAGACATTATTTAACAGACAATAATATATTAATGACTAAACATGAAATCCGGTATAAATAATCTCTTACCTCTGACACATCCGGGCAGGCTGGTCCAAAAAGAGCAGAAATATTGTACCTCTGAACCTGGTCTATGAACTCACGAATGGATACTTTAGGATTGCAGTCACTGTCGGCATACACAAAGTCCAACGTATGATTAGGTAGGAGGTAGGGGTCTAAATTTACTTTGTCAATGGCGAGCTGGATGGCAGACCCTATTCTCAAGGCACTGAAGGGGAAGGAGATGTTTCTGGGAAGCTGAAGTCCTAAGTAGAATTTCGAAGACTCATTGGAGTGAACGGGACAAAGCATGCAGGAATATAAAAATACATAGCAAAGAGCAGCTGACACAACCTTTACATGCTGTTTACTGCAATGATACAAACCAGGATCTTTATGATGAAATTTAGATTGTTTTAGCATCATCTCCCAACCACTGAGTGAAGAAGCCAGTGTGGTCAGTTCCTCAAACAATCTTAGTGCCACAGATCACATATATTTATAACCAATGCAGGAGGTGGATGTGTTAATTCCCCAGTGCCTATGGCAGGACAAGTACTTCTTTGGCACTAATTAGCAGAACTTCCTGACTGTCATGTCACAACTTTGATTTAAGTGTTGGGCTCAGGTTAAAACAAATCAGCTCCAGAAATTGCACCTGGGTACAAGTTGTTTTTTTCCCCTCCTTATTCAGCTTCTCCGCTATTCTGATCATTCCTGTCAGTGAATTCAACCTGATTTTAGGTTCTTCCGGAGGCCTCAACGATATGATTTTTTTTTTAAATCAAGTAATTGGCATTGGATCAAGATAAAACCAACATACTATCTTTGATATCTCCTTGATCTCTGTCCCTTTGTATCTTACGGGCCTGTCCCATGTTATTTTTAATTTCACCGCAACATATTTTTCTGCTTTAATGAGCTCTCGTTTTCTGTTATAAGTTTCCGGTCTTTGATTAATCCTGTCCTCATCATCCAAGGAAGACCAGAATTGCTTCAGTTCATTCTAAAGTAGTTTATTCCTTCAATTTTATTTACATTTAAAATGCAAAGTAAAACAAGGTAATTTCTGCAACAGGAGAGGTTAGTAAAAACCAAATCAACAAATGATTTTGGAATGGTGGATGAAGTGTCTTCATTCCTACTCCTCTCACTTTGGCAGTGCAACCTGGAACATTGCAAGGAGGATAAAAACACAAGACTAGGGTTATAATGATAGTATTAACTATAAGGAGCTGGACAAAATTGGATTGTTTCCTCCAGGATCATCGGAGTCCAAGGAGAGACCTGATTGAAGTATATAACATTATGAGAGGCAGAGATAGGTAGACAGCCCGATCCTTTTTCCCATGGGGGAAATGTCAAAGACCAGAGGCAGTAGGCTTAAGGTGAGGGGGGGAAGGTTTAATGGAGATGCGTGAGGCAAGCAGTTTAAACAGAGAGTGCTGGGTACCTGTAATGCGCTGCCAGGGGTGGTAGTAGAGGCAGATGCAATAGTAGGACTTGATGTTGTTATAAAAGCACATGGATATGCAGGGAATGGGAGTATATGGATCATGTACAGGCAGGGGAGATTAGTTTAACTTGGCACCATGCTTGGAGCGGTCATTGTGGGCTGAAGAGCCTGTTCCTGTTCTGTACTATTCCAGGATCTATGATAGTAGGACAGCATATTGAGAGCTGTGCACAGAAGGCTGTGGGTGCCGACATACTGAGCACATTCAATACTGAGATTAGTAAATTATTTTGATTCAAAGAAATCCAGGGAAATTGGAATGAGACAGTGAGGTTGATTTGAGGTAGATTCTGTTGAACAAGATGTCCACTCATACAATATTGCTGAGTCAGGACATATAAATGCATACAATACAACAGCTTGGCTAAAGGCACGTTGAAAATATGTCCCTCATTTAATGCTCAGTAGCTGCAAAGGGGTTGAAGTGGCTATGTATTCCCAGTATCATGATGGGTCAATTTAAATTTAAAATATTGCTGACTTTACCAAGGGATGAAGACAGTGCTCAGCATAAATTATATACATGAGATCTAAAGTGGACACTCGAAGATCTGCAGAATAATCTGCAGGTGGAACAATCAGTAGGTCGACTAGTATCTGTGGGGGGAAATGTATTGTTGATCTTTTGGGTTGAAAGCCCACATCAGGGTAAGAATAGAGAGGGAAGGTCGCAGAGAGGGGGTTACGTTCCATCTGCACTCTGATGCAAGGTTTTGACCCAAAACATTGACATTCCTGTCCCCCACAGATGCACCTCAACCTACCGTTCAAGGACCACATTGAAATAGACAAAAAAAAATAGACAATAGGTGCAGGAGTAGGCAATTTGGCCCTTTGGGCCAGCACCGCCATTCAATGTGATCATGGCTGATCATCCCCAATCAGTACCCCGTTCCTGCCTTCTCCCCATATCCCCTATTTTTAAGAGATTCAGAGATAGATTTTCATAGGTTCAGAGATCAGGACCACAGCATAGCTTGTGAACCTTCACTTCAGGAATCAGTAGTCTAGTCTGCTTCGTTCACCCTTTAAGGTACCCAAGAATCCCAAGAATTCACCATCTTCTCAGAGAAGAATAATTCACCACATTGTTGCCTTAGATGGACACAGTCTGTGTGATTCCTAGATCTGATTCTTCCACAAGAGGGAACATTCTCCTCACATCCACCTGCCAGGATCCCTTGGATTCTTCGCTTTAGTCATTTCAGTTTTCAGTTTAGTTTATTGTCACGTGTACCGAGGTACAGTGAAAAGCTTTTGTTGCGTGCTAACTAGTTACTGGAAAGACAAACCATGATTACAATCGAGCCATTTATGGTGTACTAGACTAAGTGAGACCCATTGGGTGCCAGTCACGTGGGAGGCCTGGTCCCCCAACACAATATTCCACCACTCACCTGTTCCCCCAACGCAATGGCGGGAGCGTTCAGTAGCCGGGGGACGGGGAGGGCTTCAGGCGGGGCCTGACGGGGGGGGGGGGGAATGTGTGGGGGGAGGGAAGTTGTGTGTGGGGGGAGAGGGGGGTGGTGGGGTGGTGGGAGTAGGGGGGATGTTGGGGGTATGGGAGGGGGGTGTAGGGGAGGGGGTGTGTGGTGGGGGTGTAGGGGAGGGGGTGTGTGGTGGGGGTGTAGGGTATGGTGGGGGTAGGGGGGATGGTGGGGGTAGGGGGGTGTAGAGGGGGGAAAGTGTTGGGGTAGGGGTAGGGGTAGGGGTAGGGGTGTATGTGGGAGAAGGGGGTGTATGTGGGAAGGGGTGGTGTGGGCCACCACTCACAGAACACAGAGCACAGCCCCCGCTTGCAGAACACAGACCCCGCTCGCACTACGCTCACTATGCTCCTTCAGCTTTATTCTCGTGGCTGGTGATTGATACCGAGTGCCGTAAGTGGCGTCGCCGTCCTGGCGAATAACAGACCAATAACATTTCTAATATTTCACCGATTGGAACAAATCGTATTTGACGCAGCCGAGGAGAATGGTGAGGAAGATGGCAAAAAATCGTAGCGCTATGGGGGAACATTTTTGCGCAAATTTAATAACAACGCAGACCTAATGCAAACACGGTTCTATCCACATATCTAGCAAATTACATAAAAAATGACAGATGGAAAGTACCAGTGGGGTAAAATCAAAAGGCAACGATAATATCCATGATCAAGAGAACAATAGCACTGTGATGCAAATTAGTCATAGACACAAAGCATGGAAACAGGCCTCTCGGCCAAACAAGTCCATATTGTCCAAGATGCCTCACCTAAGCCAGTGCCTTTTGCCCTCATTTTGCCCAAATGCCTTTAAACCTTTCCTATCCATGTACCTGTCCAAATGTCTTTTAATTGTTTAGTTTAGTTTAGAGATACAGAGTGGCCCACCAAGTCCGGGCCGACCAGCGATCACCCGTGCACTAGTTCTATTCTTCACACTAGGGACAATTTAAAGAGGTCAATTAACCTACAGACATGTGCAGGATAGACATCATTGAATGTGGGAGGAAACCAGAGCACCCGGAGAAAACCCACGTATTCACGGGGAAAATGTACGAACTCCGTCCAGACAGCACACATAGTCAGGATCGAACCAGGGTCACCATGCCACCTTTGTTAAAGTATTTTCATTAACTATTTCCTCTGGCAGCTTGTTCTATATACCCACTATGCTCTATGTGAAAACATTGCTAGTCACATCTATACTATTATTAAAACGCTCATCTTGACCACTTCCGGTTTGCTTTTTTTTAAATTTGCGAAATAATCGGTACCCTTTATCGCTTGGAATTTTCGCCACCTTACTCACCGTTCGCCTCTCCCCCAAGTGCACCAAGTTTTGTTCCGATCGGTGGAAGGTATGAAGGTTTAAAAAATCGTGAGATCAGCAGATTGGTCTTCTCGCCTGTCAGTCACCACGAAGGTAACGCCCGTTCCGGCACCCGCTGCAGAATAAATTCCGGTGGCGGGGCTGAGTAAACAAGTGCTGATTGAGTCTGCAAGAGTGGTGTCGGGAAAGTCGCTGTGTGTAGTCAGGACAGTCGCTGTGTGGTGTCGGGAAAGTAGCTGTGGGGTAAAGGGCCTGTCCCACTTTCACAAGGTAATTCACAAGTTCTCCCAAGTTTTCCCCTTGATTCAAACTCGCAGATGTTCATAACGAGCCTGTAGGAGGTCGTAGGAGGTAGTAGATATATCGTAGCAGCTCGTTATGCCACCCGTAGGTACTCGTGGCATCAGGTAAGCCGGGACGTTTTTTCCAGCCTGATAAAAAATCTCCACGAGTAAAAAAATGGTTGGGGTGAAAGAAATTGCAACTTTTTACTCGTAAGGAGGGCATCGAAATAGTTGTGGGAATTCATAGACATACTCGTAGGAGTTCGTAGGAGTTCGTGAACATAGTTGTGGAAGGTCGTAGGAGTTCATAGGAGTACATAGATTACCATGATCTTGATTTATTGTTTAGGTCTTTTAGACTCGGCAAAGGTTTTGAATTTAATCGTGAACGTGGGGCAGGCCCTTAAGTCGCTGTGTGGAGCCAGGAAAGTAGCTGCGTGGTGTCGGGAAAGTCGCTGTGCGGTGCCGCGGCCGGTGGCCACTGAGTGGAGTTCCTCCCCCCCCACATACACACACAACCATTCCCCCCCCAACACCCCACCACCCCACAACACCCCACCCCCTCACACCACCACCCTCACATCCCCCCCACACTGCCCCACCCCACCTCCCCACGCCATCCCACCCCCCACGCCATCCCACCTCTCACACGCTACCCCCCCATGCCACTCCACCCCCCCCATGCCACCCCACCCCCCCACGCCACGCCGAAAAGCAAAATAACCGAACAGATGCAACACCGAAAATCCAAATAACGGACATGATGTCGCCGGGGCGATTGGTCCAGATCCCCGCGTCCATCACATCATTGGCCGGGGAGACGGGAGGGTGGGGGTAATTTTCCCACACAAAACCGCCCGGGGCTGGAGGGTGACTGGGCACGCTGAACCCAAGCACCAAGGTGTAAGCGGCCGAAGGAGCGCATCCCTCGGGACAGCCCCCACTCTCCCTCCGGGGTCAGCGCTGTCTGGCCATGTCTGCCCTCCACCTTGTCTCCCCCATGCGGCCACACTGTGACGGGCTGCGGGTCAGCGCACACACACAAGGGGCTGGGTGGAGTGGGGCTGCGGCTCCACAGCTCATAACCTGTTCATTAAGTGGTGGGATTATTTCCCTGTCTAACTATGCCTTTGCTTTAGCCGGTGGTTACATCCATTCCATTCCTCCCTCGCAAAGATGTGAGATTTCAGTAAGAGCACACTTGGATGAATAGATGCAAGCGGCATGTAAAGCGTCTCTTCCATGTGCGCAATACATGAAGCCGATGAAATGGGACAACTGTCACACCAAAGATGGACACAAAAAGCTGGAGTAACTCAGCGGAACAGGCAGCATCTCTGGAGAGAAGGAATGGGTGCTGTTTTGGGTCGAGACCCTTCAGACTCAGTCTTCAAGTCTGAAGAAGGGTCTCGACCCGAAGCATCACCCATTCCTTCTCTCCAGAGATGCTGCCTGTTCCGCTGAGTTACTCCAGCTTTTTGTGTCCATCTTTGGTTAAAACCAGCATCTGTAGTTCCTTCCTACACAACTGTCATACCAAACTAATTGTCCATGTTGGCTTGCTGAATATTGCATAAGACATGGTCAGAAGAAAGGGGAGGTTATATATATACTGCCTCTTTTATGCATATTCTGGAAAAAGGTTAAACATGTGACAAATATGTTATTGCTGCCATTGTGTCAGGGAAGGGGGAAAGTTGCAGTAATTTGCAATTTCTATTTCACTGTGCGACGTGGGCTGATCGATACCGTGTCGCCCGCTGTCTTTCACTGCTTGACTCGTGCTCATGAGATTGACTTCAAGATGCTCAGATGATCTTCTAATGCGGTCATTGTTCCGAGTGCCAAATCCCTTCAGCTGTACCTGCAGCTGAAGCTATGGGTGGATTAGTTGACCTTGAAGAGGCATTGACACTTTGTTTTTATGTAGAGGGGTAAGAGAGGTAAGGTATGTGATTTGAGAGGAATGTATCGTCCGCGGGGGAAAAAAAGTACGACCTACTCGATACCGCTGCTAAAATGGCACTGTTAAATGCGCAAAGTTCAAAAAAACAAATGAACTGCAAATAAACTGAAAAAAATACAGATTATCTGGTGTTTTGTGCGTGGGATCTTGTTGTGTGCGTTACACAGGCAACCAAACAAACAAACAACAACCAAACAAAGGACATTTATTATCACATACACCAATTGGTGTAGTGAAATTTGACTTGCCATTGCAGCACACAAACAAAAATAAGACACAACATTAAAGAATTTAACAATAAACATAAAAACATTCCCCCACAATGGTTCCCACTGTGAGGGAAGGCAGCAAAGTCCAGTCCTATGCCCTGTTCACCCATAGTCGGGCCTATTGAGGCCTCCGCAGTCGCCGCTACGATAGCCTGATGCTTCAGGCCCTCTCGCCAGATGATGGAACTCCGGCGTCGGCAGAACCCTCTCAGCGGCTTGGAATGTCTGGAACGGCCGCTTCCTCCCCGGCGACCATGGCTCCTGAATTCGAGGGGCCTCGCTGGTCGGAACTCCAACACTGGCGATCACGGCGAGAGATCCCAGGCTCTGCGGTGTTTAAAGTTCAGCGCCGCCCCGCAACTGGACGCTCCACAGACCGCAGCTCCACGATGTTGGAGTCGGCGGTCTCAGCACTCTGGAGCCCACCGCATGGCGACGCAGGTAAGGCATCGCCCGCTCCGTGATGGTGCTTCAGCGCTGTTTCACCGCCAAAGATGAAGTCCTGGCCGGTCACGGCTGGAAATGCAGCTCCAATCCCGTTGGTAGTAGCAATATTACAAAAGTTTGAGATTTAAAAAATCAATTTATCACATCAGATAAAGCATAAAATGAAGTTTAATTTGACACCTAATTCACTTTCATATCTTCAGTATTAAAACAGTTATGGCCATTTTCATACTCGGAAATTAGCATCCTGTTCCCTATTGCTTTTCCATTGATATAACACAAAAGCTGTGATCGAGGACAGTCAAAATCCCATAACTTTCTTAAAAATAAGGAGCTGAAAGAAATTTTCAGTTATTATAGATTGAAGCATTCTGAAACAAATATGAAACAATCTTACTTGGATGACCTGAACTTAAAGCATATAATTAGTTAGTTACCTAATTGTAGCTAATTACAAAATTCAATTACTAGATCTAAACATTTCTTAAGAAAAGATTAACATTTTTAAGTAGCCCAAGAGTCCAAATAACATTCACACAAGAATTCAGAATATAACATGATTTTTAAATCTGATTGTCATGAATTTATAGGCCAAATGAAAGGAATTTAATGTTTAATTCCCTTAAATTAAAGGCCATTTAAATCATCTTGCGAGTGGGTTTTTGTGGAACGCGATTGATTGGAACGTTGCAGTTTACGGTGAATTTGAATTTGAACCCCATATTGGCAGGAAAAACACTGCCGGTTCATATGGGGCCATAATCACATTTTCGCCAATGAAATCTGGATTAAAGTCATCCTAAGAAGCAAGTTTATATGTAAAATACACGACTTACCTTATGTTTTGTCCCCTACGTATGATCCGTCCCGTCGTCGGCGTTGATGGCTTTAGAAGTAGTTTTTTTATTTTCAGCGATTAAATTGTCCTGCGATTTTTTTTAAATTTCCGAGAACGGAAGTCGGAACGATTTTACAGCATCAGGTAGTAGCCCGAGAAAATATATCTCGGACAGGCAGGAGAAAACGGCATTTTAATCTAGCCCCCCCCCCCCACCCTCAAAGGAGCCAAAGTCGCGCACACGGCCAGTGGCAGAACTACAGCGCCGCTGAAGGTAGGTATTGTAACATACCTATTGGTAGGCCACGAGAAAGTGGCGAAGATACGGCTCGGAGAAAAGCCGCATCTCCGACCAGGTAGGGACTGAGAAAAACAGTTTCCCCCTCCCCCCCTCCCACCCCCACATAAAAAGACTAGACCTCCAAAACAAACACTTTTTAACTCACTAACATTCTTTTTAATAGGGTGAAAGGACTACCAGCTGCTGGCAAGGGCAGCCATACTCGACGGTGCCCCCTACTAGATGGCATTACTGTGTTTAAACAATAAATAAAATATTCTTCTTGTTGTCAAGGTGGGGGGGGGGGGAGTGGGAGGAGATAAAATAGTTTGTTGTCGTGCATACTTGTCATCGGCCCGCCAAGGAATTTGTTGTCCCCCCATGTTTTAAAAGCGATTTCCGCCCATACCAGTAAGCAGAATTCTTCCAACTTCCGTGGACCCCCAGCTGAACCCAGCTCCAAAATAAATTCCAAATATGAAACCTGAAACGATGCAACTTGATACAAATCCACATAAAAAACTTGAGGGAATCTGCAAGTAACGAACAACTCACTTATCTTCAACGAAAGACACTATACAAAATGATGAATATACGCCCCACTCTTTCTGACCTGTTGAATTATAAATCTCCACATTATTTTGTAAACTGGACGTTAGTTATTTGGTCTCATTATCAGGGCTATTACGAAATGGACTCAAAACACGATGAAACACTAGCCATTAACTGGTGGAAGCCTGCATTAATAATCAATCATATGAAATGTAATGCCAATATGCATTCAATATTTGTATAGGGAGGTTGCACGGCAGTCGAGGTAACTACCCGTGACCCGTACTGTTGCCGCGCAACACCTTCTGGAGTACAAGCGGCGAACGTCAGGTAAGCACTTACTATGGCTGCCAGTGCCCGGGCCATCTGTCCCCGCGGACAGGGGGGTGAATCACCCGGTGTGGGTGCCGGGGGGTGAATCTCCCCGTGTGTGGGTTGGTGTCTGGGGGGGGGGGTGAATTATCCTGGTGTGGGGGTCAGGTCCCGGTGGCGGTGCATCGCGGTCAGTGACTCTGGGTGGGCGGAGGGACCAGACTGACCCCAACTCTGCTGCAGCTGACGGGGACGTTGCTGGGTTTTCGTCCCCGTTTGTCCACTGCCTGGAGCCGCGGCCCCACAGCCCATCACAGTGCGGCCGCACACGGGAGACGAGGCGGACGGCGGCCGTGGCCGGACAGCACTGACTGCGGGGGGAGAGTGGGGGCTGACCCGAGGGATGCGCTCCTTCAGACGCTTACACCTTGGGGTTCGGGTTCCGAGTGCCCAGTCACCCTCTGACGCCTGTACTAATCAATAATCTATCTATCTCTACCTTAAAAATATCCACTGACAACCTCCACAGCCTTCATTGGCAGAATTCCACAGATTCACCACCCTCTGACCTTGGAAATTTCTCCTCATCTCCTTCCTAAAAGAACATCCTTTAATTCTGAGGCTAAGACCTCTAGTTCCAGACTCTCCCATTAATGGAAATATCCTCTCCACACCCACTCTATCCAAGCTTTTCACTATTCTGTATATTTCAGTGAGGTAGCAGTGTTCGTTGATGGTACCTGCCCCCCCAACAAATTCCATGGGTAACATAATCAGTTGTACCTTTGATCCTTGAATAAAGTCCCTCAACCATGGGGTTTAAACAAACACCCACGTTACTATTTTGTGTTGTGTGTTCATTTGACCTTTGTCAGCATTTGCAAGCTATCTTTTACTTTGCACTTAGGGGTCTACTATAACCTTTTATCTTATCTATTTTGGCAGATCGGGCTGGTAAAGACAATAAAAAGTTAGGGGCCTAGATTTCATTTGCAGAGGTTAATAGAAGCTTTTTAATAGTTAGTAACTAATTAACAGGAGACTTTCATTCAATGTTTGCAATCGTCACAAAATAAGTAGTTCAAAGGACAGACTTTATAAAACAAGTACTATTGGAAGCAAAGTACAATTGGACTAAAGGAATTCACTGTGAAAAGTGTGGAGAGTTTGTAGACTGAATATGTAACATCACAACCTGAAGGAGAAGCTATTAAGCAAATCATGTAAGTAAATGATATTTTAAATCAGGTATCAATTAACCCAAAGGTGGGATATAAACCAGCACTGCAATGTGTGGGAAATTGTTGATAGCAGACTGTCCCTGTTCTTGCATCTGGAAAAAAAATGACTAGCTGGGAGCCATTGAAGTGGATGTCAGAGTTTATGGGGAGAAGGCAGGAGAATGGGGTTAGGAGGGAGAGATAGATCAGCCAGGATTGAATGGCGGAGTAGACTTGGGCCGAATGGCCTAATTCTGCTCCTATCACATGACTTTATGATATGATGAGTTTAGACCACTCTGACAAATCAGGGAAAAGGAAGACATTTCTGCAGAGTTTGACCTGTGGCTATTTTATAGCTATCGTTAAGCTTTTATTGAGATACTGTTTAAGAAACCCACTAAACAAATATTTGTTTTACTAATTGAGTTTGGGGATCCAAGCATGTTAAATTGTTGGAATTATTCCATCAATTCCAAAGTTTAATTTTAAGCAATACCTTGTCTTTTATCAATAGTTTCATATTCCAGAATTTTTAGAGACAAGATATCTGATAACAATGCATCAAGATATCAAAAAGCAAAGTTGCCTGACAGTACATTGTACTTTGATAACATTTCATGCAGTTGTATTTTTTCTTAATTTAACATAATACAGAGGAAGAAAATTTGCATTTGTATCGTATCTTTCATGACTTCAGGATACTCTAAAAGATTGTGCAGTCAGTGAACTATTTGTGGCATGCAGTTACAGTTATAATGAAGGAATGTGATAAATGATCAGGGAAAAAATAGAGAGCCAGGACATTATACAAAACTCCCATATTGCTCTCTGAATGATGGAGAACAGCAAAGCATATTTTACAGAATGTAAGTTTAAGACACTCTGAAATATCAGCTACCAGTATTGTGGTGCACAGCAAAGATTTGAGTGCATGAAACTCGTAATATGAGTATACAGGTGCAACAAGTAACTAGGAAGGCTAATAGAATGTTAACCATTATTGCAAAGAAGGTAGACAAAAATGCGGAGAAACTCCATGGGTGAGGCAGCATCGATGGAGCGAATGAAATAGGCAACGTTTTGGGTCGAGACCCTTCTTCAGACAGGGAGGTTTCCATGCTGGTGGTGCTGCAATGAAAACCATTTTTTTCTCTTTCTATTCCATTAAAGCCTTTCAGTATTGTGAACACATGATTTAAATCTCCTTTTTACATCCAGAACAATCTTATTAACCCAATGTTTTTGCACAGCTTTACCATTGCACACACTCTACTAATCTCTGTTGCCCCTTAATGACATTCACATCTCTCCTGAAGCATGCCCAGAAGTGAGTACAGCACTCCAGTGGCGGTCTCACCATGCTTTATGATGTTGTTACGCTTGTTCTTCACGTCTCTATATTAGAAATGTGATACAGATGTTCCTGGATGTAGCCATGTTGAGAGCTCCTAAAGCTCATAACATTAAGGAATAATCTTTGTCAATAACATGGAAATCTCAGTCATAATGCACCTACACAAACATATATTTCTATTACTTCATGTCTGATCATAATAGTATCAGGAGTAGGTCACATATTTACTCAATGATGTTTTATCCTTCAGTTAGATCATACCTAAACTCTTTTATTTTCCCCATTATTTCCATAATCCTTAATTTCTTTAGTGTTGATAATGTATTGATTTCTGTTGTAGATAGCCATATTGGTTGATGATCCAATGACGTAGAGAATTCCAAACATTCACAACTTTGGGATAAAGAAATTTCTCCTCGCTTCATTCCTAAAAGAAATACATCCTGCAAAGGTAAACTATGCACTCTATTCCAGGTGTTGTCTCACCAAAACTAGATGTTGCAATAATATTTCCTTATTCTTATGTTCCAACAAGTTTTCAATAAAATGTAATATACTAATGGTCTTTTTAACCGGTTGTTACATCTACACAATATCTTCAACAGCTCTTAAATCAATTTACAAATTAACATTTGTTCTTCTCTCCTCCATTAAAATAAATTCTACTTTTTCATTCTTCCTGCTTTGGAGGACAACTTCAAACTTCCCCATATTTTAATTAATCTGCCATTTTCTTCAATTAGGTTTCATGAACTGTATATCTTTGCAGCATCTTCATGTCCGCTAAGCTTGCATTCCCCCAGCCCCACTCAAGTTTCCCCATTGAAACCATTGATATAGAATAGCCATCAGTCTGAAAAAGGGTTTCGGCCCGAAACGTTGCCTATTTCCTTACTCCATAGATGCTGCCTCACCCGCTGAGTTTCTCCAGCATTTTTGTCTACCTTCGATTTTCCAGCATCTGCAATTCCTACTTAAACAATATAGAATAGCTAATGCTTGAGTACTGGTTCCTGTGACACCCTACCAGTCGCACATATGGATTGAGCTTGCATCTGTATCACAGTCACCATGAACAAAGGAGTTGAAGGTGAATTAAACTGCTCAAGATGTTATTGCGACAATCAACATTGATTGAGCCAATTGAACCTTTGAACTCATCTCAGCAGAGGTTCAAAGATACCTGGGCGCAGTGGCCTTTTTAATCAGAAGTTGGCTACTTGCCATGGGTGACAGGAATGAAATTTTACCATTGAAGAAATGATCTTGAGCAAGTGCTGTATGAGCAACATGTGTATATATACATATAAACTTTAAACCCAAACTGCTGGCAGAGTACCTCTCACAAAGTAGCTCTAGTAATAAAGATAGGAGCTTCAGCTTCAAGTGTGTGTCTTCCATTGCAAGTCATTAACGGCTCAACTATTAGGTATGTAAGGCTGCTTTCTTCCATGTTGATATATTCAGCTTAGTTATCTTTATCTTTGTTACCATAATTCAGACGTTTTTAGTCCATTGCTCGTGATAAGATGCAAATAATTCAAAATTTCTTCTACTAATTCTTTGCTTTTTGATCAAATTCGTCAATGCACATACTTGACATTTGAACATTGTTTATTTTTTCTGAATGAAACATTTTCTCCAAATTTAGCCTTTTGGTACAAACAAATCCAATTCTAACTTTAATATACTTTGCTTAAGTTATTGAATTCATAATATTAAATTAATGTTAGCTTAATACTTAATATTCATAAAGGTTGAAATCTATTCGTAACAGCAAATATCAGGAGGTGTTTTAGGAATGTATTTTTGCCTGTTTGCTTTAGTTCTGTTTTATAACAGAATTAAGTTTGTTATATTTGTTGAATGTACTGATTGAAAGATTACAGTTAGCAATGTTAGATTCCACTGTCTTAACATAGTGATGTCACAATGCAAATATCTAACATTTACCCAAACTAATAATACGCAAAAACTAAGGAAATGAATTGGGACAAAAAACTATAATTGATTACAATATATTTTATAGCATCTTCAGGAAGGTATGTGTCAAAAGGTTAAATACATATTAACTATTTCATTTTGATGTTTCCCTTTCCCAAAGTAACTACCTAAAATAATTCAGATGCTGCCTGGTATAGATGCTATCTGGTATCTGGTAGATGCTATCTGCTAGCACATAAATGTTTTATTTCTTAACAAATGTAGTTTGTTTCTGTTTGTTTTTGGTTTGCATTTGATTTCGTTTTATAGCTTTGATTTGTTCTGTACAATGTTAAAAGCATCACTCACCTAAAATTATAGTGGATTTCCAGTCCATTAGATGTGTTGTTAAAGAAGGAACCGCAGATGCTGGAGAATCGAGGGTTACACAAAAAGCTGGAGAAACTCAGCGGGTGCAGCAGCATCTAAGGAGTGAAGGAGATAGGTGACGTTTCGGGTCGAGACTGAAGAAGGGTCTCGACCCGAAACGTCGCCTATCTCCTTCGCACCTTAGATGCTGCTGCACCCGCTGAGTTTCTCCAGCTTTTTGTGTAACCCCCCATTAGATGTGTTGTTGCTTCATATGTTTTGGTCACAAAATGAAATCATTGGTGTTTTGATTTAGTTCTGCACTGTCATGGCTGTAATCAGAATTTGCACAACAAATTCTCATTAGATGAAATATGTTCTGGTTATATTCATAGCTGGATTCCTATAAGTTTGAAAGATGCTATTTTCATCGTGAAGATTTTTCACTTTTAAAATGCAATCCTCAGTGAAAATTTCTACCTGACTACTACAGACATGTGTCCTTTATCGCAATGTTTCATAAAAAGAGCTAGTAGCATTGATTTAATCTTCTATCAACAGAATGCCAAGGTGTAGCACTGTGAGCTTTGTACGTTGTGAAATGTGAATGCTGATACTGTGTAACGTGTTTGCAATAAGAGATAATCGATTACCCTTTAAATTGTGCCCATAGCTCCTTTCACAAGTCCAAGGTTACTCATTCAACAATTTAATAGCTGCAAATAAAAGTTTTGATTCATTTGGACGTAGTTTTATTTTTGTTGACCGCATTGTGAGTTTGCATTTGGTACGTTTGTGGTCGGCTCCTTCAAAATTTAAAATGTATTTAGGAATACTTTTCTCTGCGGTGAATGAGTTAGCCTATCAGAATGCAGACATTTTATCCACGTAACTAATGAGACAACTGCATGTTGTATCCACTGCACAACAAGATTAGACCTTGGATTAACTATTTTTTTTTACAAATGTTTAATTAAACAGGCCTATAAATTATTATTTTATGAAAGGGATAGTGAATCTGAAAATATGTAAATATACATAGAACATTGGACAGTACAGCACAGGAACAGGCCCTCGGGCCCACGATGTCTGTGCTGACCATGATGCCATTTAAACTAATCCCATTTGTCTGTACATGGTGTATATCCTTCCTTTCCCTGCCTCTTCATGTTCCTGTCTAAATGCCTCTGAAACAGTGCCATCATATTTGCTTCCACCACCACCGCTGGCAATGTGTTCTAGGCAGCCCCACTGTTAGTATAAAAACCTGCCTTGCTAATCTTCTTTAAACTTTTCCCTTCTCACCATAAATCAATCCCCGTTAGTATTTGATGCATCCACCCTGGGAAGAAGATTCTGACTATCTATCCTATTAATGCCTTTTATAATCTTATAAACTTCTATCAGATCACCCCTCAGCCTCTGAGGTTCCAGGGGAAAAAAAATCTAGATTCAACCAACCTCTCCTTATGGTTAATACTCTCCCATCCAGGCAACATCTTGGTGAAGCTCTTCCGCACCCTCTCCATAACCTCCACATTCTTCCTGGAATGTAGCAGCCAGAGTTAAGTGGTGACACACAATATTCATCATTGGGTTTTATATATCATGATTTTTTGAAATTATCCTCTTCTAATTTGGGCTTCATGTCTGAAGAAAGATGTGCTGGCTTTGGAGAGAGTCCAGAGGAGGATTACAAGAATGATTCCAGGAATGAGTGGGTTAGCATATGATGAGCACTTGACAGCACTGGGCCTCTACTCACTGGAGTTTAGAAGGTTGAGGGGGGACCTAATTTAAACTTACAGAATAATGAAAGGCAAAGACAGAGTAGATGTGGAAAGGATGTTTATACTGGTGGGAGTGTGTAGGACCAGAGGTCATAGCCTCAGAATTAAAGGGCGCACTTTTAGAAAGGAGGTGAGGAGGAACTTCTTTAGGCAGAGGGTAGTTAATCTGTAGAACTCATTGCCACAAGAGGGCTGTGGAGGTCTAGTCAGCCGATCTTTTTAAGGCAGAGACAGACAAGTTCTTGATTAGAACGTGTGTCGAGGGTTTTGGGGAAACGGCAGGAAAATGGAATTAGGAGGCAGAGATCAGCCATGATTGAGCTGCGGAGTACACACGATGGGCCAAATCGCCTAATTCTACTCCTGTAACCTTGTGAACTTAGGAACTTGTGAACTTCAAGCATTGAAGTTCTTTCATAGCTTTCAATATATCCAATATCCCCCACCCTTGTGTAATTTTTACTCTCAAGATGCTGTATATATTTCCATTGATATTAACTCAATTAATAACAAAGTAATCAGCAGAATCATGATGTGATTCATGTTTGAAGGTAGAAGCAAACACTAATTGAAACCTGATTTCATCCTCCCATCCTGGGTATAAGGTTGAATTTTATGAATCATATTCTGTACAGGATTAGAGGCCCATTTGATCACACACTGAAAGTGACTGCGGTCTGCCATAAATACCATTTCATGTTGATCATCAATGGCCTCTCCTATCAGTGGCCTAATTACTCTATTATGGAAGTCAATTCACATTGAACCACATTGACTTGCACAATTGTGCAGCATAAGAACCCATAGATAGCTTCCTTCTTGATGTCTTTCACATCGCGACTGCTTCAATTTCTCTGAGAGTAGACTGACCTAATACATTAGATTGCTTCAATCAACACCAAAGTGCTGGACGACCTCAGCGGGTCAGGCAGCATCTATGGGGGGAATGGACAGATAATAATTCAGGTCGGGATCCTTCTTCAGTGATGGAGTAGTTTTTTTGCTTTAGTTTCAGTTTACTTTATTGTCAGGTGTACTGATGTACAGTGAAATGTTTTTTTTATTGCATGCTATCCAGTCAGTGGAAAGATTACAATCAAGCTGTTCACAGTGTACAGATAGAGGATAAAAGGAATGCTGTTTAGTTCAAGATAAAGTCCAGTAAGGCTTGATAAGATAGTCTGAGTGTCTCCAATGAGGTAGATAGTAGGTCTGGATTGCTCACTAATTGATGATAGGATGGTTTTGTTTCCTTATATCAGCTGGAAAACTGTCCCAGAATCTGGGGGTATGCGTTTTCACACTTCTGTACCTCTTGAGTGATGGGAGAGGGGAGAAGAGGGAGTGCCCTAGTGAGATTGGTCCTTGATTGTGCTGGTGGTTATGCTAAGGCAGGGTGAAGTATAGACTTAATGGAAGAGAGGTTGGTTTGCGAGATGGTCTGGGTTGCATCTACAACTCTCTGTAATTTCTTGGGATCTTTATACAGCAAACCATGCTGAGTAGGGGGTGGGGGGGGGGGTGGGTGGTGGGAGGAAGAGGATTGGGGGGGGGGGGGGTGGGAAGAAAGCTGGGCAAGAGAGAGGAGGTTGGGGCAGTGGGGGTGGGAGTAGAGTTCTTCACAGATGCTGCCTGACCCGTTGAATTTCTACAGCACTTTGATTTTTGCTCAGGATCCCAGCGTCTGTAGTTTTTAGTAACATAGCGTAGAAACAGGCCCTTCATCCCAGCGATTCCACATGACCATTGATCACTCACACACTAGTTGCATGTGATTCGAGAAGCCAATTAACCTACAAACCTGTACATGTTTGGAATGTATGAGGACACCAGAGCACCCAGAGAAAATCGACACACTTACTGGGAAATGGTACAAATTCTGCACAGACAGCACTTATCGTCAAGATTGAACCCATGTGTCTGGCGCTGTGAGGCAGCAGCTCTACCGCTGCACCCCTGGTGCTTTAGTTTTGTTACAGTATATGAATATATTTAACAAAATTATGTTAAATATGTTTAAATAAATAAACTAAAGCAAGCCGGAGTCACTAGTTTCCTAGTTGCACCAGTCACTTACTAGTCTGAGGAGAGTTATGGGAATGTGTGAAGAATAAATAAGGTTAGGATTGGATTAATAGGATGGGTGCCTGATGGTTGCCGTGCATTCAGTGGACCAAGGGACCCGTGTCCATGCTGTATGTCTCTATGATTCAGCGACCCTAATAGTAATGTTTGTGGTAAGTGAAGACAAAACTTGATTTTCACTAAAATTTGATTTACTAGAACAATGTAGAAAATATGGATCAGGCTGCCTTGATAGGAAACTGATAGAATATCTTGGAAGTGTTTATAGTGGATTCTGCACTGAGAGGAAATTAACAGGAAATCATGCCACATTGAGGAGAATTTTTACTCATTGTAAACAGATAGTCACCCTAACATTTCAGGTCTCCTGTCTAGATCTTTTTACACTTTTAAAAAAATGTAAACTCTTTCTTTAGAATATTTTACAAAAGGATTCCAAAATGTGGCAAAACTATTCAGTTTTGTTTTAAGGAGTCTATCTTTCTTTCTTGTTATTTAATTCTCTCTCACGCTTGTAGGCTTTGTTTCTTGCTTTTTGTGGCTTACGGAGCCAATGAAACATCCACCAACACCGACCCAGTTCTGCTCTTGAACTGGTACGAAAGTGCAAGAGATCGATTAGCTTGATCTGAGCTCTTTCTCCATGAATAGATGTCTTGGCTTCAGGCCACCAACTGCTCACTGACCACCAAACACCTTGTACGACGTCCTACCTTGTGTAGGAAAGAACTGCAGATGCCGGTTTACAGCGAAGATGGACACAAAATACTGTTGGGTAACTCAACAGGTCAGTGGGACAGGCAGCATCTCTGGAGAGAAGGAATGGGTAACATTTCTGATCGAGGAGGGTCTTCAAAAGGATCTTGTCCTGAAACGTCACCCATTACTTATTTCCTGAGTTACTCCAGCATTTTGGGACCACCCACATCTTACTTTATTCTTCATCTAAACACAAAGTGCTGGAGGAACTCAACTGGTCAGGCAGCATCCGTGGAATGAATGGACAGGCGATGTTTCAGGTCGAGATCCTTCTTCGGACTGATAGGAGAAGGGGGGAGAAAGGTGGTAAATAGAGGAAGGCGCAGGACAAAACAGTACGTGATAGGTGGATACAGCGGTTTGATTGGCAGATGGGTGTTACGAGTGACAAAGGTTAGAGATGAGGAGGAGCCAAAAGGGTGTCACATAGGGAGAGGAGCGGAGGAGTGAAATGTAAAGCTGGAAGGAGGGATGTGAGTAGAAGGGATCTGGGGAGAGGGGAAATAATAACCCTGCTCCTTTCCCCTCATTTGTACACTTGTCTCACATCCCCGAGTCTCTCCTTTCCTTTTTATGCCCCCCCTCTCTTTGCTCACCTCCCCTCGTCTATCATGATTGTTACAAACTGAGGCAACAGAAAAATTGCCATGGGATAGTTTGATGTTTTGTATTGCATGTGGAGATCTTGTAGTGAACTGGAACAGCATGTGGTCACTAATGACCTGGATATGGGCTTTGGTCAAGGATTACATTACCTATGCAATACATCTGAAGGACTTTGGCAGTGAACATTATTTCTGTGAAAATATTAGTCAGAATATTATTTAGCAAAATTTGCTTTGAAACGTATTAATGACATACATGCAAATCAGATTACTTCATAATTTGTCAATAAAGCAATCTGAAAAAAATGCAGTTAAATTTTACCCAGGAGATAGATTAACAATCACATTGCCTCAAGCTTAAACGTCATTCAATGATGATTAAGAAGCTATTCTAATTTGTTTAAACAAGACCTTATCTTATTTCCTCCCATATCCTGACCCATAAACTAGATGATAAATTACACCTGTGACCTCATGTGCTTCTGAAAACTATTTGGCAACTATAATCACATAATACTTTGAAATACACAATTGTGGTACATTGAAGTAATTGGAAATGTCTTAAACAGGGTCAGAAGCCAAAATTAAAAATTATTCAATATATACATGGAATCATATTAATGTTACGTGGATATTTGGCCATTTAACCCATAAGCCTGTGCCTCTGTTGTTCACCATATGGGTGTAGTTCTGTGATGCACGATGTGTGACCTTCAACTTCAGTATATCCAGTCTGCAGGATGGATATCTGGACAATTCCTAGAATGACGAGAAGAAACATTTGGACAGGTACATGGTTAGGACAGATTTAGAGGGATATGGGCCAAATGTGAGCAGGTGGGACTAGTGTGGATGGGGCATGTTGGTCGGCGTGGGCAAGCTGGGCAAAAGGGCCTGTTTCCATGCTGTATGACTCTATGACTCTGCTCCCAGAACCTTCCTGATACCAGGCCTTCCTGACACCAGGGACCTACAGTATCTAGAACTGGGACTGTGGACCTGACAAATGGTAGCCAGGAGCAGAAACTCAGGGACTATGCTGGACCTAGTCCAAAGCCCATATCCAGGTCCATAGTCATCGCTGGACCCAGGTACCTATACACTATGCTGATAAGGCATGAGTCTGTTCGCATAAAATGAATACAGTACTGGTGGGGAAACAAGGACCCGCAGATGTTGGATGCATTCGCAGAACACAAAGCACTGGAGTAACTTAGCAGGTCAGGCAGCATCTCTGGAGGACATGGATAGTAGATGTTTTGGGTCGGGACCCTACTGGTGGATGCAGGTCTGTCACTGTTCAATACTGGAGTGAATTACTGATATCACAGTCTGAAACAGTACTGGTGGGTGCAGGTCTGGCAAAGGAGAGAGCAGCACCAGAAATGTGACAAATGGCCAGTGAATGCACACTGAGTGAACACACTGAGGTGCAGAGACCATCGCAGTGAGTGGCAGTGAGCAGACCAGTGAGTGACCTACAAAGAGGCATCAGTGTAATAGAAAAGAAGGCATGATGAGGACAATTAGTGGAGCAGTAAAGGGGCAATGAATGAGCAATATAAACTACAGCTGATATAAAGTTTATAATATTCAATAAGATGTATTTTAATAATTGGATATCTTACTGAAGGAATTTTTTTTTTTTTTTTAAAGACCACTTTTTAAAAGTTACAGATATTCACATTCTCACACGCCATGAAGATACTGTACTTTAAAATTTTATTTTATTTTTCCATTTTATATTGCGCTGACGGCAATGTCTGCTTTCTTGTTTGCAAATAAACTATTTATTTTGCTCTGAATATTGTTGGTTGATGAAATTCTGTTCTACTCCAAGTACAAGTGAGAATCAGTTTGTCACAAGCTATTAGAAATCAGTAAGCTCACTGGCCATCTCAGTAGATTCACTTGAATAATACCAGGATGTCTCTTCCTTTTGTAGCATCACACTGCTATGCCTCCAATTCTCTTTCCTAGAGTACATACACTTATCATTTTGTTTAATAAACAATCTCTTAATGTTACTTCTAAAAATTGACTTGTTTCAACTAGAATTTACTAGTATCCACCCCTCTCTCACCATGAGGGAGTGATTGTTTCAGGAACATTAAGGTTATTCAGTGGAAAAAGCTTCCAATAAAAATTGGGCCATTAAACAAAGAAACATGGAGAGGGTGAGGGTGAGGGTGATAACAACTGAGGGAAGGGAAAAAATGGGAAACAGATTGTAGTTCGGTTGCAGAGGAGTTAATGAAGATGTTACAAAGGAGCAGTCTAGCTGAAAACGTGACTGATTGAAGGAAGTAAGCTATCTTTCATAGATGAACTTCAGTGGAACCTCGTGAATCAATTTGTCATGAAATCACAATCACCATTTATTAAAATATACAATTGCAGAATTTGAAGCGGGGGTGTATCCAAAAATACTAAAAAGGGTTTTAGTTGCTCAATAGCATTTCATAGTTTGTTGGTGGTGGCAGTTTGTTGAAAACTTAATCAGTCAAGAGAGTCAAGAGTAAGTCAAGAATTAAGAGTGTTTATTTGTCATATGTAGCGACATCAGACAATGAAATTCACGTAGCAGTTAACAGGCCTATAAATATACATGGATAAATATAGTAATCAAAAATTAAATAAATTAACAACCATTATACTAGTACAAACATTTTAAAAATACAAATTATTCATACTGCTTTATTCAATCTAGTATGCTCTATGAAAATCATGAAGACCCAAGAAACTAATTTGTGCCATTATAAGTTTAGGTTTTCAATTCTCAATCTCTAGATGTAAATAAAATTAGGTATCATATAAATGTATTTGATAAAATTGCAATCAAGATTGGTCAAGAATTTGAGATGATGAATATTGCAAAATGATTGAGTGACTGTTTTTATATAATTATTACAGCCACAACTTACCACCAGAACTTAAAGAATGAGCATCTTCCTGGCTGCCTCTGTGCCAGTTCTGGTCTTGATTGCTACTGTTATTTACTGGATGAGAGACAAACCAAAACCCATCAAACCATTATGTGATCTTTCCAAGCAATCTGTGCAAATCAAGGTGAGTTGGACAAAATTTAGATAATAAAGACGATACGAGTATTTAAGGATATGCTTTAATTTGGCACATTTAACTTAATATGTATGAAATGTGTGTTTGATGTAGATTTTCATTTTATGAAGAAGCAATAAATTGATCACACTGGTTTGCCACAAACCATCTTTTGATATTAAACCTCATATTCTCTTTCAAATTGCATTACATGTTGCTGGTCAATGATTTCTCAACCAAGCATAAACAAGACTTATCGAGGATAGTTGTAGTTTATAAATTCAGAAGTTGGAGGAACAGATTTGGGCCATTTGACTCATCAAGTCTACTACACCATTCAATCATGGCCATCTATCTTTCCCTCTCAACCCCATTCTCTTGCCTTCTCCCCATAACCCCCAACAGTTGTACGAATCAAGAAAAAAATCAATCTCCACATTAGAAATATCCATACATTGGCCTCTACAGGCATCTGTGGAAATCCAGGCTGTAATGATCCAGACCTTTCACTATTTGGTCAGTTTAATCAGGGCAGAGGGAATGAGATCATGTCTCTTGAACATCAATATTGAATCCATTCTGGGTAAATTAAGGCTGTGAATCAAATATTTTGTCTCCGGTAGACAGATGGGTTAAAAATTAATTTCGGCTGGTTCAATGTACTGTTAGTTATTCTGAAATCATATGCTGCTTGAAATATGTAACTCATCAGTTATGTATATATGTAACTTATGAAGAAAGACTGAATAGACTCGGTTTATACTCTCTTGAATTTAGGAGATTGAGAGGGGATCTTATAGAAACTTACAAGATTCTTAAGGGGTTGGACAGGCTAGATGCAGGAAGATTGTTCCCGATGTTGGGGAGGTCCAGAACAAGGGGTCACAGCTTAAGGATAAGAGGGAAGTCCTTTAGGAAAGAGATGAGAAGGACTTTTTTCACACACAGAATGGTGGGTCTCTGGAACTCTCTGCCACAGAGGGTAGTTGAGGCCAGTTCAATGGCTATATTTAAGCGGGAGTTAGATGTGGCCCTTGTGGCTAAGGGGATCAGAGGGTATGGAGAGAAGGCAGGTACGGGATACTGAGTTGGATGATCAGCCATGATCATATTGAATGGCGGTGCAGGCTCGAAGGGCCGAATGGCCTACTCCTGCACCTAATTTCTATGTTTCTATGTTTCTATCAATGAAATTGTCATTAGTCTCTTGTTATACAGATTGTATACATTTTCCAGATTAATACGACAAAAATGCACTGGGGTAGAACATTCGGAGGATTCTTTGCATCAGAATGTACTGTCAGCTAATCTGGGAGTGCTCCATATTAATGTACTTTATATTAGTCCCAACCTGAAACATCATCTGTCCAGACCCTCCACAGACTCAGCCTGACGCCTTTGAATTTACCCCGCACTTCATTTTTTGCTCCCGATTCCACCATTTCCAGTTTCTCGTGTTTCGCTGAACTTTAGATCAATCTGCATTTCTGTATCATCTGCTTCATGAAGAAGTTTTGTGAAAGGAAGCTTATTTTGTTTTTTTTAATTTGCAGAATAATGGAGCTGTCAGGAGAAGTGCAGTGTTGGAAGACGATGAAGTGATATCTCACTTTTATGATGATGTCAAAACACTCTATGATGCTTTCCAAAGAGGTTTACGTGTATCAGGTATTAAAATACTCCACAACCACTGCACTGGGATCTATCATAATTTTTTTCTATGTCACAATTGAACAGAATTATATATTTCTCTCCTGCCAGGTAATGGGCCTTGTCTGGGTTACCGCAAACCTAACCAGCCTTATCAGTGGCTCTCTTACAAACAGGTAAGAGATGTTGAATTAATGAGAAACTTCAGGAAATAGTACAGAGATCCAAACTGTGGATGAGCTTGGGGAATAGAAGGTACAGTTTGTTTGGATGGGGTCTTGACTCAGAGAAGAGGAAAATGATAAATAGTTGGGGAGGGTTTGTATGTGGTGAAACTGTCATTATGAGCTGTCAGTCTCAGCTCCACACCCCAGTCTATTTAAATACACATCAACTCCTCAGGAATCCGATTCACACTGTGAATTCCACCTGAATTGCAAAGTTGCGCTAATGAATTTTGGACCATAGCTTCCTTTTGCGTGAGTTGCACTTGACTGAATTGTTAGATGAGAGATGTATGAAAGTTACAAAAGATAAGAAAGTGTATTTATCTCTGAAAAATCATGAGCTAACAGGAAGGCATACTGTATTCGTCTTATTAAGTTCAATAGTGTCAACATACAAAATTAGAAAAGGTTGTCTATTCATAACTTTATAACTCAGAGGAGCAGAATTAGACCCATCTGAGTCTACTCTGCCAAACACTCATGACTGATCTATCTTTCCCTTTCAACCCCATTCTCCTGCCTTCTCCCCATAACTTTTGACACCCTTACTAATCAAGAATCTGTCAATCTTTGCTATAAAAATATCAATTGGCTTGGCATTCACTTTTTCAATGTTCATCTTCATCCTTCTAAACTCCAGCGCGTACAGGCCCAGTGCTGCCAAACGCTCATAATATGTTAACCCAATCATCCCTGGGATTAATGAACAGCTGAAAAAGTGTGTTTGGATAGTGATCCAAACCTAGACCACTGTTTCATGGCACCTGGATATTTTCTATATTTTGATTAATGTTTTACAATTGATATTTCTCTTCTGAAATAAGAACTTGAATATTCCTAATATAATGTGTCCAAGGTGCAGTTGCAATGAAAAGACCTGAACTTCGTACTCATAAAATTCAACTAACAGCAGGTAACAGGAAGCGCAACCTGTAGGTAGAAACTATCACCATGTGGAATGTCACAGGAGTCCTAATTACAGTCCTACATTACCAAACTAGATGCAAATAATGCACTCTGACAGAGAACATTGTTTAAAATAGATTAATTGTAGCTCCATAGTGCTCCTCGCGTTTAATGAGACACTTGCCTGTACTTTGGGTGATGATAGAAACATAGAAACATAGAAATTAGGTGCAGGAGTAGGCCATTCGGCCCTTCGAGCCTACACCGCCATTCAATATGATCATGGCTGATCATCCAACTCAGTATCCCGTACCTGCCTTCTCTCCATACCCTCTGATCCCCTTAGCCACAAGGGCCACATCTAACTCCCTCTTAAATATAGCCAATGAACTGGCCTCAACTACCCTCTGTGGCAGAGAGTTCCATAGACCCACCACTCTCTGTGTGAAAAAAGTCCTTCTCATCTGGGTTCTAAAGGATTTCCCACTTATCCTTAAGCTGTGACCCCTTGTCCTGGACCTCCCCAACATCGGGAACAATCTTCCTGCATCTAGCCTGTCCAACCCCTTAAGAATTTTGTAAGTTTCTATAAGATCCCCTCTCAATCTCCTACATTCTAGAGATTATAATATGTTCATAATATACTCATCATATGATGGGGGGAAGGAGGTGTGGGGCAACATTATCTGACATTTGTCAGCACCATTGAGAAGTAAGCTGCCACCCCTTCATCCAACCTCCCGCTCTTTCATCAAAACATCTTCAGTGCTCACATTTCGTCGAGTCTATCCGTACCCAATCCTTCGCACTTTGTACACTTGGTCCATCATGTTCAAGCTAGTGTCCCTCTGCTTCTGCTTCTACCCCTGGTGCTGTCACTTCTTCCAAACACTTTTAACTCTTTTTTATTTTACTACCAAGATTGTCTTCTCTTTAGTCCCCCTTTATTCTTGCCTTCATTCCTATCCCCTTCCTCCTGGTTTCTCACTGTAAACTATCGACTCCATTTGCTTGCCAACCCCAGCCCCCTGGTGATGCATTCACCTCATATCCATTTAATCAAATGTTTATTAAACCAGCTGAGACCTTTTCTATGGTTACATTGCTAACCTCTCCCGTTCTAATTCTGAGGTAGTAAAGGGCCTGTCCCACTTAGGTGATCTTTTCGGCGACTGCCAGCGACTGTCATAGTCGTAGCAGGTCGCCAAAAAAATGGCGACTGGACCCCCCCACGACATTGTCTACGACAATGTGTAGAACAACCTACCACCTAGTCGACGTCAAGCTACAGAAAGCCACCGACAACCGGCGACCCATTAGGATGTCCACCTACAACAAACTACGTCCACCCGCGACAAGCTATGACAAGCTACGACCCTGTCGGCGACAACTGAAGACAACTTAAGACAATTCAGTCGTTGGTACCTGTCACCGGTTGACGTAGGTTGACGTATGTAGTCGCCAATGGAATTCACCGAAGTCAGCACCTGGCCACAACCTACATCACCTGGCGACAACCTACGTCATCCTGGCGACAACCTACGACAGCACCTACATCAGGAGAAGTCAAGCTATGCTCATTGGCGTCAAGCCCACCGTCGCCGAAAAGTTGTGAACATTTCAAAATCCAGCGGCAACCAGAAAAATGCTACGACTCTTTGGGCGACTGAGGCGACTACTCACGACCATACAGGCGACACCCTGGCAACCATGTGGCGACAGCCTAGTCGCCTAACAAAATCGCCTAAGTGGGACAGGCCCTTAACTCTCATTCTTGCATTCTTCCTTTTAATGTGAATACTGGCAGCAGTTGACACCGTTCTCATTGGAAACAAATTGCAATATTACAACAAGGACATTTGCAACAAACGTCATGGTGCTTAAAGTTGTTGATGGGTGTAGTCCGAAGAAGTCAATAGAAATTCAACATTGGGTCATACATGACTAACTATTGACTTAAAAACATAACTTAGCTGGGAGCAGTAGGTTGTGTGATGCTAAATGGATGGAATGGGTTAAAAATGCTCAAGTGTTCTGTTTAAATCTATACTTAACTGTTCTCATTTACCTGTAGGTGATCGATAGAGCTGAATATCTCGGATCAGGCCTTTTACATCGTGGGTGCAAACCATCCCCAGACCAGTACATTGGGATATTCGCTCAGAATAGACCTGAGGTAAAGGATATTGAACCTTAGACTTTAGACTTTGGAGATACAGTGCAGAAACAGGTCCTTCATCCCACCGAGTGCATGAGTTGCTACACACTAGGCACAATTTATAATTTTACCAAAGCTAATTAACCTACAAACCTGTACTTCTTTGGATTGTGAGAGGAAACCACCAGGATTGAACCCAGGCCCCTGGCAACAACTCTACCACTGTGCCACTGTGCTAACCACTATTACACTATTAATAGCTATGCTTCACAAACCCGTAATAAAGGGCATTACTTTTTAATTTATGGATTTCTGTTTGTGATATTTTGTCTGATTGCCTGAAATGAACTTTGTCATTTGACAACCGGGTAAATTTGTAATGTTACAAGTTTAAAAGCATCATTTAATCTTTATCATTTCTATCTCTGCTCTTTAAGCTGTCTCACAGACATTGCAGCCATGGTAACTTCAGCCATCAAAATGAGCAGGAAAAGTACTTTGAGGGTACACAAAATGCTGGAGAAACTCAGCGGGTGCAGCAGCATCTATGGAGCGAAGGAGATAGGCAACGTTTCGGGCCGAAATCCTTCTTCATGCATTTTGTGTACCCTCGATTTTCCAGCATCTGCAGTTCCTTCTTTAACAGGAAAAGTACTTTGTTTGACTTAGTTCAATATTTCCCTATAACAACACGTAGCAATGACAGCACAGTGGCGCAGCTGGTAGCACTGCTGCTTCACAGTACTGGAGACTTGGGTTCAATTCTGACCTCGGGTGCTGTATCTGTGTGTGGAGTTTGCTCGTTCTCCCTGTGACCATATGGGTTTCCTCCGGATGCTCTGCTTTCTTCCCACATCCCAAAGTCAAGTTTTAAGGTTTATTGCCCTCTGTAAATTGCCCCTAAAGTTTCAGAAGTGGATGAGAAAGTGGGATAACATAGAACTCGTATGAACGAGTGATCGATGGTCGGCATAGGTTCATAGTTTAAATGCTGGATCTCTAAACTAAACTAAACGTGTCAAATTTAAGCCAAGTGGCAAAGTCCCGTTTCTAGCTGTCAATGATTAACTGAAAACTGAAACAGATGTGCCAACACGAATAGTTAGTAGATAAGACAAATACCTTTAAAAAAAATATGTGAATGCAACATTTTCAAATCTATTGCTATTAATACTTATTCATCATACAGACAATAATGGGAAATAAAGGCAACTTGGTCAGCATGGACGAATTGGGCAAAAGGGCCTGTTTCTATTCTGTATGGCTGTATAACTCTGACTCTGTGGCCAGGATTTTCAGTTAATCTTCATGCCCTGTTGAACCCAGAGAGCAAAGTATTATTTTAAGAATATTACAAAAGATAAAAATCACTTGAACCGTTCAAATTTATCTGCAAATCTCAGAACATTGTATTTTCAGTTGCACATGTATTACAGTTGTTTAAATATTTGCTGTTTGCTGAACATTTGGCAACATATACACGTTCCCGCAGTAAACATTTTGACTCTGAATAATTGAACTTTGGCATATATTTAAGAGCAGCACATTTATATTGCTGTAATATTGTTTTCAAGGCCCAGCCTATAAAGAGACAACTTTGTCTTGAAACTGATATCCGTTGCAGTTTCTTGATATTTCTACTGTAGAAAATAATTTTATAAAGATGATCAAACTTCAGGACTTGTTTTAGGGCTCTAATCTTTCTTTTCCTCTCTCATCAGTGGATAATTTCTGAGTTGGCGTGCTATACCTACTCCATGTCAGTGATACCACTGTATGATACCCTGGGGGCTGATGCCATGGTATACATCATTAATAGAGGTTGGTATAAGTTAAAAACAGATCTTAAATTGTTTTTGTATTCAGACAGTGATATCTATTGCGTCAAGGAATACCTGCGAGCTTTTGCATAGAAGGAGATTTTGTCCCTGAGGGTTAATTATGTTATACTAACTCTTTGCAACTCACTATTTTATTGCACTGAGCTGCTCCTGACTTTGAATCCATCAGCAGCAGTTTGTACAGTAATGATTAATGTAACAATATCTGGGCAACAATAATGGCTCGTCATTTTGTACTTTTTCTCCCCCAAACTCTTTTCCCATCCAAAGGGATGGCGGCACAGTGACGCAGAATTGCTTACAGTGCCCGGGATCCAGGTACGATCCTGACCAAGGGTCCTGTCTGCACGGAGTTTGTACGTTCTCCCTGTGTCTGCATGGGTTTTCTCCAAGTGCTCCAGTTTCCTCCCACATGCCAAAGGCGTGCAGGTTACTAGGTTAATTGGCTTTTGTAAATGGCTCCCAGTGTGTAGGATAGTGCTTGTGTAAGGAAATGCTGGTTGGCCCAGACTTGGTGGGCCGAAGGACCTGTTTCCATGTTGTGACTCTAAACTAAACCAGATATGGCAAAAGAAGGGTGTGTTTTAATGCAGAAGCAATGTTTAAGGCATAATAAAATGCTGCCTCAATTCCCAACAGTGAAATTGCTAAATCAATTTAAAATTGCAATGTTCATTAAATCAGCATGTTTGTACTAAATGTAGTGGATAATACTTTAGCAGACTGACAGAAAGGTCGATTGTAATTTAAAGACATTGGAATGATAATGTAATGATAGAGGAGCAAAAAAAAATAATCTGGCAGATGCTGGAAATCTGATGGAAAAAATAAACAAACATACACAACATGTTAGGTAGCAATTTTACAGAAAGAAGAAAAATGAATGAAAATTATGGTTTGGTTACTTTCAAAAGAACAGAGAAAAGTTGAAAATAAAATATGTTTTAAGTTGCAAAGAAGGGGTGGGACTGAGAGAGAAGAGAGGAAATGCCCATGAATGGGTAAAATCTAAGAGACTGAATGACACAAGTGGTGCTGGTGCTGGTGCTGCTGCGAGAGGGCGGTCTAGACTTTTAGTTTTGTTTAGTTTAGAGATACAGTGTGGAAACAGGCCCTTCGGCCCACCGAGTCCACACTGACCAGCGATCCCCGCACACTAACACTATCCTACACACACTAGGAACAATTTACATTTACATCAAGCCAATTAACTTACATACCTGTACATCTTTGGAGTGTGAGAGGAAACCGAAGATCTCGGAGAAAATCCACGCGGTCATGGGGAAAACATACAGACTCCATACAGACAGCACCCGTAGTTGGGATCAAACCTGGGTCTCCGGCGCTGCAAGCGCTGTAAGGCAGCAACTCTAATTGCTCTAATAGCAACTCTAAAGGTTCAATATCCTTTACCTCAGGTCTATTCTGAGCGAATATCCCAATGTACTGGTCTGGGGATGGTTTGCATCCACAATGTAAAAGTTAATTGTAAATGATCTCTCTGGAGGAAATGTCATAAGAAGGTGGAGAATTAGAAAAAAAGGAAAACAATACAGGAATTGTGAGGCCAATCTAAGGAAACAAACAACATGGTTGATGCTGGAAAGGAAATACAAACAAGGTGATAAATGCTGAGCAGCGACTAATGGAGAAAGAAAACCTAAATTAATATGATGGCTTCAAGACCTTTCATCAGAACTAGGCATTTCTGGTACAGATTGAAGGATGAGGGCTCTAATGTGCCAGGTTAGAATATGAAGCGCTGTTCTTCAAGCTTATTTCAGGTTTTTTTTAAAGAGACCTCAGATAGAGAAATCAGGAATTGATGGAGAATTAAAGTGATGGGCAACTGGAACTTGGCTCGCCCTTACAGAATGAAAGAAGGTGTTCTACAAATTAGGCAGTAAATCCACACTTCTCCAATATGGAGGAGACCACATCATGAGAAGAACATGTGGCACACCAGAAAGTGAACCACTGCTTCCCCTGCAAGGAATGTCTGCGTGTCTGGATGGTGGGAAATGATGAGGTTGCTGTGTTGAACTTGCGCTTATTTAAAGTTATTCCATTGCCAAGAGGTGACAAGTATTGTATTCAATCTTTTGATTGTCAAGACAACAACAAAGTACAAGTTACTGCACCTTTCAAGCCATGAGGTGATCAGTCTTAGCCAGACTTATGACTTTGCTGCCTCTGAATCCCAGACTCAGGGTCTCTCTTGTACAAATTGGTCCTTGGGTCTCTCTACGATCCTACATTCTCGTGTTCTAGGGTTTGGTCAGAAGTTAACTCCTGTCTCCAATCCCTATCTCCTTCCTATTCCTTCTGTTCTGCTCCAGTGAACCAGTACTTTTGTAATAATCTAGTCCAGGTCCAACACATTTCAGCCATGTTGATCTTGTTGCATCTGGACTATTAGCTACCACAGTATCATGTGGCCCATTTCCCATGTTACCAATGGTATGCCTTCTTAGATACTGGTACTGAGCCAATTAGGTAGAGAGGAGCATTGATTGCTCACAATGGTTTATATTGTCTTCATTCTCCACATGGATCTAATGACCAGGTCTCATCACTCAGGTAATTCTCTGCCTGAATCTAGGCCATTAGTTATCTCTTATTACCATGGAAATGGCCAGAGCCTTTGTCTGCCATTGAAGTCCTAGATGCCATTAGAGATGACTTAGCGTGGACCTTTAGTTTCTTGTCTAACTACAGTCAGGTCTCATTGCTTTTGAGATATTGGTTTCTAGAAGTCAATTTCCCAATTTTGGCTGCTACTTGGTGAAGCTGACAGAAGTTCACACTAATGTATCTCATGCTGGACATTCATCCTGTAATCCAGTCCTTGAATTTCACTTCTTCAATGAAGACACTGTTAACATCTCTGCATATATTTTCTTAACATCCTCAAGCAACTTTACAGACCATTAGCTATCCTTGTATGTGGCATTCTCCAAATGTCTGTCAAGGCTACACTTAATGTCCACTCTTCCACTAAATGACGGCTGTTTTAACCCTCTGGAGACCACAGGGTAAATGGACATGTGCTGTGCATCTTTCATGAGCTAGTGCCAGGGGAAGAGGAGTGGGTGATGGTGATAGAAGAGCGAATCAAAGTGTTATGAAAAGAATGGCCCCTTCAGAGCACTGAATCATAGGGAAACAGGAAGATATGCCAGCTTGCAGCTGCACATTGAATATGGTAAGCATTTTAGAGAATGATTTATGGATCATGAAGGCAGGTAAGGTGGAAGGTATGTACAAGAAGAATGTTATTCTTGTTCTAGCTGGGAGCAGAGGAGTTGAGAATGAAAGTGGAGGAAATGCAAGGGATGTGGTTGACAGCCTAGTCAAATACAGGAGAAGGGGAGATCACAGTTATGGTGAGAGGAAGACACCCCAGAGCACCATTAGGTATGGTGTTTTTTTCTCTGTGAAGCAGAGTTGTTTGAGGGGTGACCTGATAACTATAAGGGTGGATAAACAGTGGAGGGTGCATAAATAGGTCATAAATAGGGAGAAAGAGCTCCTGTTGGTGGTGGTGTTTATGACCTGAGAGCTCAAGTTTAAGTAAGATATTGTGGGGATTTCAAAAATAATTTATTTCATCTTGAGGGTGTTGGAAATCTGGAAGCCATGGCCGGAGGGTTGTTGGAGGCAGAAACTCTTACAACATTTAAATAGTATTTAAAAGGGTTGTGATCCGAAATGTCACCTGTCTATGTTCATCAGAGATGCTGTCTGAATTGCTGAGTTACTCCAGCACCGTCTCACATTTTGCAAACCAACACCTGAGGTTCCTTGTGTCCAGTATATCCATGATCGGTGTGAACAAAACAAAGTGCTGGAGTAACTGTGGAGGGAATGGACAGGTGACATTTTGGGTTGGGACCCTTCTTCGGACCTCACAGAGGGGCAGCAGTGAGAGAAAGTTACACAGAACCCCCGTCAATGAAAGGAGGAGAACCTCTTCAAAATAGGCAAAGTAAGCAAAATGGAGACATAAGGAATGCAGATGATGGAATCTTTAGCAGAACACAAGGTGCTGGAGTAACTCATCAGGTCAGGCAGCGTCAGTGGAGGATATTGGTATGAATGCCGGGGCTGAAGGATCAGTTTTTTCATTGTATGCCTCTATTACATGGGAGGCAGTCAAGTGAAGAGAACTGCATAAATATTAATGGCCATTGAGGAATGTCACACAGTGTCATGGAGAGAATAATCTGTCAAAATGCTGGAAGAAGGAGAGTTGTTTTTTGAGACCATGTGTTAGTGATGGCAAAGGAATATCTGTTAAATCTGATGGGCTAGAAAACAAAGGCAAGAAGATTCTTCTGTGTCCTCTTGAAACAGAAAGATTAATGACTAAAGGTTTCTTAAATAATTATTAATTTCTATTTAAAACTTGAGTGAGTGACATCTGCATAAAACATTGATTATTCAATACTTTGGTTTGATATGATCATGGGGAAATGATTCATGTGGAATATCTTGTGATAAGTTAAAAGTTTACTAAACTTAATATTCACATTTTATAGCTGAACTTGCAATTGTGATCTGTGACAATATGAACAAAGCAAAGGTTTTGTTGGGAAATTGTGAAGCGAAGAAGACACCGTGCTTATCCACTATTATCATGATGGATCCATTTGATGATGCTTTAAAAGAACGTGGGACAAAGTGTAATGTTGATGTCCTCACACTGAAAGAAGTTGAGGTAAGATTTGTGAAATTTTTAGCTTTAGATCTAGTTTTTGAGGTACAGCGTGGTAACAGGCCCTTCGGCCCACCGAGTCTGCATCGACCAGCGTTCCCCGCACATTAACACAATCCTACACACTCTGGGGACAATTTACACTCATACCAAGCCAATTAACCTACAAACCTGTACGTCTTTGGAGTGTGGGAGGAAATCAAAGATCTCGGAGGAAACCCATGCAGTCATGGAGAGAACGTACAAACTCCGGACAGACAGCACCTGTAGTCGGGGTCGAACCCCGGTCTCCAGCGCTGCAAGAACTGTAAGGCAGCAACTCTACTGCTACGGTACTGTACCACCCCAAAATATGGAGGATGATGTACCAGATAAAGCATGCAGGTGGGAAAAGATTCGGCACATAAATTGACATTCTGTCTGAATAATAACTGCTGGACCTGTCAACTATGTCCAGGTGCCCTGAGTTAATTTAGTGAATTTAATTAATTTGACAACTAAGCAAATTCTTAGCTCAATTTATTTGCCGCTGACTCTTTTCTGACATGTCATTAACTGTAATGCTCTGACTCTTGCATAGAACTCGAGAAACCTAATTTTAGTAATGTGTTTTTCTTTTTAGGATCTTGGAAGGGAAAATCTTCAAAAGCCTATTGTAAGTATCTTAGCTACATTTACGGTGTAATTGTGCAGTTGCTCATGAATCCCTAATCCTTTTTATCTGGGTTTCTCTCGAGATTTTCCTCCATGTATACTGCCTATTTGATGCCTAAAGTTGTAACATGAGCTAAGTTGATTTACTCTTCTAGTCCCGGAAAAATAAACTCAATTAGCCTAGAAAATGCTGAAATTCCAGTGTAACAATTGACCTAACTAATCAATGCCATACATCCGTGTGAGCACACTAATGTTTCAATATCATTTATTTTGTTTCTATCTTTCAACTGTCTCCATAACTTATTCAGTGGTATTGGTTTTATAGGGCCTGTTTTTTTGCTGTGCCAAAAATCAGTTGCATTTAATTTTAGTTTCACAATTCCCATATTCGCAACCACCAGAACCAGTCTGTTTTTTATGGGTATTAGCCACATATTATTTTAAATATCACTTCCATATCATCCTTTAATCTGCATTGTTCCTATAATATTGCCTCATGTCAAATAATATATAAGTGAACCTATTGTTTCCTTTCAATTGTCTCGATATTCTTGAAAACAGAGCCCCAACTTGCAGGATTTTATAACTGTGAAATTACTTGAATTATCAAGTAGGTTTGTTGTTGTGTTTCACCTTCTATATTCTGCATGTTTATGTTGAAACCTTTATTCAATTTAAAGGGGTCTTGTGATGATGTGTTAATGCATTGCTTTTCCACATCACTCAACAATCCCTCAAATCATTTCTAATGTTTTAGATTTTTTGTAACTTCATTTTATTAAAGAATCTAAAATGAGTCACATAACAAATTAGGACTGTAATTGTGATGACACGGTTAAAATGCATACGTTTAAATGTGTCACTGGACAGACATAATTAAAGAGATGTTGTAATCGTAGTAAAAATCTAATCAGGAAACTGATTATTAAACACATATTTGAGAGGTTAATAGCTTTCAGCCATAAATATATCTTGGTGCATTTAAAGTTTATGTGTGAGCACACAATTTTGACCTTGGCCTCACAATTGACCCAATCGTATTCTACTGCATTAATTGAAGTAAGGTAGATCTGTATCCCTCTGGTTGTGTCAGTCTTCATAAGGTCTCCAAACCAAGGGTCAATAATAGTAAGATTAAATGAGAATTTACCAGTTTGAAGTTCGATCTTTATTTTATGAGGAGTTACGATGAGGGATTACGTGAAGAAGCACCGCCAGGCGCATGCGTGTCATACTTCAAAGCAGCGGCGTGAAAACACAGAAACTATAGTCGAAGTGATATAGTAAGACTCAGAAGACTAGAACTACCAGATGATCTTTGCGATTATGAGGGCCGGGAGCGAAGGGCACGTAATCCTTCATCGTAACTCCTCATAAAATAAAGATCAAACTTCAAACTGGTAAGTTCTCATTTAATCTTACTATTTTACTTCGGAGCCACGTGAGTGACTACGTGAAGATTTCAAAGCTCTGTGATTTCATGCCGTAGATCCATTCCATATGACACACTGCTTCAGTTGATACAGTAGTGAATAAATAATGTATTGAACATTGCTTCAAATTATCCAATAATCATTTTTAATAATAATAACAAACAAAACAGTAATAACCCCTCTGTCCCAGGGGGAAATTACAAATGAAATTTAGAAAGAAAAATAAATCAAACCGAACCCAAAATAGCATGCCCAAAACCTTGCACTGTCAGGACAGGTTTATCATAAAATTTGGAGAAGGTTGCCTCCTTGGACCATCCTGCAGCCCCGATGATTTAGTCTAGAGTGCCTGTGCCTTCGCTACGGATGTTGATGCCGCCCTGGTGGAGTGAGATTTAAACACATGAGTGTCTACTCCAGGACAATCCAAAACCTGTTTTAAATAGTTTGTACTGACACCTTTTTATGAGTTTTTTTGTGGCTGATGAGCATTGTTGTCTCAGAGCCTCTGAGACTCTTAGTTACCTCGATATATTGACTCAGGTGCTTGACTACACATAACATTTGGTCAACGGGGTATGCTTTAAAGCTTACTATGGTTCCGGCCACTCCTGGCCTGCTTTGTTTGATTAAATCATACACATAAAACGTAATGTTATCTGCAGAAGAGTACATGCTATCTAGTCGTAGCTTTTGCAATGTTTGAACTCGTGGCGCTGATATTAGCGCCATGAGCATAACCACTTTAAGTGATAATTTCTGAAAAGACAGTGACGTAATTGGAGCCCATTGCGAAGCAGTGTGATAACTATACTGACATCCCAGATTTCTGTATATCTAGGCTTAGGAGGGTTATTGTTAAAGATTCCTCTCATGAATCGGGATACTAACGGATGAGACCCGATTGATTGTTGTTCTGAAAACAGCCCTAAATAGGAGGACAAAGCACTCCGAGCACTATTAATGGCACTATAGGTCAAGTGTTCATCAAAATGCAATGTAGCAAGGAACTCCAATACATCCACTATGCTTGCAGTATGATAAGATATATCTGACTGCAAGCAAAACATCTCCCATTTCTTAATATGAGACACATATTGTTTTTTTAGTGCTATCTCTCCAAGCTGCAGTTATCGCATCCATGGTCCTACTCGACAGTCCAAGCCCTTGGAACGGTCTGGTCAGAACCTGCAGATTAACAAATTAATACAATCATGTAACAGATTACTTTCTCCTGTTACTGGATGCAACAACAAATTTCTGCAGTTGGGGACAGCCATGAATGGCTGAGTCATCATTCTCAGCACCAATGGGAACCATGGCTGTGTAGGCCAGTCTGGAACCACCAAAACGCCTGAAGCGGAGTCCTGCTCTATTTTGGTGAGCCATTGCCTAATGAGGCACAATGGGGGAAAAGAGTAAAAGAACGTACGTCCCCAATGTAGCGAGAATGCATCCACCGCTACTGCTCCTGGATTTGGTTCCCATGAAACGCATTTAGGCAACTGGTGATTTAGCAAACAGATCAATATCTGGCAAACCATAGAGGCTGACAATCATTTTAAAAACATCAGGATTTAGCATCCATTCTATGTTATCATTAAACTTCCGTGACCTGTTGTCTGCCACCACATTATCTCTACCTGGTAGGTAGATAGCTAAGACCCAGATATTTCTGGAAATACACCAGTCCCAAATCAGGTTAGCCAGATTATCACATGATACTGACCTTATTCCTCCCATGTGATTGATATAGGCAACAGCCGTGGTATTGTCAATCTGGAGCTGAACATGTAAATTATTCATTGCTGAACAATAAGCTTTTCATCCATAGAATGCACCCAGCAATTCTAAGTAATTTATACCATGCCTGTGCAGGATTAAATCCTCTTGCACACTCCATCTACCACCACAGCTAGACTCGCTGTCCGTGGCTCCCCATCCCAAAGCACTCACATCTGTTTGTAAAACCACTGAAGGTTGTTGAACCAAAATGTTTTTGGTAGTTTGTACAATATTGATAATCCACCATTGTAATTCGGCAATGGCTTTGGCTGGCAACTGCATAGGTCTATCAAAATGACCTGCATATTGTTTAAGTGCTTGTTCTCTAGCTCGTTGCAGACCTTGATAGTGCAGGGGTCCAAACTCCACTGCAGGGAAAGCCGCCACCAACTAACCAATAACACTTGCTACTTCCCGGATGGAGGGTTGTTGTTTTTCAGCGAGACTGGTACAGACCTCCCTGATTTCAACAGCCTTGGCTGTAGGCAAAGTCACTGACATATCAACTGAATCAATGACAAACCCCAAATAATCATTTTTTTGGGATGGCTCTAGCTTGGATTTTGTTGGATGGACAAGAAACCTTAACCTCTCAAACAGGTGTTTGGTTGCTGAAACCGACTCCTCAGCTGTTTCCTGAGTGTTGCTTATAATTAAGATATCATTGAGATAAGCCATCACAATGTGATTCTCGGCACGAAGTAGCGCCAGCACTAGTTTCAACAATTTTGTGAACAACCTAGGAGCTGAGGTTAACCCATTGGGTAATGCTTTAAATTGCCACAGCTGTCCCATCCAACTAAATTTCAAGTATCATCGGTACTGATGATGAATTGGTATTGAATAATATGCATCTTTCAGATCTATGGTTGCCATATAACAACCTTCTGATAACAGATGTTTAGCAGTATTGAAGGTGTCCATTTTTAAATGCCTATACTGGACATAGGAATTTAACTGGGTTAGGTCCAGAATGACTCGACATCCACCATCTTTTTTCGGTTGAGGATGGTATGTCGTCCTTCTCAATTATCCCTTTTTGGAACAAAACCGCAATTTCTTCATTTACCTGCCGAGTTTCTGGTCCAGAAAAAAACAATACTCGACTAGGCATATTTTGTGCAGGTGGATGAATTCCTGACATAAACTCTATTCGACACCCTGAGACAGTGTCCAGTATAAATAGATCAGATGTTATGCAGCACCATTCGTCATAAAATAACTGTAACCTACCCCCAACCAGAGGTTGTTCCCCAGAAGATTTATCCTGGACTGAATGAATCACCCGTACCTCCATAGTCGACCTTGGAGTTCTTGTCCTTTTCGCCATGCTGGGGTTGTAGTTGGCGCATACAGGTGGGTAATACCACCGTCTGACTGGCCCCCCTCTGCCTGGCCCTGCTCCCGGATCTGACCCCCTACGTGTCGAAAACGACCTGCGAGGTGGCATCCTGGTGGAAGGGACATAAGTCTTCATGAGGCCTATCGTCTTGGCTTCTTCCAGGTCTTTGACTTGTTTGAGCAGGTCCTCCCCAAATAAATAATTTGGTGCTTGAATATTGGTCGACCTGCATAGAGCTGCAAATCGCGGGTTTAGTGTAGGCTTTATAGTTATCTTCCGGATGCAATTCACTTCAAAGTATGCATTACACAGCAGGGCCAACGTATCCTGCTGTGTGCCGGACATCGGTGCCCTTCGGACCATTTTGCCAAAAGCCGTGATGCCTGCTCCCACCAATTTGAGGACCTGCTGGAATCGGATTTCTTGTCCACGCATCGTTGCACTCATTTGTGCCCAGATAGCAGAGTTCACAGTGGGCACTTTGAGCGACGCACAATTGACAGGTGTTATATATTGGGTGGCTGTTTGTTCCATTATAGAATCTTGTAGCTGGTGAGAGGCCATGTAATTGGTGTTGGCCGCCAGGTTTTCCTCCATGACCTCACCGGTACCTTCCGGAATAGCAAAGTTCCTTGCTACATCTGGGACACCTGGAGCATGGCTCATGTGCTTTGTTGTGTGCCCAAAAGCAGTGACACCAACTTCAGGGTCAGACTCCCCTGCCCTGGCTCTCCCAAGTCTTGCTCCAGGGAGGTCTCTACCAGCCCTAAACAAGGTGCTGGAGATGGTGATTCCCACTGATATTCATAAGCGGTATCTTCTTCGCTGTAAGGGCCTCTACGTGAGGCTGTCTGTGGAATCCCAGGGGCATTCGACCCGATTGAAAAATGTCATGGCTCATTGAAGTTTGGAGCATTTTCTCCATCTGGTCAAATAAGACGGGCCGGAGAGATTTTCTTTTGGCCTTCCTCCCTGGTGGAGTGGTCTCAGTGCCCTGAAGCACTGGAACTAACAGAGGCAGTTGAGCTGCCGGTAGAACAGCAGCCGGTATCGGAGCCGGCGTTACTGCAGCCGGTATTCCCGACCCGATCAGCGAGCGGTAACCGCGGGCACACGCGTTACGCACCTACTCCGGACAGATCTCTTCTCAACATGCTCCATTACCAAAAACTCCCGCTGGCTCCCGAGCCAGACTCATAGAGTTTAAATACTCGCAGAAAAAGTTTTTAATTCACTTACATGCGGGTTTACTACTTACCACTGGTGTAGCTGTGCTCTCCAGCCCGACAGTGCGCCATGCGTCAGACGTAATGACTCGCATGCACCTGGCGGGGCTTCTTCACGTAGTCACTCACGTGACCCCGAAGTAAAATTGTACTATTGCCTTCCAGACAAAGGGTTCAAGTCTTTTTCCAGAGAGAGTACGAAATCTTTGCCAAAACTCCAATATAGTGGTCCCTACTTGATTGCTGGGAGTGCCGTCTTTCTGATGAGATATTGAGCATGGACTCCATCTGCATTGTCACCCACACAAGGATGTACTCTTGGTTTTATTTTGATCTTTAGCAGAGTAACTCCTGCACAGTATTTATTCCTTGATCGACATAATTTAAAAAATATTTGGTTATTTGTTTGTGGGACAGTATTGTGCAGAAATGCCTGTTATGTTACAACATTGGTTCCATTTTAAGCATTCCAGTGGCTATAATACTTTGGAGCACTATGACTGACTAAAGGCTTCACAATGAATGCAAGCCTGTCTGTGTGACTTTCGGATAACGGTAACTTTGCATGTATTTTAACTTTCCTTTCAATTCTACTTATTATTACTTTTTTTTGCATCTTCCCTCACTAAATAATAAAATTGTTTCTTATGTGTGTGTCTGCTTCTTCAAAAATTGGCATTTCTATTTAATTTCATATTCCCTGGTCTGATTTATGTTGGCCACTCTTCACATAAGACATCCCTGGAATTTTATTTGGATATAAAACAGCTCAGTTTTGAATCAACGTTTTTTCAGAATCAAACTACTTTAACACAGGAGGGGTTCTCCTCCAGCACCACACACTCCACCGTGTTTCAATGACCAATCAAGATGATGGCAGGGATTTGTTGCCAAAATATGGAACATCTTTATAACCTTTTCACTTTTATTTTTACTTCCAAGTTATTAATTACAAACGTTACTATTCTTATTTTATGGGGAACTTTGTTGCATTTACATTTTAATTGATCATATAAATTAATACATTGCAATTATTAACTTTAAGGCCAATTTCAGACACAGAGCAAACTGTTTATTTAATATTTCTTCTCAAATAAGACTTTACTCACTGTTTTCCAGCCACCAAAGCCTGATGACTTGAGCATTGTGTGCTTTACAAGTGGAACAACAGGTATTTCAGTTCTCATGTTTGAGAGATTTCTCCTAACATGACTTAAAGTGTTTATTTTGTAATTATGTATATGATAGGACAATCACACAAGCCTTGGTCAAGGAATGGGAAAAAAAACAATGTACACATTGTCCTTAGATCCCAAGGAGCTTGATCTGAATCTGGCCAAGCTTAATACAAGACACCATCCAAATGATTTGAGGAAATTGATATAGTTCCACACCAAGTCAAATGAATATAAAATAACCACATTTTTAAAACATCAAGGCTGGTAAAAAGTTATTTTATGCAATTGTAGCATAATTAAATCCATCCCAATACAAAATGATGCCGGAAAATAATCAGCTTAAGCGACAACTCTGACTTGAGTACTGAAGTTCCTGTGGAAGTTGATTCTCATGAGCTTCAATAAATCTTTTCCCTAACAACTCCTGAAAGATATAACCATATAACCATATAACAATTACAGCACGGAAACAGGCCCTCTCGGCCCTTCCAGTCCGTGCCGACCATTTATTTTCCCCTAGTCCCATCTACCTGCACTCAGACCATACCCCTCCATTCCCTTCCCATCCATATACCTATCCACTTTACTTTTAAATGTTAAAATCGATCCTGCCTCCACCACTTCTGCTGGAAGCTCATTCCACACAGCCGCCACTCTCTGAGTAAAGAAGTTCCCCCTCATGTTACCCCTAAACTTCTGTCCCTTAATTCTCATGTCATGCCCTCTTGTTTGAATCTTCCTATCCTCAATGGGAAAAGCTTATCCACATCAACTCTGTCTATCCCTTTCATCATTTTAAAGACCTCAATCTTAACCTTCTGTGCTCCAAAGAATAAAGACCTAACTTGTTCAACCTTTCTCTGTAACTTAGTTGCTGGAACCCTACTAAATCTCCTCTGTACTCTCTCTATTTTGTTGACAATGTTAACAAATATATAATTTTTGTTTTGAAATCTTTCCATTTCCTGAGGCTAATTTAGTCAAAAAATTGGGATCAATTTGGTAGAACTTGTCTTTTGGCAGAACCTGACTCATGGAACTGTTGTGGCCAATTTGATAGAAAATCCAAAGAAAAAATACACTGAAGCAAAAACCAGAAAATGCTGGAAAGAGAATCATTTGTGGAAAGAGAAAGAGTTAACATTTCAAGTCTGAGATCCTTCACCAGTTCTAAAGTTTATTCAAAGTTTCTCTTCGTGCAGATGCTGCCTGACTTGCTGAGAAGCATTTAAAGTTTTTTTTTATAGATTTTAAATTTGCTCTGGTTAACAAATGCTTTATATTAAAATAACCCACAGTTAATTTAATATAATTGAAAGATGCTTGCATTTCCTAGTAGATTTGGGTGTGGGAAATAGAACAGTGTTGTGTAATCTAGGGTGCTGGATTAGGAAATGTGTATAGGAAAACATAGGACATAGAAGAGTACAGCACAGGAACGGGCACTTTGCCCCACAATGTCTGTGCCTACGTGAATGGAAGGATATGAATCATGAAACATGAATGATATTCTGTATTTTCTGAAACAGGTGACCCTAAAGGAGCCATGTTGACTCATGGAAATATTGTGGCCAATTCGGCAGCATGCTTTAGGATGATGGGGGTATGTATGATAACGATGCTGGGATATCTGAGCTCAAAGTGGCCATGGATAATTTTGCAATGGTATTTTGTGGAATTGCTTGGGACAAACATATATTAAATTTCATGGCAAAGCTCTGCTTTGAATTTACATTTATCATTTTGTTTGATATTTCTCCAATCTCATGTGGTTGTGTGGTGCTGTTTATCTGAACTGCATCTTATTAACTGCCACAGACGGCGGTGGAGGCCAAGTCATTGGGTATTTTAAAAGCGGAGATTGTTAGGTTGCTGATTAGTAAGGGTGTCAAGGGTTACAGAGAGAAGGCAGGAGAATGGGGTTGAGAGGGAAAAATAGACCGGACATGATCAAATGGCAGAGTGGACTCAATGGGCCGAATGATCTAATTCTGATCCTATGTCATGGTCTATTATGATCTTGATTTCTCATCTGCAGCTGAATGTATTCTGTTGGATGATCTGAATAACTTAACAGGGTGGAAGATTGCAACCTGTTTCGACGAATGCAATCAACCCGGCATGCACATCAAATAGAACAGGTTATCCAACAATTTTAGGCTGTGCACACCATGCGCAAGAAGATTCTCCGATTGTGTTCTTTAGTAACTTGTCAGTTTCTTTGTTGAACTAAATTAAGGCGCATGTTGCAATCAAAAGCGCTTGAACAATTGTTGAAGAAGAATAACTTAACAACAAATCAATTTATGAGGGATAGAGGCAATTCTTAAAGCACCAAAAGAAAAGTTGGAACATGCCTTCAGACAGTTAAAGGCAAAGCATTAGATGGAATTGGAAGTTCTTTTAAAACAGGTTATTGCACATTTGGTAAACTCAGAGGAACCAGAAATTCTGGTGTTGGAATTTTCTTTTGTGTTTTGAAAGATGGCAAAGATTTGGCTTAGATTTCAATTAATTAAAAAAATTGACAAGCCTTATGCGTACTTTTTGCCTGACATTAAGTAGATTTCTTTTCAATACTGCAGATTGGCTTGATTTGGATAAAGGGTTGCGACTGCTTTAATCCATTAATTCCAGTGCTAAGAACTGTAGCTGCTTTTGTAGAATTGAAACTCCTAATTGATTAATTTTGCTTTGAACTATCTCATGCTGACATGTCTTGTCACTTGTTGATTGGATAAGTTCTAATTGCCTGCTTCTTATCTGCACAGTCCACCTTTTCCATCAACGTTGATGATATTTCGATCTCCTATCTCCCTCTGGCACACATGTTTGAAAGAGTGGTTCAGGTAACAAGATGCATTTTCTTGCAACTTCTAGGGCAAACTTAAACCTTCTTTCTCCAGCAAAACAACAGTCTTGAGACAAGAGGGCGCATTTTGGGCATTATTTTGAGGTGTGACTGTTTTGGCTTTCTAATTTCTGAAATTAAGATTCTCCGATTATGTTAATGTTGTTTTGGGATGCTAAGAGTAACCTGGAATAAGCAACTTCTTCGACCATGGTAATTCACTAATACAGTTAGTCACTGGAATCCAATAGCCCACACCGGGAGTATTGCGTACAGTTTTGGACTCCTAATCTGAGGAAAGACATTCTTGCCATTGAGGGAGTACAATGAAGGTTCACCAGACTGATTCCTGGGATGTCAGGACTTTCACATGAAGAAAGACTGGATAGACTCGGCTTGTACTTGCTAGAATTTAGAAGATTGAGGGGGGATCTTATAGAAACTTACAAAATTCTTATTGGGGGTGGACAGGCTAGATGCAGGAAGATTATTCCTGATGTTGGGGAAGTCCAGAACAAGGGGTCACAGTCTAAGGATAGGGGGAAGTCTTTTAGGACCGAGATGAGAAAAACATTTTTCACACAGAGAGTGGTGAATCTCTGGAATTCTCTGCCACAGGAGGTAGTTGAGGCCAGTTCATTGGCTGTATTTAAGAGGGAATTAGATGTGGCCCTTGTGGGTAAGGGTATGGGTAGAAGGCAGGTATGGGATACTGAGTTGGATGATCAGCCATGATCATATTGAATGGCGGTGCAGGCTCGATGGGCCAAATGTCCTACTCCTGCACCTATTTTCTATGTTTCTATGTGAAAAATGTAGATTTTTGCATATATCAATGTCGTTTTTTTGGTTTGGGGTGCAATTTATTCATGAGGTCATGCTGAACATAGCTTATTAAATGAATGCAATTGTATTGTATCAGGCAGCACTGTACTGCAGTGGTTCCAGAGTGGGATTCTTCCAAGGCAACATCCAATCGTTGCTAGATGATATGAAGACCCTTCAGCCTACATTCTTTCCAGTTGTGCCTAGACTACTGACTCGTGTCTACGATAAGGTTTGTTCCTTTTGCAGAGTTTAATGTGGAAGAATAATATATACATTTTAAAATAATATAATCATTTCTTTTCATTTTCCTTTCTTTTCTTTCCCTGCCACTCTTTAATAAATGGCACGATTTTATATCCATTGAATATAGGACAGGTTTAGAAGAATATGGGCCAAATGCAGGCAGGTGTGACGAGTGTAGCTGGGAAATGTTGGATGGCATGGGCCACTCTATCAGTTTATCAACAGAGTGCATCACTCTATCAATCTATAACACTGGGTGGATTGAAAGATACAGCATGGAAACATGCCCTTTGGTCCACCATCCATGCCAACCATTGATCACCCGTTTCACTGGACGCAAAGCATTATCCAACTTTTCACAGAGCTATGTCTGATTGGTGCTTTAATACCGTCAATCTTTTTTTGCTTTTGTAACCTCTATAGCCTTTGACTAACAGAATTCTATTAAGTTGATTTGACATTTTTAATTGCCAGACAACCTCGATAGATTTTGGGCAGAGAGTTCCATGTTTCCAGCACCATTTGAGTGCAGAGGTTCTTCCTAACTTCATCTCTGACTATTGTGACAGTTTTGCCCTTGGCACTAACCGTTCACATTATAGCATAGGCAACAGTTTTCTTCTCTCCAGCCCACTAACTCCTTTGACCAGATTAAACAGCCAAATTAATCATCCTTAATGTTGATGCTTAGGATTTCTAATTATACATTATATACCAGTTCAAGTTAAGTTATAACAGAATGATTTGTTTTTGAAGTTCTAGAAATTGATTATTATTTTTTATCTGTACTGGAATTTTAACATTCCAATGTCTTGTCAACTTCCTGCATTTTTCAACCCTTACATTTTTGTTTTCTGTTGGTTACAATGTTAGAAGAGCAGTCATTTCTTATCTTCTTGGGTGACAGTTTGAAATAATGTAGGCCTCTCAAACAATATAAAGGAATTGTAAATGTGAAATGTTATTAATTACCTTTAATATTTATTCCCTGCCACACTGTTGAGTCTGTACCACAAGGTAGATTGGGTTAGGAGAGATGACTGGACTCCTGACTTGGTTTGATGGTCTTCTGACTGTTCGCTGCTGTAAAATATATGAAAATAAACAAATATACAAATTATGGCCATCTGTAAGTCACTCGGCCCCTTGAGTTAGCTGCACAGCTGATTAAAATCATGAATAATCATGAATAATAATTAAGGATGTATTCCTGATCTCTCAATCTATCTCTTTGTGACCTTTGTACTTATTATTTGCACTTTCCCTGTAGCTGTAACACTATATTCTGCATTCTCTATCCTTCCTCTATTTGCACTACCTGTTGTACTCATATATGATATGATTGTAATCACATATGGCATGATTTGCCTGGATAGCACCCAAAACAGTTTATCACTATTTTGGTACACATGACAATAATAGACCAATAATAATCTGGTTGATCAATTTCCCTCCTGGGATAAATAAATTGTTATCGTATCGTATAGTTGTAACCTCAGATCAGCTTTCCTATCTGCCCATGGTATTATTTCTCTTCTATTGCATATCAATAAACCTCTGCTTTAAAAGTATTCAAATATGCTTCCACTGGAGAGGAGAGCTTCAAAGACTCACATCCGACGATGTGAGATAACTTCAATGCATCACGATCTTACTGTAAATGCACAACCTTCTATTTGTAACCCCTTTGTGATCCCCTTGTGCTGTGTATTACTCCAAGTGGAACCCACCCTATTAACTCACTCATTACTCTACAGAAGGAAATCTTTTGACTCATTGGGCACATGCCAGCTCTCAAAAGAACAATTGCATCCACTTATATCCCTGTACCACTGCAACATCTCCTCCCTCACACATGCCCATCATCTGCCCTTTGATTATTTTGTCACTAAGGAGCAATTTATATTTGCCAATTAACATAACAGCATATCTTTGGCACGTTGAGAAAAACAGATCGCCCAGGGGAAACTTATACAGTCCCAGAGAGAACACGCAAACCTCACACAGACAACACACAAGGCCAGGATTAACGCCGTGTTTGTCAGTAGTTACGAAGCTGCAGTGCCAACCCCCACAACACTCTGCCATCCTCTTGCCCAGATGGTCAAAACCACTCCAATCTATTCTTCCCTTTCATTCTTCTAAACAATAGCAAATACAAGCCTAGTCAGTCTAACCTTTCCTCATAAAACATCCTGCCCATTCCAGGTATTCTTTCATTAAACCTCTGAAATGCCTTAAGCAACATAATTTCTTAAATGAGGAAAACAGATGTGATCTCACCAATTCTTACTGGAAGCTGAACTATTGTATTCAATCACCCTCGCACCAAGCAATAACATTTGGTTGGACTTCTTAATGACCTGCTGTTCCTGCTTACCCCGAAAAATGATGATCTTGGAAATCAAAAACCTTCTGCATCTCAGAGCCTGCAGTCTATCACAGTTGAGATAACGTGCTTCCTTTTTTATCTTTCTGCCAAAATGGACAATTATCCGCATTATAATCCATGTGCTAGATCTTAGTCCACTTGCTTACCTTTCTTTTATCCATTTGCAAAATCCTAAAACCCCTTTCACAACTTGTTTTCCTATCTTCCTTTGTGTCATAAGAAAATTTAACAACCAATCCTTCAGTATTTTTATCCAATAGTAACAATAGTAACAAGTAGAGACTCCAACACAGATCCAGGTAACATTTTGTCAACCACAAGATGACTAATCTATGCCTACTCTCTACTAGCGGATAGTCCTCTATCCACACTATTGGGCCATCTATACAATTAACTTTATTTTTTGTTCTGCAATAACTTTTGATGCAATATCTTAGTTTAGTTTAGTTTACTTTAGAGATATAGCAAGAAACAGGCCCTTTGGCCCACCGAGTCCACACAGACCAGCAATCCCCGCACATTAACACTATCCTACACACATTAGGGACAATTTAAACAAACACCAAGCCATTTAACCGACAAAACTGCATGTCTTTGGAGTGTGAGAGGAAACCAAAGATCTCAGAGAAAACCCATGATGTCCTTTATCTACTGTAAACGTTACTTCTTCAGGGAATCCCAATAAGCAGGTCAAACTTAATTTACCTTCCACAAAACTATGTTTACGTAGCCCGATTGTATAGAATGTTTCAAAGTTTCCTGCTTTAAAGTATTAATAATCAAAAACAGTTACATTTAATAAATAATTACAAATTATTACATTTTACACTTTTACATTATTACACTTTTTCCATCAAGTGTGTAAAGTGAAAGAAATTAAGTAAAAATATTGACTAAAATGTTAAAAGAACAGAATCACAACATTTCAACCCAGTGGAGCTACATTCACAATATGTGTCCAGTTCCTCAGCTCAATAGGACTGAACTCTACCTCAGTCCTGGTGCACTTGCTGAGGGAGAGGTTGTCCGGTGAACTGCCATCTAATCTCCATCATGTTACTGACCTTCTTATTCCATGGCACAGAATGGGAATTGTGCTGACCCATGCATGGGTGCTACCTGGGAGATCTACATCAAGCCACTGTATAGCACAATCCAAACCACGACACTCAATATCCCTCTTTGGTTGCTGACCTGTATAATTGTTTTTGGACTTGTTTCTTTCTCGCCTCTGCTATTAAGCTGACTTAATTGAGGTTGGAGGGGTGGGGGGATGCCTGAAGACTCATTGGAAACTGGTGGGTTCTTCCTCCTTGAGAAGTATCCAGCCACTGCTATTGACTGTACTACACTGGAGAGATTAAATTAATCTCTACCTCATGGTTTGGATGGTTTGGATGCACGGTATTGGCTATTTAATCAAACCTTAGTGATCATTTTAGGTTTGGTTTTTGTGTGTGTTTAATGAAATGCAACTTCTTTCGCTGGAGGTTCTTCATTCGAAAGAAAAATATACATGGTTGATCAATTCAGAAATTACAATCACTGCTCAAGAATTTAAATTTATTTAACACTTTTTTTTAATTACAGGTGCAAAGTTCGTTTCCACCCCCTTTCAAAAGAGGGTTGTTAAATGTTGCACTTAGAAGCAAGCAAGCTGAACTCTCCAGAGGAATTATTAGAAATGACAGCTTCTGGGATAAACTGATTTTCAACAAAATTCAAGTATGTATAGACTGTTTATCTTATCCAGAGCAGAAAATTACATGTGTCTGTTTTTGGCAATAGTTAAGGTAGCTGCTTGCAAAAGTAATTCCTAGTTAGATTTTTGGATGTCGTAACAGAACGCTAAGCTAACTATCCAAATTATTTTGTTAATGAGTGTTCTTGTCAATAAATGTTTCTTTAATTCCAGCTGGTAAAGTATATTTAGGTAATGTTTACTTAGATCTGCAAATACTGTTCTGTAACGAATTCACCGCAGGCTTCATGGAGGAACTCAATGGGTCAAGCAGCAGCTGTGGAGGCAAGGGCAATGTCAACATTTTGGGTTCATCAAGACATGACCATAAGACATAGGGGCAGAATTAGGCCATTTGGCCCATTCAGTCTGCTCCCCCATTCGATTGTGGCTTGATCTATTTTTACCTCTCAACCCCATTCTCCTGCCTCTTGCTAAAGGGATTTCTCCGCATTTCCATTCTAAAGGGACATTGTTTTATTCTGAGGCGATGCTCTCTGGTCCTAGACTTTCCCATTACTGGAAGCATCTTACCCACATCCACTCTATCAAGGCAAGCATCTGCAGCTATTTGTGTTTATATGGTAGAGTTAATGTTTTATTTGGCCCCAAAGAGGTTTCTTTAAAAAAATATATGGCAGGTGAAACTTTTCTGGGAATACGTGGGTTGGTGTCACACTTTGGCTGATTATTGTCCTACGAAGGCCCATCACATACATATAAGATCCTTGTATATGAATGCAATACAGTAAACCCTTGTTTTACCGGACCCCTTTATAACAGATTTCAGTTATAACGGACAAACTTGCCCACCCCCCCCCCCCCCCCCCACCTGGCTCCCTGGCTGCTTACAGCCCTGGCTTCCGATACCACCCCCGGCTCACAAGGTACACCAGTGAGCACTTCCTCTCCCCACAGCACGGCCTGGTTGACACGGCTGTTGTCGCAGCTCACGTTGTAGTCTCTGTCCAACAATGCTTTCTTCAGATCTCCACCAACGACAGAACATGTTCGGTCACGGTGGGGCTCCCTCCCCCCTCACCAACCGCCACTTATTTTATATTAATGGCAAGGAGAATTATTGAATAGATCTTAATAAAGAGACAAAGTGATGGCCGGCAGGAAAAAGCTGCCCCTGGTGAGAGGGGAGAGAGACCCAAAGTGACCAAATCCGCCCAGTCGGTGACAGTGGCCTGAAGCACTGCCAGCCAGGGGCTACAACGTGAGCCACAACAATGCACCATGCAATGGGTGAAGATAGGCTCACTGATGTTGACCAGAGGCATCGGCGTCTAGTTTTAAGATGAAATAACACACAATGGAGTAACGCAGCAGACTGAATCAGCCTGAAGGGTTCCAACATAACCTATCCATGTTCTCCTGGGATGCTGCTTGACCTTCTGAGTTTACTCCAGCACCTTGTGTCCTTTTGTGTATTAACCATCATCTGCAGTTCTTTGTTTCAACTACATACACTGATAATGCCATACTCGGTTAAAGCATACAAATGGCAACACCAGACACCATTTCCCCCCTATGGAACGCTACAACGAGGATTTAATGGATATTAAACAGAGCTGAGTGATTTGCTCAGTGTCTTTGTGTCTCATTGTGTCTTTATTTTTAATAAGCATTTAAAAGGTTGTTGTAAATTACTTTATCTACTGCAGGCTACCATGGGGGGACGTGTCCGCATGATGGTAACAGGCGCAGCTCCCATTTCCCCTGCGGTTCTGACCTTTCTCCGAGCAGCATTGGGCTGTCCGGTATGTATCGATTTTGTAGCTTGTGCTGTTATTTCATTTGCTGTTGTTCATTTGCTTTTACCTCACATTTACCTTTTGCCCTGCAAATAGTTCTAAGATTTTGGGTCTTCAAATGTTTATGCAATTGGAAGTTTTCATGTAAGAAGAAGCATATTAAGATTGTATGTGTGGAAACGTTGGAATGTTAAGAAATGGCTTAAAATGTAATGAAGTTACTGCATGGCGATCAACTAATCACAAATGACTTTTTAAATTAATAAGAGCTGAACTGGGATCTACTTTGTTTATGTTGTTAATAGATTTTTGAAGCATATGGGCAAACTGAATGCACTGCTGGAGCCACCTTCTCAATGGCTGGAGATTCTTCTGCCGGTAACTTGTTTTGTTAACACTTATTTTCCCCTTTGCTTCCTCTCAAAGGAGATAATCATCAATTTGTATTTGACTTTCATGTCGTTAACTGAATCTACACACACTGCTTGATTCCCCTACCCTTGGAAAATGCTCTGTGCATTCACCATATACATTTTCCTCATGTTCTCATACAAGTCTGTAAGATCAACCCTCAACCTCCTGCATTCTAAGGAATAAAATCTTAGGCTTCCCCAATTTCTCCCTATGGCTCAGGCCTTTGAGTCCTGGCAATAATAGACAATAAACAATAGACAATAGGTGCAGGAGTAGGCCATTCGTCCCTTCGAGCCAGCACTGCCATTTAATGTGATCATGGCTGATCATCCCCAATCAGTACCCCGTTCCTGCCTTCTCCCAATATGCCTTGACTCCGCTATCTTTAAGAGCAACATCCGTGTAAATCTTCTCAGCATTCTTACCAACTTAATATCTTTCCTGTAGCAGGCTGACCCAAACCTGAACACCGTACACCAAACGTGGCCTCACCAAGGTCTTGTAAAACTGTCACATAATGTCATAAGTTCTATCTGCATTTCCCTGCCTGATGAAGGCTAACATGTCAAAAGCCTTCTTCATGACCCTAAATACCTGTGACACCAATCTCTGAGAACCACAACATTACTCATAGACCCCTCTGTTTTACAATACTCCCCAGGGCTCTATCATTCACTGCAAAGATCCTGCCCTGATGACTTCCAACAAAGCAACACTTCACACTTAACTTTCTTTTTCAGCACACATGCCTAACTGGTCAAGATCCCACTGTAATTCTTGATAACCATCTTCGCTGCCTACAATGCCAGCTATTTTAATGACATCTGCAAACCTATTATATTTTACAGAAAAAATCCAGATAGGCAAAGGAGATATGAATATACACATAGCAAATTCAATGAAAATACTTACTTCCTAACAATTTTCTTCAATCAGTGCAGTGGATCTTGGCAAATCCGGAAAAAAAAACCATAATTGACCCATTTGTCCTGTTTACTAGATAGCCAACACTTGAGAGAATTATTCTTTTTCGATAGTGATCCAAGGTCCTCGTGTCTTATTTTTTATTGTAGGCCATGTTGGTCCTCCACTTCCTTGCAACATTGTGAAATTAGTTGATGTTGAAGATATGAATTACTTTGCTGCTAAAGGGGAAGGAGAGGTAAAGAAAACCATACTGCTTTTACTGACTTTATGTTTCTATACAACCTTTTTGCTGTTTGCTTATCTTTGTGTGCTCTCTCATTCCAGGTGTGCATCAAAGGCACAAATGTGTTCAAAGGCTACCTGAAAGACCCAGAAAAAACAGCAGAGGCTATTGATTCTGATGGATGGCTCCATACAGGAGACGTTGGAAAATGGCTGCCTGTAAGATTATTAATATATCAAAAAAACTTGTATGTGGTCTTTTCAAATCCCTGCTCTCTTGTCTGTTTTCGTAACAGGCTATTAAATGTTATGTTAAAAATCTTTTGAGAAAAATCATGGTGCAATTTTTCTGGCCTTACTTCAATTGACATTTAATTGTAGTAGGACAAATGGCTCACCATTGAAATAAGAACCTGCCATTTCCTTCCTTTTAGAACATCAAATATAGAAGCACAGGAACTGGCCCTTTGGCCCACAATATCTGTGCCGAACATAATGCCAAGATAAACTAATCTCATCTGCCTTCAAATGATCCCTATCCACCTATTATCTGCATTTCCATGTGCCTATCTAAAAGCCTCTTCAATGACACTTTCGTACCTACCTTCACTATCAACCCTGGCAGCGTGTTTCATGCACCCGCCCCCCTGCTGTGTAAAAGAAAACTTGCCCTACACATCTCCTTTAAATTTTCCACCTCTTACCTGAAAGCTATGCCCTCTAGTCTTTGACATTTCCACGCTAGGAAAAAGATTCTGACAGTCTACTACCTTATCGAAGCCTCTCACAGTTTTATATGGTGCTATCGGGTCTCCTCTCAGCCTCCAGTATTCTATAGAAAACAACCCAAATTTATCCAAATTTAAAATACTTTGTTTGCAACATTGTTTTTATCAGGAGGATGCTTATGAATACTTCCTTTCCACATTTTGCAGTCTTTCATTTGGTTTGAACTTTTTTGTTAGTTTTGCTTCACCTTTAGTAAGGTGCAAGAAGTGTGGAGGAGAGACTTTCACCAAATCATATCTTGACTTAAAAAGTGAAAAGCTATCTATTAAGAAGCCCTTTAAATCAATACAATTTTCAGAGAGTTGCAGTTTTGTGAAGGATGACAAAGAGATTTGACCTTAAATTTTGTACTTGGTATTTATCTTTCATCTCAATTGAATTACTGCAAAGTCATTACACCGGAGCTAATTATCTCATAATGCGGGAGGAAAAAAAAGCTTTTTATCTAATTCTGATTAATCAATTGCTTATTAACTGTCTAAGAAGCTTGTTTAGGCTTGGATAATTAACTGATCTTGTGTATGTAGTTACAATGCACCTGTTCAGACATGTTGAGGACTAATGAGTGCTTCAACGTTACATGGAAAATAATGAAGAAAGGTGAACTAAATGTCAGATGCAAGGTTTTGCTGTTAATGAGTAATGGATAATTTGTGCTTTTAAGAATTAATAATAAAAACATTTGGCTGGAAAATCTGCAACGCTTATTGGATATGTGAAGCAATCTCTTGTTATTTCAGAATGGAACGCTGAAAATAATTGACAGGAAGAAGAATATATTTAAACTGGCACAGGGTGAATATATTGCACCAGAAAGAATTGAGAATATATATATTCAGAGTGGTCTTGTTGCCCAAGTTTTTGTTGCTGGAGACAGCTTGCAGGTAAATGTTAAACAACCTCCCTATTGCTTACATTTTATTTTAGTTCTATAGCCATTTTGGGTAGTGATGTTTCTACCACTATGCAAAAATCTGGCCTGTAATGTGCTGAATTAAAACGTTTCTCTTTAATCGTGTAGTTGAGTAAAATATTTCACAAGCTTCGTAATTTAAGGAACAGCAATCTTTTCCAGTGTACTCAATTAATTGTGTTGTACCTTTCTTTTTTCTCAGTCTTATTTAGTGGGCATTGTGGTTCCTGACCCAGAGGTACTTCCAAAATTTGCTGCAGGTAAAGGATTCGAAGGCTCTTACGAAGAGCTATGCCAGATTCCGGTATGAATTTTAATTTAGTTTTTACTTTAATTTTCAAGTTGTTGAACCAACAAAATAGTTAGCCATGATGGATCTTGCAACCAATTTGAGTTATTATTTGTTGATTTGTTCTAATTGATAAAGGATTTAAATTACAATGTACTGATATTTGACACATTAGTGAAGTAGTTATCATAGTTATAATTAATGCAGAGGGGTTTAGCCTATTTCAAAGGTAGTGTGATTGATGCAATTGCGAAAATGAACAGGGACAACCTAGTTTAATTAAGGGTTCTGCTTTTCATTGAGATATAGATGTTTGAGATTGATGGATCTGCATTATCCTGATTACTTTTAAGAATTCACATCGTTAATTTTTCCCTTCGCAAATAATTTCCATGACGCCGAGTCAACCTCGAGCCTTGTTCTTTTAAATTGAACCTAAATTCTGCATCAGTACAAAAATTCACATCACCTTGTGGGATTTCAATAAAGAATTGAATTACTAGATGATTCTAATACATTTGATTGCTTCAGGTTTGCCAAATTATAATGAAATAGCCAAACTTGTTTCTGTCTTTCTCCCACCCATTATTTAGGAAATAAAGAAGGCTATCCTAGAAGACATGGTTAAGTTGGGAAAAGAAGCCGGACTAAAATCATTTGAACAGGTATATTACTGTGTGGGGAAATTACCATCATAAATTAAGACACAAAGTATTGATGTAACTCAGCGGGTTAGGCACCAACCCTGGAAACCATGGATAGGTGAGGTTTTGGGTTGGAACACTACTTCATATTGATTGTTGGAGGGGGGTGTGGGGGATAGAAAGCTGTAAGACAGAATTGGCAGGACTAAGGTAACAGGTGAATGCAGACGTGCAAGGGTTTTGATAGGCAGATGGTTGCACAAATGCCAGAAAAAAACAGAAGGCGTGAGAAAAAATAATTAAAAAGGTGAAACCATAGAAAGGATTGGAGGGGAAGGGGAGAACTGGATGCGAGTCCAGGTGGAGTGTTGGGGGGAGAGAAGGGGGTTGTTATCAGAGGTTACCTAAAATTGCAGAATTCAATGTCCATACCATTTGGATTGCAAGCTAAGCCTGTGGAATATGAGGTGCAGTTCCTCCAGTTTGCGTGTGGCCTCACTCTGGCAATGGAGTAGGCCCAGAACAGAAACATCAGTATGGGAATGGGGAGGTCAACAACTGGAAGATCTGGTAGGCCTTGGCGGATTAAGCGCAAGTGTTTGTCTAAACAGTTGCCGAGTTTATGCTTAGTCTCAGCCATGTACAGGAGGCCACATTGGGAACACCGGAAGCAGTAGGTGTACAAGAACCTCTGCTTCACCTGGAAGGACTGGTGGGGTCCCTGGATGGAGGCATTGGGACAGGTGTTACATCGCCTGCGGTTGTAGGGGAAAGCTGGGGATGGGGTGGTTTCTGTGGGGAGCAATGTGTGAGCCAAGGAGATGTAGATGGAGTGGTATCTTTGGAAGGCAGAAAGGGGTGGAGATGGGAAGCTGTGACTGGTGGTGGGATCAAGTTGGAGGCGACAGAATAGAGTCAGATCTTCCCAACTAATCACTACAGATATACTAACTTATGAAGCTCAGAACTTCTCCTGGCATACTTCTATATCAGGGTCTTTTCCAAAATAGTTTGTGTAAATACTGCGGTTAGTTTCACAAATTGAATATGTTCAGTGGAAACCATGGCATCCAATGGCTGTGATCTGTGGTAACAAGGCACCTGTGCAACATTGTGCAGCTGCAAACCTGATGGGTATTGAACTTGGTTCACTCAGTTATACCTTAATTTCAATTGCTGCTTATTACTTGTACGGACTGGAGGATCGTAAAACATTAATGTAGGATACAATGGAAATGGGGCGAAAGCTAATGCTGTATTATTTATTGAATCCAATTAGTTATCTTTGTGTCTGTCTCCCGTAATATATAGGAATTTTCCATTAAAGGGGGAAAATATTTTTTAATTATACACATTAGAACAAACTCTAGAATCTATTGTGCTATAGCAAAAATTCATAAAACAAAATGTTTATAAATTGAGGAGCACCGCTTAAGCAACAGTTTGATCTCTGCTTTGAATATGAGTGGATTACTTCACTCTTACTTGTGCCTTGACAAACTGCTAGATGTTTTGCAGTCACTTAAAATTGCAAAGATATTTATTGATAGATATAATCTACTGTAATTCTCAAATTTGTGTCCTGGCAAGTTTGACCCTCCATGACATAAACCATTAATGAATTGTTAAGATACAGAGCTAATCCCTGTTAGATTTTGGTTTAATATCAAGCTGTCTTCTAACATTGGTAGGTAACATTGCATTAGCTGGGAATCAAAGGTTAACGTTTTGGGGCAGTAAAATGGAGTTATCAGAGCAAAGATCTTATTGCATGCCAGAGCTGACTTGACTCAAATTCAATGCAAGAGATAGAGCAAAGGGGAAAATACAGAGGGCAGTATATAGTTATTTTTAGTGCATCAGTTCTACAAAGTCCAATGCCACAACTGGGGAGGGAGAAATGAATCGGACAGTGGCCTAACATATAGGACCTTTTCAGAATCCTGATCAAAAAGGAGAAGTAGTTGAACCTGGGTCTGGTGTGCACACTTTCAACCTCTGTACCTTCAGTTGGACAGGAGCAGAGAATGAGGAATGATCGGGGTGGGACAAGTTTGTGATTATGTTGGCTGCATTGTCAACGTGAAGTGTAAATGGAGTCAATGGTGAGATGTTTCATCTGTGTGATGGATGGGACTACAAAGCTTTGGTTGAATTTTAGTTTGTTGGATCAAAATAGTTGCAGATCTTTAATAGGGCATTTTTTTCCAAATGGGAAATTAAAGGAATGTTGTTATTCCTGTATAATTTACACAAAAATACATTGTATTACATGTCTTGTAGAAATTAATCCATAATGTGGACGTTGCCTCAGGGTTATGCCCTAGTTACTAATGTAATGAACATTCCTGATCACTATTGTAGATTTAACCTCTGCACCAAACAAGATTTTTACAATCTTAACTCCAAATTGGGATGTAAATGACCGTTCATTTGATGGTGGACTACATTGTCAATTAATAGTTACCCTCTTGAATAGAAAAATAGAGCAACGTTGACTCTGAACTGTTGGTTCAATTTGGTATTGTTGTGGGAAAGAGTGAACGGATCATTTCCAGTCTTGACAGTTTTCCTGATCTTCTCTAGGTAAAGGAGTTGTACCTGCACACGCACATGTTCACTATTGAAAATGGGCTCTTGACTCCAACAATGAAGGCCAAAAGATCAGAATTAAGCAAATTTTTCAAAAAGCAGATTGATTGGCTCTACGAGAAAACACAGGAATAGACTCCAACGAGAACAAGACAATAATGGGTTCCTATCCTAACCATGTCATCAAATGGAATGCAACATTGAGATGTAAACCAGAACGTTTAAACCAAATAAAAGATGTTTCCAAAAAACACACATTCAGTTGATTAATTTTGCAGAGCACCAGGTTTGAGCATGGTATGAGTCCAGTTAATTTAAAAAAAAAAAATCTTTATTTATTAGAGGTACCGTAAGTTACATCAGTGTACATCCCATGTATATGATTACAATCATTGTACCCCTTAATTTTATAAGGCTTTAGAAAAAAAGAAAAAAGAAAGAAATATCAACAGAGAAAGTAGAGAAAGTGAAAAAGAGTTGTGAAAGTGAAAAAGCGTGCCAAAGGGAAAGGGAACCCTTGGTCGAAGAGTTAGAGAAAGGAGATTAAGAGATAGACCCTGGAGAGGAGAAAACAAAGGTAAAGAGAAGGAAAAAAGAAAAACCAGTTACTTTATTATAAACATCGCGCAAAAGGAATCTACCAACTCGACAGTTTTCCTTCTCCCTTTACCAAGACCCGACATCGGTACTTTTTTGAGGTATTCTTGCACCTTATCCTTGTAGTAGATTTATAAATGCAGACCACATCTTATAGAAACAGTCTGATTTTCCTGCCAGTCGGAGTCTCATATCTTCTAAATGTAGTGTTTCAAACATAGTTGAAATCCACATATTAACTGTTGGTATAGGAGTAGTTTTCCAGAATTTTAAGATTAGCTTTTTTCCTGTTAAGCCGTATTCAAATAGATTCTTTTGAAACACATTTAATTCAGGGCTACCTTCCATTGTTCCAAAGATAATCCAGTCTGCTTTTGGAGTCAGTTTTATTTTAAATACTTTTGTGAAAATTTCAAAAATTTCAGTCCAACATTTTTGAATTTCTGGACAAAAGACAAATGAGTGCGCTATAGTAGCTTCTTGACATTGACATTTATCACATATAGGTGAGACATTGGGACAAAGTTTACTTATTTTAGTTTTTGAATAGTATAATCTGGGTAAGATTTTAAATTGTATTAAAGTGTGTCTTACATTAATTGAACATTTATGCACATTTAATAAATATTCTTCCCACCTTTCTTTGGAAATTTTTATACTTAATTCTTTTTCCCAGTCTCTTCTGATACCTTCTGTTGTTGGTATTTCTGCGGTTAGAATAATATAATATATATATGATATTAGGTTGCTGATTCAGCCTTTGTATTCATTACTTCTTCCAGTATATCTGGAGGCATATGTGATAATCTTGTGCATATTTTTTCAGATAGTCACAAATTTGGAAATATTTAAAATACTGATTATTTCCCAAATTGTATTTTAGTTGTAATTGTTTAAATGATAATAGTTTTCACGTTTCATACAAATCTCTGAAGGTTTTAATTCCTGCTCTTTCCCATTGTATAAATGCTTTATCTATAATTGAAGGTTTAAATGAAGGGTTTTTACCGATAGGAGACAAGAGAGATAAATTTGTGTTTTATTTGTTTCCAAATTCTAATTGTACTGTGTATAATTGGATTTTTGGTGTAATTATTCATCGTCATTAGTGAAAAGGATCACTCCAATATAGCAAGGAGAGCAGTCCTCTTTCTCCATAATAATCCAATCCGGTTGCTGGGAAGAGTTATTCAGCTATTGGATCATATTTCTAATATTTACAGACCAGTAGTAATACATGAAATTGGGGAGTGCTAATCCCCCTACTACTTTGGGTTTATTCAGATGAGCTCATTGTATTCTGTGGGACTTATAATCCCAAATAAAATTTGTGTTATCTAAATCCAGTTTTTTTAAAAAACTTTTTGGGTAGGTATATTGGAATTGATTTGAACAGGTATAAAATTTGTGGTAGAAAAATCTTTTTTATGGCATTTGTTCGGCCTATTAAGGACATCGGAAGCGCTTTCCGAAATTTAATCAAGTTATGTAGTTTCTTAAGTAGACAGTTATAATTTGCGTCAAACATGTCTTGATATCTTCTAGTGATTTCGATACCCAAGTATTTACATTTTTCCATGGCTATTTTAAAAGGAAACTGTAAGAGATGTGTAGAATCTTTTGGTTTTATTGACATGATTTCACTTTTATTCCAATTTATTCTATATCATGAAAATGATCCGGTCCTCTATTAAGTTTAAAATATTTGGTATAGTAATATGAGGTTTTGTGATGTACAATAGTACATCATCACCGTATAATGATATTTTATTGTTGGAATATTTTTAATTATATCCATGGATATTCGGATGAGTTCTAAATCTTTCTGCTAGGGGTACAATTATAAGAGCAAATAACAGCGATGATAGTGAACATCCTTGTCTATTACCCTTTGACAATTGAAATTTCGTAGACAAATTATTGTTAGTTAATATTCTGGCCGTTGGCTTATTATATAATAATTTATATCCATAGACTGAAATTCTCTCCCAGTTGAAATTTTTGCAATACCCTGACCATATAATCCCATCAATCTGATCGAATGCTTTCTCTGCGTCCAACTATATAATTGATAGTTTTTAATCTTCAGTTTGGTGTGAATGCATTATATTGAGCAGATGTCTCAAATTATTAAATGATTGTCTCTTAGGGATAAACCCCGTGTGATCCAGATGTATTAATTTACTAGCATATTCACTTAGTCTTCTAGCTAGTATTTTCGCTAATATTTTTTGATCTGTGTTTAATAACGCAATAGCTCTATATGATTCAGGTTCTTCCACATCTTTATCTTTCTTAAGTATTAATGTGATCGTGGATTCTGCTAGTGTTTCAGGTAGTATTTGTGCTTTCAAGGCATAAGTGTACATTTTCTGTAGGCGAGGTGTAAATATGTCATAAAAACCTTTATAGAATTAATTACTAAATCCGTCGGGACCTGGTGTTTTTCCATTTTTTAATGAGATTATTGTTTCTTCTATTTCCTTATTTGAGATTTGTGCTCCCAATTCCTCTTGTCCCTGCAACTCTAGTTTAGGAAGGTTACAATTATCCAATTATCCTGTAACTTTGTTGGTGTCCGTTGTTCTTTTAGATGTATACAAATTCTCGTAAAATTGTGCAAATCTTTTATAATATCACTCGGCAAGGTCAATACTTCCTCTCTGTCTGATTTGATCTTTGAAATTGTGTGATCCTTTTCTCATTTTTTTAACTGACGTGCTAGAAGTTTATGGGGCTTATCTCCAAATTCAAAATGTTCCTGTCTTGTAATTTGTAATCATCTTATGACTTTCTCTGATAATAATTTATTTAATTTGAATTTCAGTATTATTATTCTATTATGTTAATCTGTAGTGGGGTCTTTAGTGTTTTCTATGTCCAGTTGTCTAATTTGTTCTTCTAACTGTCTTTGTTCGTTCTTATTTTGGAAAGCTTGGTATGAAATTATAACGCCTCGAATAAATGCTTTAAAAGATTCCCATAATAGTGTAGGTGATATGTCTGGCGTATCGTTTATTTCGAAAAAAAGATCCATTTGCTGTTTTAAATATATACCAAATTTTACAGGTCTTTTAAAATTTGAGGGTTATACCTCCAAAACGGTTTGTTCTTAGTCATTCCTTCCATTTTTAGAAAAAAAGTTAGTGGGGAGTGATCTGAAATTGTATTTGTGTGGTATTTTGGTTTAGAAGTGTGGGGTATTAATTTTGTATCCACAGGAAATAATCTATACGTGGATATGTCTTGTGTACCATTGAATAGATCAAGTAATCCCTGCCGGTCGGATTTACAATCCTCAAGACATCTGTTATATTTGTGTTTTTTATATATGTGTTTAGAAGTTCACTAGTTTTGGATTTTGTAATACCTCTCTGTTTTTGATTAGATTTATCTAAGTAAGGATCTAAAACACAATTAAAGTCTCCACCCATTATGACATTCTGGTAATTATATTCTGCAATTATATTCAAGATTTTATTGAAGAAATGCAGATTGTCAAAGTTGGGCGCATATATATTTACCAAGGAAATTGGGGTAGCATGGATCTCCTCGGTAACTATCAAATATCTCCCGCCCTTATCTGTTAAGGTAGTTTTGGGTTTAAATGGAATGCCTTTGCGAATAATAATAGACGTTCCTCTAGATTTTGAGGTGTATGACGAGTGAAAAGTTTGCCCTATCCAGTTCGCCCTCCATCTAGCTTGATCTTGAAGTTTAAGATGCGTTTCTTGTAAGAAAGCAATATCTGTGTTGTATGCTTTCAGCTGAGCTAGAATCTTACCCTTTAATGCGTTCGTTAACACCCCTAACATTCCAACAACGCCCCAGTTATAAATCTACTTGAGATTTATTAAATTAAGTTATAAATGTTAATTTGTAAATCACCCTTTCTCCATTTCTGATTAACATTCATTACTATTTCTATGTTAATATTCTATGTTAATATTGTTAAAAATGTTAATTTTATACCATTTAGGTTATTAATTAAATCTCATATACAACAATGATTGTTAAGCCCACAGTCTGTTGTTGAGCTCTTCATTTCGGAGGTTATCTTTTTCCCGCTTCCCTTGGAACAGAGTATGTCCTTGAGTTAGCATTCCACCGATAAGGCGTCTAGACAAAGTTCCCTCTTCTGGCAGCACGCCACCATTCAGGGTGAAATAGTAAAAAGAGAGAGTATCCATATTGTCCGACCTTTCCAGCTAGTCCTTCTGTTCCACGATGGTTAGAGCATATTTGTATGCCTCCTCGGAATTTGTGAACGTTTTTTGCTGTTCCTTGTAGGAGATCCACATTTTAGCTGGGTAGTAGACACCATATCGAACATCCTTATTTCCTTGGAGAGCCTGCTTTGCCTTAGAGAACTGCTTTCGCTTTTGCACAATTTCATAGGGATAGTCCCTGAAAAATTTGAAAGTTGTTGCACCATACTTCAGAGGCACTCCATATTTGATATTACTCATAACCCCTTCCACGTCAGAAATGTCCCGGAATTTCACAATAATCTGTCGTGTATGTTCTGAACCGGTATGAGATTTGTGTTTAAATCTAGGAACTCGGTGTGTCACTTCAATTTTCAGTAGGTTAGGGAGCTTAAGAGCTTCGTTAATTAAGCCCGCAGCGAACTCGCGAATGTTATCTCTCTCGGCTCCCTCTGGTACACCAACTAATCTTAGGTTTTGGCGTCTTGAACGAGCTTCCAGGTCCAGGCATTTGTCTGAAACTTTAGCCAGCTGAGTCGCAATCCGTCGTGTAGCAAGGCCTTGTTTTTACCTCACATTCTTCATCTCCTCCACCATTCTTGCCATCTCTTCCTTCATCTCGTGCATTGATGACGTACAGGTTGAGACAGTGTCCAGCACAGCGCCGAATCTCTTCGTGGTCTTCTTCACCCTTATCAATTCTCTCCGATAGTTCATCTCTCACATCGTCAATTCGTTTATTTATAGTGCCAATCGAATCCTTCACAGACTCAATAACTTTCTGATTACCAGCAGTCATATTCAAAGTCAGCTTTTCTATTTTTTCCATCACCACTCCCATCATCTGTTCCATTTTTTTTCCATCCACCGTTACATCTTTCAGTTCACTTACCAAAATTCCTTAAATTCTGTGTCCTTAGCCATATCTGTATTAGTTCTTGTAGCCATGTCGGAAAGCACCTTTTCTTCAGAGGTCACTTCAAAAATACGTTCTTCAGGCTTCGTCTGGCTTCCCCAGGAGTGCTCTTACCAGAAGAATTTTTCATTTAAAGTGCTTTAAGCCTCCGTTACATTCACAGCGCTTACTGATGACGTCATCAGCGTGACATCCAGAGGCTCCGGTAAGTTTTTAAAATCAGTCCTGACCAGTAGACCCGATTTTAACGCGAAAAATCACGAATTTTAGGGAGCGGAGCTATCTGCAGCGTCTGTTATTGGAACATGGCGCCACCGGAAGTCGAGTCCAGTTAAATTCTTGACAAGGTTAAGACCCTTCTTCTGGAATGTGTGGAGGGACGGTAGCTGGTATAAAGGGGGCAAGAGTTGCATGCAACAGGTGTATTCAGACAAGGATCCACCCATCGTTTGCCAGCTTCTTGCTCGCTCCCCCCCACCTGCCGTTCTTAGTCCAGGTGAAGGGTCTCAGCCCAAAAAGTTAACGGTCCATTTTCTTCCACAGAAGCTACCTGACCTGTTGAGTACCTCCAGCAGTTTGGTTTTCTTTTTCACTCCAGATTCAAGCATCTGCAGTTTCTGGTCTCAATTTAAAACTGAGTGATAGGTCAGAAGTAAGTGAGGTTAACTGACAGCCACAACAAATGGATCAATATATGATTAATGAAATATATGAACAGACTTATGCCCCTGTCCCACTTTGGAAACCTGAATGGAAACTTCTGTAGACTTTGCGCCCCACCCAAGTTTTCCATGCGGTTCCCGGAGGTTTTTGTCCTCCGGCAACCACCTTCAACTAGCATCGCAACTTTGACAAAAAAAATTACCGATTTTTAAAACAGAAACCACTTTCGACCATTAGGGAGGCTGACAAAAACCTCTGGGAACCACACGGAAATCTTGGGTGGGGCGCAAAGTCTCCAGAGGTTTCCGTTCAGGTTTCCTAAGTGGGACAGGGGCATTAGGTTAAAAATACATTTGCTTGTGATATTGAGTGCCAAAATTCTTCATCTACTTTGTAGATAATCTTTGCAAACACAGGTTTGGATGCCTTGCACTAATTCCCTGCACACTTGACTGAACTTCAGTTCCAGATAGAGAACTGAATGACCTGATCCCATTTATCTGAAAAGTGTAATCAGCCTGAGAGGTGGGCCCCCTAGCAGAAGCGTCCACGTCGCGGGGCTGGAAACAGGAAGTATCCTGAGCTAATTCTGCTACCACCATCATCTATTGCGACAAGTGATGGCTTCCACTGATTGTCGCCGGAAGCTTGCGTCCATTTTAGGACGGACGATGACAGCGAGGCCAACATTTGTAACAGGATGGACGCGAAAAGAAGAAGCCTGAGAGGTGGCTAAATCGTGGGATATGTACCACGGAGGACCATCTGGAAATGATCTAATGGCTTTTGGTTTTCTGTTGTAATAGGTTTTTGAACTGTTTTTAAATGCATCACAGCATACAGCATGGAAACAAGCATAATGGGATTTGGGGAGAAGTTCACCCAGGTGGTAGGAGCAGAATTAGGCCATTCAGCCCATCAAGTCTACTCCACCATTGAATCACGGCTGACCTATCTCTCTCTCCTAACCTCATTCTCCTGCCATCTCCCCATAACCCCAGACACCCGTACTAATCAAGAATCTATCTATCTCTACCGTATAAATGTACATTGACGGCCTCCACAGCCTTCAGTGGCAAAGAATTCCAGATTCACCACCCTCTGACTAAACAAATTCCTCCGCATCTTCTTCTTAAAGGATCGTCCTTTAATTCTGAGGCTACGACCTTAGAATGATAACTTAATTTCTATCCGAAAGGATATAAAGTGGCACAGCACAGCTGGTAGGGCTAATGCCTCCAAGCGCCAAAGCCGTATCAACCAGCACCTGCAGTTCTGTTTCTCCAATAAAAGGAAGACCGAATTTAAATTTCAAAACACTTAACTTTTTAGAATTTAAAACCAAATAATATTTTTAGTGAAGTTCAGGACCATTTGCAAAATCGGGAGGTACTTGACGCTGATGAGAAGTTCATGGACCAGTTAAAATGAAACCAAGATGGGAGCTGCAAAGGCGGGGTGGGCCAGCACGAGATAGCATAAATGATTGTTATAGTGAAGTGAAGACTTCAAAGTGGAGGCACGGATGTGGTAGTAGATGTGTAGTTGTATTTTAGCATTTAACTTATATTACTATCCCAATTGTGCCAATCCAAAATTGTTTTCCAAAGTTTCACAGTAAACATGGATCACACAAAACCACATGAAAGGGAAGTCAATTTATTGTTTCAAAAATTGCAAATCGCCTCTCAAATCTCTATCACCATAATTAGTTTCACAAACATTCGAAAATGTAAAGGAACTTCTTTCATTATAAAAGAAATGCAACTGCTTTATCAAAACAAGTAGGTTCGAAATTAAATGTGAAAAAGAAAGCATAGGAAAAGAGATCCTGTAGAACACCATCACCAACTCCGTTGTCAATAACTATCAGAAATTCTTTTTTTCCTCTTCTGTTCTTTTATCTGTGGCAGGGCCATTCAAGTATTTCTCAACACATTTTCTTGGGAACCAGCCTCGTTCATGCTTTCCAACTGTTTAAATGCAAGTAAAAGATTATTGAAAGTAATTTAAGTAACAATGTCATTACTTTTTGCAGAGATTCAAATAAACAGAAATGTTGCAATTGGACACATCTCCAGGAAACTGGGTGCCAAATTTACTTACTATAGGCATTTTTCTTTAAGTTCTTGTCACCATACATCCAGTGCCTGAAGAGAAATATTAAATTTCTATTGAAAATGAAAATTGATAAATGAAAAAATACTCATTTTATGTTTTCACTTAATAATACAGGAGACGCCCATCATTACAGGAGATTCACTAGGATGTTGCCTGTATTAGAGATTATTAGCTATAAGGAGAGGTTGGACAGGCTTGGATAATTGTCCCTGGAGCGCCAGAAGCTCCCTGCAGAAGAGTACAAAATTAAGTGAGAAATCTGTATTTTTTCCTCAGGGTGGAAATATCACATGTGAGAAGCATAGATTTAAAGTGAGATGGGGAAGATAAAAAAAAAATCCAGTGAGGCTTTTGAGAACTTTTCATATTTACCTCAGCGAATGATATCCTGACAGCACCATATGTCCTGCCAGGGGAAGTTATAGAAACATATACGATAACAACATTTACGGGACATTGAGACAGGCCCAAGATGAAGCAGGGAATGGTCCATGTGAGAGGCATGAGAATAGTTTAAATTGGCATCATGGTCAACACATACATTTGGGCTGAAGGGACTGTTTCTGTGCTGCACTGTTTCTTCTATTTTCAAATGCAATTTAATATGGAGCTAGATTTTCAGAGGAGGAAGAGAGAGGCACAGAGAGGTTTATGAAGGGAATTTCAGAGTCTAGCTAACAACTTGAAATACTGCGGTGATTACACTTGGAGTGATCAATGGACTAGTTAGAAGAGTGCATGTATCTCAAAAAATAACAGCGAGGGAGTAGTTTACAGAAGATAGAGAGGAGAGAGCCCATGGAAGTATCTGAAAACAAAGATGAGAATTTTAGAAACTACTAAAGTGTTTAATGGGAAGCCAATGAAGATAACCAAGCTTCAATAAATGAATAGGGCTTGTCTCAACATTGGCAGAGTTTTTGATCACATCTAGTTTACCTAAATTGGGGAATAGAAAGCAGTCATCTAGCCATGAATATCAAAAAAATATTTTCATTTCAAATCCAATGCTACATGTTCCATGACAAGATAGATTTTGCTCAACTTACTTCAAACCTCTTGTGGCTGAAACCAGTTCACCTTTTTTCAGCTGAATTCTGGGCTCTTCAGTACAAGGTGTGTTATAAAATGTTTTGAAACCTTTCGTTATAGGACAGCAAGCTCCATTGTAATCTTCAATCACTCTGTATTGAACCTGTCAGTAATAAGATTACAAAATCATGCAACTCACAACCATCACACTGTCAAATAGATCCCAGTCTGTCAATATAGCTACCAAGCACATTCAATTTACTTTGAAAAAACATCTGCTTTTGGTATAATAATTGAAGACAGATGTTACTATAGTCATATCTCAATGTCAACATTTACTTACACAAGCAAGCCGGTTGTTCGACAAGGAATTAAAATGTGTTCTACAGAATCTTTTTAATTTTTCACGAAATGTTTCTCAGGAAGTAAATACCAACGTATTGTTCAATACGTGTGCTAATTAAATAACAGAAAATATGTACCCATTGCTTTTCCTTCATCCAGCCTGTTATTATTTGTAAACAATATAATTCCCAACTACTGCACTACATTTGTTCTAAGCCTTGAAAAAACATGCTCTTACAGCTTCATGATTCAACTCCTGCTAAGTACCATGCCATTTATATTTCCCCGATTCAGAAAAGGGAATGATTTTTAACAAAACAATCCACCGTCAGATTATCATGAACTTCGGTACAAGGAATCAAAAAGTAAATAATCTAATTGGATGGAGACTGGAGAATGGAATAGAAAGGGATCTAGGCATCTTGTTGCATGAAGCAAAAAGCTAGTAAGTAGGTGAGCAATTAATTAGGAATGGCAAACTGAAGGAGCTAAGCATCAGCCAAAATAATGCTGGCAATGCTGGAAATGAATAAATCTGAGGATTCGCTTTCCATAGGGTCAAGGGTGAAATTCAAGGGTTTAGAGAGTGGTTATTTTTCTAAAATACTATATATTTTGGAATTGTTCCTGTGGATTGGACAAGAGCAAATGTGACTTCTCCAAATTAGTAAAACACAGAAAATGTTGAAATCTGTAATTATGGATGCAATAGCAGAACACCTTTAAAAGAACCAACCAAATTCAGCATGGATTTATGAAAGAACATGTTTAACTAATCTGTGGTATCCTTTGAAGTTGTTACCTGTAGAATTGAAAATAGGGATTCAGTACGTGTGGATTTTGATTTTTTAAAGGGGTTTGATAAGGTCCTGCACTGGCCAGCCAAAATGTTAGAGCAATGTATTGACATGGATTCAAATTGACGTACAGACAGAAATTAAAGTGAGAATAAACTGACCATTCTCAATTTGACAAGACATGGTGACATACTTAGGGATCGGAACATTTCACAAACAATAACAATTTAGCGGGGAAATGTCATAATTCCTGATAATACTGAAGTAGGTGGGATTGAGAGTACAGAGAGCTTCAAGAGGATATGAAATGCTGAGTGAGTGGGCAAGAACATGCTACTTCATGTACACAAGATGAAGTGAAGAAGAAAAAAAGTCAAAGATCACCTGGCCAGTTGCATATAACTGAAAAATTGAGTATTTGTTAAATGGTAAGAGACTGGGTAGGGTTGATTTTCAGAGATATGGGTGTGCTTTACCCCTTACTGAAGGTGCAGCATGGTTAAGAAGGAGAACATATCGCACGTTTGCCTTTACTACAAAGAGATTTGAATGCTGGAGCAAGGAACTCTTATTGCACAGAGCTTTCTTGGACTGCACCTAAATTTTGCCTACATTTTTGGCTCATCACCTGAGAAAGGATGCAACACAAAAGTTGCAATGAAGATTCATTGGAAAAATCCCGGGTATACAGGTTTTCTTTTCGAGGAGAGACTTAATAGGCAGGGATTGTATTCTCTTGAGTTTTTTAGAACAAGAGCAGATTTCAATAAAACATTTAAAATTCTTAAAGAGCTTGACAAGCTGGACACTGGGAATCTGTTTCTCTTGGCTGAGTTTAGGCCAGGGAAGCATAGTTTTAGAATAAGGGGACAGAGTTTTAAAAAAATCTTCAGAGTGTGGTGAGCCATCGGAATTCTCTTCCCTGGAGGACTAAATCATTGTGTTCAATTTAAACACATTGCTAGATATCAACACTTCAATGGCATTAAGGTTGTGGTGTTAGTTGTTCAAAAAATGGCATGGAGATAGACTGACATGATCTTAATGAGAAGATGTAGCTGCAAGTCACGTTATCCAAATCTGAAAAATAACAATAGATTTCTCAACTAAGTACAAATACAAATCATTTATGAAATCTAATTTGCGCAAGGTACATCCATGAAATGCTGCCATCTGCTGACAAATATGGGCACTACAGTACTTACACTTCTCACTCTTTTATCAGCTTTCTGTTTCAGCTGTTCTATCTGTAACAAGACAAAGTTCGCAAACACTGTCACATATCAATTCATTCATTATTAACCGGTATTATTCAGAAGTCTTGTGAAATTACAACAAAATAAAACCATGTGCGATTCAAGATAAAGCATGGGTTAAGGTTCAACATTTTTCTTTGTCCAAATTTCAAGGGACAACTGGTTCCTTTCTGATCTTTCCCATTTTTCATCCGAATACATGAAAGTTTTTATTTTGCAATTTCTATCCTTTGGTTTACTACTGGAAAAGGAATAACATTTGTATGCATTACATCACTGGCACTTTAAGTCCACAATTTAATATACAGCAAGCAATCGATTTGCAGCTGTTAACTCATGCTATGTAGTCAGCTGTCAAATGCAGCTCAAGTGCAAGGAAATGAATCAAAAGAGGTCACAAAGAGTTGCTCTCCTGTATTCCCCAATAGTCGGTTTAAAGAAAGCATGACTGTTAGCTCCAAAGCCGGTCGTCCCATGACCCATGTGCTATTAAAAACTGAAAGCCAAACAGGAGTACTAATATTAAATCAGCAACTTGGACTTCAGATTTAGATTCAAACTTTATTGTCATTGTGCAGTGCACAAGTACAGAGACACCAAAATGCAGTTAGCATCTCACCCAGAAGTGTGAACACAGAATAATGGAACCGTAAAATATATATATGTATATACAGTAGCAGTAGTGGAATTTTTTTTTGCGGTGGGGGGAGATCAGTCACTGGGGGAAGGAGTGTCCCGGGGGGGTGACTGGCAATCACCAAGGTGCAGAGTTAAGTAGGGTAACAGCCGCAGGGAAGAAGCTGTTCCTGAATCCGATGGTCCGGCAACGGAGAGACCTGTAGCGCCTTCCAGATGGGAGGAGGGTAAACAGTCTGTGGTTGGGGTGAGAGCAGTCCTTGACGATGCTGCGCGCCCTACGCAGACATCGCTTGCTCTGGACAGACTCAATTGGGGGGAGTGAGGAACCGGTGATGCGTTGGACAGTTTTCACCACCCTCTGCAGTGCTTTCTGGACAGAGCAGTTGCCATACCATACTGTGATAGTTAGATAGTGTATTATTTTACTGAACTTGGATAAGTAACCATCGCTGTTTTCTACAGTGCTTTAATGGTTAATTTGTAGTCAGCAAAGTTCCAAGTATAGCATAGATGATTGAGCAATAATCTACATCATTGAACTTGGGCTAATTGTGGGCAAATGGCCTGGACATCAGGGTCAGCATGGTCAAGTTAGACTGAACGGTCCTTTTCTCTGCTGTACGACTCCATAAACTTAATATGATTCAAGGTATTGAGAGAAGCTTCTGCTGCTTCAATAATGTGCCATAGATACCTTGTGGCAAAGAAAGTGACTCAAGTGAACCATTAAAAGAGAATTGAACACTTCTGATCATGCAACAATACTGGTATAATTCTGAAATGAAGTCTGTCTACTGCAATGCATCATAGAACAACGCTCAAGCCCATAAAGCAACATGAGCTAATAGCATTACCATGTAGAGCAAGCCGATCAATTATTCTACTAAACAGAATTAAAAGCACCATGACAAGTCATGGAATGACATTCATTGAAAAGTGCCCATATAGGCTTAAAATGATAAATAAATGAATTTAATAATCGATAATAATTTTAAAAGGGCAACCACACTATTACTTGTTTTCTGAGCATTTTGTGTAATTTTCATTCAGTAATCTATTAAAAGAGAATTTACCGTTAATGTGTATGGATGGCAGCCTTCATGAACAGGCCAGACAATTCCATCTGTTTCAGGAAGCCCAGACCACGTGAACACCTGCCTGAAGTTTTTCCATTTGCTTCCAAGGTCATATGGAAAAGTGAACTGCTCACCAGTTTGATAATACTGGATTCTGTCTTTGGCCTATGAAAATTAGATTGGTAAATTTTGAAATAAATTATTATTGCATTGAAGGAACTTGATAACCTGTTTTGTACCTCGGTAAAATCGGACAAAAACCAAAACATGGAGTTCCTTGGCACTTTGATAATTAATTTATGCGAAAAATCTGAAACCGCCTTAAGTACTTCATTCTAAAACTCACACTAACAGAGTCAGAGATATATCATGTTCATAAGTCATAAGAGCAGAATTAGGCCATTCTGCCCATTGAGTCCACACTGCCATTCAATCATGGCTGATCTGTCTTTCCCTCTCAACCCCATTCTCCTGCCTTCTCCCCATAACCTTTGACACCCTTACTAATCAAGAATCTTTCAATCTCCGCTTTAAAAATACCCAATGACTTGGCCTCCAAAGCACCTGTGGCAATGAATTACACAGATTCACCACCCTCTGACTAAATAAATTTGTTCTCATCTCCTTTCTAAAAAGTACGTCCTTTTAGTTTGTGCCCTCTGATCCTAGACTCTCCCACTAGTGGAAACGTCCTCACCCCATCCATGCTATCCAGGCACAAAATGGATGTACCCGATCGTAATAAAGTAAGCCACCAAAAATTCCAGTAATGTTCGTAAGAACAGATGATACCCTGCGTACATTTCCATATGGCATTTGTGATGCAATGGGTAAAGTTACAGATAACAACCAACATTTTAAATCCAACAAAGTTACCCGAGGAATCTAAATGGGCATGAAACTGACAAACCATCTACTTCAAGGGACAGGGCTCGAAATTAGCGGTTGCACGGGTGCTAATGACCACCCAAAGTGCCGCTGGGCAACCTAAACGGCGACTCATTTTGCCCAGCTAGGCAAGCAAATACTGGTTTATACCGGTAGACACAAAAAACTGGAGTAACTCCGCGGGTCAGGCAGCATCTCTGGAGAATATGAGCATGACGTTTCGTGTCGACGGCGGCGGCTGTATTCCTCTAGTATCTTTGATTGCGGGGCAAAGATACCAGGTGCGTGGTGACGAAGGGTCGGAGCGAATGACGGGCCCTGAAAAGCGGCAGCAGCAGCGGCCGCGATAGCGGCTCTACCGCCTCCTCCTCCCGCACCCCGCCCGGCGGAAGAAGACCTCCATCTCCCTCCCTACCTCTCCCTCCTCCCAGCCTCGGCGTGCGAGAGGGGTTGCTTTGAAAGCGCAGTTGGTGGATTTGCAGCAGTAGCTTTTGATTTGCAGGCAGCGGCCGCTATCGCCCTGATAACGGGTGCTGCCTGCAAACCCATTAACGGCACTTTCAATACAACCCCTCTCGCACACCGAGGCCGGGAGGAGCGGGAGAGGGGAAGGCGGAGGCCTCCTTCCGCCGACTGAAGCAGCTGCACCAAAAATCCTATAGCTACGCCCCACCCCCCCACTTATCTCGGGGCCCCTCCTCCCCATCCTGCACTGATCCCCATTCCCTCCTCTATTCAGTCCGTACTGACATCCCCTGTGCTCCTCTCCCCATCTACCCCCCCCCCCCAAATCTATTCATCACCCTACCCACCTTGCATTGATTCTCCTGCCACACCCCCCCCCCCCCCCCCCATCCATGCTACACTGGTCCCCCAATTCATCCTGTACTGACCCCCATTCCCATCCATCCTGCACTTTTTCCCCCCATTCATACTGCACTGAACCCCCCATTCATCCCGTACTGACCCACCTTCCATTTACCCTGCACCAAAACCCCCATCCATCCTGTAGTGAACTCCCCATTCATCTTTTACTGATCCCCATTCATCCCGTACTGGTCCCTCATTCATCCTATACTGATCCCCTCATTCATCCTGTAGTGATTCACCATTCATCCTGCACCGACCCTCCGATCCACACCGTCCTGCCCCCCCCCCCCCCCCATTCATCCTGTACTGTTTCCCCCCCATTCATCCTGTGCTGATCCACTCCCACATCCATCCTGTACTGATCCCCCCATTCAAGCGGAATGGGGGGGGGGGGGGAAACAGTCTGAAGAAGGCTCTCGACCCGAAACGTTGCCTATTTCCTTAGCTCCACAGTTGTTGCCTCACCCGCTGAATTTCTCCAGCATTTTTTCTACCCCATTCATCCTGTACTGATCCCCCCCATTCATCCTGTACTGATTCCCCCCCCCCATCCATCCATCCCGTACTGATCCCCCATTCAACACCACTGACATCCCCCGTGCTCTCCCTCACAATTTTCCATACTCCAACCAACACGTACTAATTCACCTGCCTCAATCCATCCATTCTGCACCGAATGCCTTCTCAACCCCCCCCCCGCCATCTATCCACCCCGCACTGATTCACACACACCCTAACCCTATTGTGCTTCATGGGCTCAGAGCAAACATTGACTAACGGAATGCAAACAAATGTGTGTTAATTCCCGAAGTTATTATTTGTTTTGACACCTTTAAACATATTACCGTAATAACATTTGCTGCAGTTAGGTCCTTTGGCCATCTCTTGTCAGTTAGTGTAATGTTTAACCTGTGAGATAGGTATAGTCGGTTTTAACAGCTATTATCATAAAATGCCTTTAGAAATTTCCTTGCAACCTGTATATTTTGTTATGGATAAATTATGTGGGAAGCCAGAGTGTTTCTGTGCCAATAGCAATAACGGCCCATGCTATGGCCATGTCACGGTAATTTTCGGTCCTTCGCAGAAAACATGCTTGCAACAATCATAGTCCGGGATTTATTGACACAGGTTGATCATTTGCTGAATAATCCAACCACATTTGTGTTTGGAAGTGGAGGAACTAATAGAAATTGCATTAATTGCAAAATGTAAAAAGAGTTGAGATATTGTATTATAATTTTGCTGCATGTCATTGTGGTATATATCATGTCTTGATTGGTGAATATGTTTAGTTTGTGAGTTATTTGAAGTATAAATAATATGTGAATGCAGACAAAAGTGCTGGAGAAACTCAGCGGATGCGACATCTATGGAGCGAAGAAAATAGATAACGTTTCAAGCTGAAACCCTTCTTCAGACTGATGGGTTTCGGCCTGAAACGTTGCCTATTTCACCAGCACTTTTGTCTACCTTCGATTTTCTGGCATCTGAAGTTCCTTCTTGAACATAATATGCGAATGCTTCATTGAGCATAATTCTGAATGGTAACTACGCACTTCGTTCGAGCACATTATCGCACGCGTCATGCAAAGCGTCTTAAATGACCACCTAAACGGTCATTTAGCAACCTAAAAAGTTTTCAAAGTTGCCCGGCTGGCAACAGGGAAAAAAAGTTAATCGTGAGCCCTGAGGGAGAATCTAACTTTACATCTAACTTTACATTCAATGGCATTATTATCCATCAACATCATTAATCACTACTAACCTGAAACTTATCTACACCAGTCAATAGTACCATCGCTGCAAGAGGGGGGCAGAGACAGGATACGTTAAAACAAGCGACTTAATTACTGATGGCCTTAAACATTTCCCATATTTTCATGGTGTGATGGCAAATTCCCGACCCTTCCAATGTCCAACTTTAAGAAGCCAGCTACAGCAGTCTTCAGATTCCTCCATGATGAGAAATAGGCGATCAGAGAATTTGTGGGGTTCAATGGATCCTTGACAATGACGTTCATAGATCAGGAGTGAGACAGAAGACTACACTTCTGTTCTCCTCCAGATCCAACACTCAAACAACCGGACACCAACCAGGACAAAGTATTCCGCCTGAATGATACACCTGCAACCTGCCATGCATTCATTCTCATCATCAGTAGCTTACAATAATTGCAGTGTATGAAATACACCGCATAACTCACATAGGCACTCCAACAGCACCCCCTAACCCTGGTCATGTACCACGAAGAAGGAACACCATTACCGCAACTTGGATACACGTTACTATTCATTCTTTGTCACTGGCTCAAAATCTGGAGCTCAAGCCATGAGCAGTTGGGGAATACCGAACAAAATATACTTGGGAAACAGATTTTAAATAGTTCTTTATAAAGACTTTCTCGGGGATTATTGAGCACTTATTAAATTATTCAAAAAATACATTTTGGAATGGTCAAATTATAAAAATTAATAGACTACTTTGAATGTTAAAGCAGTTTTTTAACGTTCATGCCATGTGAAGGGGCATATCAACTATCATTTTTCCCCTAATTTTGTGAGGAGAGTGTGCAAGGGACTATTCAAGAAATGGTACATCTCTTCATCCATTGGGATCTAATGTAGCAACTTATCAAAGTGACATTGGCAGTATAGAACTGCAGTGGGGCCACAACCTACCTTTTCTTCTATCCAAACTTCAATGGATGTTTTGTTTCTAAGAATCACTTTCATCTAGAAAAAGAGAGAGCAAACAGTGAACCCAAATATTCACACAAAATATCCAACAATGTTAGAGATTCTATTGAAATAGAGGAATATTGTTGCTTTTATAATAGGCAGCAAATTGCTGATAGGGTTCAGGGATTGGGTAAAATATTTGCAATGGGAATTAATTAGCTTGCTGGAAACACTAGCTTAACAAAATTTAGCTCCACAGAATGTTCAATGAATAAGCAGTTTCTTTCAGTTCCCTATTCCACATCTAACTATATTTGATTATTCCTCAAAAATGTGTGATTTCTTGGATGTTGATAAATATTTAAATTGCATTTATAATGTTAAAGAATGACTTTAAAATAACAAGAGTTAGCCATGTTCAATGTGACTGTGTCCAAAATGTGCAACCATATATTTTAAAGCATTTCAATCCAAATTGTACCTGAATTATAAACAACATTCCAACAGCAATTGTTGTACCGATTGCCAATCCTAAAGCAAAGAGCGAGGCAGCAAATCCATAAATTCCAAAAGGAATGATGAGCTGTGGATTGCTTGGAGTCATGCTCATATCAATTTTTACAGAACTCCAACCAAATGATATCTGCAATAAATCATACATAAAGACTGTAAATAGAGAAATAAATGCAAACACCGTACCAAGTCACTTTTTCAAATCATAGAACAAAACTGACGAGAACAGGCCCTTTGCATGACAATGTCCGCAAGTTAAACTAATTACCTCTGCCTGCACGTGATCCATATCCCTCTATTCCCTGTATATCCGTGAGTCTACCCAAGACTCTTAAATGCCACTCCCTTTTCTGCCTCCACCACTCCTGGAGGCACATTCACCCACCCTCTAACAAAAACATTGCCCCATATATCATCTTTAAACTTTGCCTCGCTCACCTTAAAGCTATGCCCTCTAGTCTTTGACATTTAACCATTGACGTTTCCACCCTAGGAATAGGGTTTCGACCGTCTACACATATCTATAGTTCTGATAATTTTCAAACTGTTTTTTAGCGTGATATCTTGAGATATATTTGGAACAAGACGATGCTTTACTTACCCTGTTATAAAGCTGTGTGTACATGGTCATGATTAAAATCACAGAAGCATGAATACAACCCAGAGGTGCTAATATCAGGAATAAGGTAAAGTAGCCATGGTTAAAATTACCACAACAATTATTGATCCATGGACAATGATGATCCATCTTCATCACACACCTAGGAGCAAAGGGAAAACCAAGAGAATATCAAATACAATTCTATCAAAATAAGTAACTGACATGGTCAGGAACAGGAATTTTAAGTAGATATGTTTACCATATTTTTATGTTTAATCGTTTAAAATTTAATTTGCTTATATTCAATTGTATTTATTTTCCTTGATAGATCTGAACAATTCAAGCAATTAATTTGAAATTAATAGCCATCAGTGGTTAATCAAAAAAGCTTGACATTTCACCTCAGTCACTTAACCATCAACAACAATTTTTGCTTTATCCTCATTTGAATATCATGTAGCAAAAAAAAGCAAAAGACTGGTGGAACTCAGCATCTGCGGAGAGAATGGACGCATCGTTTTGGGTCGGGACCCTTCTTTAGCCTAATTACATCTTTGCATCTTTGATAGCACTTCTTTGGGCAATGACATTTCTTCTGGAATTTCTTTGATTTGTTGGCAATAATTTTACATCCTTGACTCCTGTTTTATACTTAACTGCATATGAGAATATTCACTACGCACACTATCAACAACTAACAAAACTTAAAAAACAACCCACCAAAAGCACAGCATGTCGAAAAACATGGTGCAACTTGTAAACTTAACCAGAAATAGGGTGTATGCAGGGAAATTAATAGCCATCAGTGGTTAATCAAAAAACCGTCCATTCTCTCCGCAGATGCTGAGTTCCACCAGTCTTTTGCTTTTTTTTGCTACATGATATTCAAATGAGGATAAAGCAAAAATTGTTGTTGATGGTTAAGTGACTGAGGTGAAATGTCAAGCTTTTTTGATTAACCACTGATGGCTATTAATTTCCCTGCATACACCCTATTTCTGGTTAAGTTTACAAGTTGCACCATGTTTTTCGACATGCTGTTCGTTAAAGGTTCTTCACAAAACATTTTATACCGAGGCACATTTTCCACCACTTTCTCGTTAAATACTTGTTGCTTACAAATCAATGAACTTTCTATTCAGCCCCATAACAAAATAGGAAATTCAGCATACCCTGTATAAATGCCCTAAATTTACCCAATTGATGCTGAGCATGTTAAGTTATAAACTGCATTTAAGAGTAAAGTACAAGAAGAAGAAACTTTGGTAATAGCTTTTGCAAATTTGCAAACTTTGGCAAAAGCTTTGATTTTGGATAGGAAAGCCTCGATAATCTTTTGTAATTAAGTCATAGAAGCTAGCAGCTACTATTACTTTTCAAGGGAACAGTATATATGAAATAAATTAATATTAAATAATCCTACTATTCAATGCTTTGCATTGGTAGATTATTAAAAATAGAGAACTCAGTGACATGATGTCAGGACAATAACCTCTCCCTCAATGTCAGCAAGACAAAGGAGCTAGTTATTGACTTCAGGAAGCATGCTGGAGTACATGCCCAGTCAGCAATGGTGTTGATGTGGAAATAGTTGAGAGCTGTAAATTCCTTGGCATTAATATTTAAAAAGATCTGTTGTGGACCAACCACACTGATGTGACAGCCAAGAAGGCACACCAATCCTGAAACATTTGAGGGAGACTGGGGAAATTTGCATGTCTCTCGTGACTCATACTTCTAACAGATAGAAAGCACGCAGGAGTTGCACCACAGCTTGGTCAGGACAGAGCTCTGCCCAAGACCGCAGGAAATTACAGAGTTGAAGATGTAGTTGAGACCATCATACTTCCCACCATTTACGTCATCTATACTTCATGCTGCCGCAAATACCTAATGTAATAAAAAGGAGCAGCAGATACTGGTTTATATCAAAGATTGACACAAAACGCTACAGCAACGCAGTGGGTCTGGCAGCATCAATGGAGAAAATGGAGAGATAAGTTTCGGGTCAGGGCCCTCCGCCAGTCTCAAATCTTCAGTCTGAAGAAGAGTTCAGATGCGAATTGTCACATCCATTTTCTCCAGAGATACTGCCTGATTTGCTGAGTTACTCCAGCATTTTGTGATAATCAAAGACCTGTCCCAGCCCTCTGCCCCTATTCTACAGAAAGTACAGAAGCTTGAAAGTTTGCATCACCAGACTCAGGAACAGTTTCATCCCCGTCTTTTGAACAGCCCTTCCACAAGCGATGGTACTGACTTATTCACCTCTACCCCACTAAGGACATTGAACTTTGGCTCTGGAACTGATGTGCTGCAATGCTGAGATATATATTCTGCAATCTGTATCTTCCCATTTGTAGTATCTATTGTACTCGAGTTTGAACTGATTAAATCTATGTTTGGTATATCTGCAAAACAAATCTTTTCACTGTACCTCGGTACATTTAAGAATAACAAACCTAAACCCATATTCTATTAATGGATTTGTCTTTTGCACAAAATGCTCATTTTGTCTTCTTTTGCAATCTTCATATACTTAAGACAGCTTTGTCATTTGGCTTCCTAATTACATGCTACAATGTTCCCCTGAATACCAACTTCTCCCATTTTCTCACTTCATTCTGCCCCTCTTTTACTGAAGTAGATGGTTTTCACATTATATTGTATCTGTCGCTCTGTTAACCGATCCATGCCTATTTACAGCTTTCCTTGTCGAATTAAATCAACCTGAAAAATAACCTATTCATTCCTGTTTAGTAAGTTAACCAATACCCAGTTAATGATTCTTGATGAGCACTTCTAATGTTTTTTGAAAACTCAGGGATATGACATGGACTGATTTTCCTTAAACTAACCCACCACTTACTATCTTAAAATAGTAACAGAAGTGTCAACTATCATTTCCCAGTTAAAATACATACCGAACCTGCCAATCGTACAATTTATTCAGTGCTCTGATATCATAGTAATACATTTTAACAGCTTCCCTACCACTGACTGACCACTGCTCAATAACCCGGTTATTGACCACTGCTCAATAACCCGATATTCAGAAGAGGAGCAACGTATGCTACCTTCCACAATGCAGGAGTTATGCTAAAATACACGCAAGACCAAAATAATTGATTGATTACTTGCTTATCCATTTAGGAAATTGAGACGAACAATATATTTACTCAAGTCGTAAAATATTTGAATTTTCTACTCTAAAGCACCATGGATACTCGGATCTCAGTATCCGAGCAAATTTAAGACTCAGACAGATTTTAGACAATAGATTTAAGAGATGTGGGTAGACAAAAGTGCTGGAGAAACTCAACGGGTGCAGCAGCATCTATGAGTGAAGGAAATAGGCAACGTTTCGGGCCGAAACCCTTCTTCAGACTGATGGAGGGTGGGCGGGGAGAAGAAAGTAAAAAGGAGGACGGGGAGCCCGAGGGAGTGTTAGGAAGGGGAGGAGACAGCAAGGGCTAACGGAATTGGGAGAATTCAATGTTCAGGCCACCGGGATGCAGACTGCCCATGCGGCATATGAGGTGCTGTTCCTCCAATTTCCGGTGTTGCTCACACTGGCCATGGAGGAGGCCCAGGACAGAGAGGTCGGATACGGAATGGGAGGGGGAGTTGAAGTGCTGAGCCACCGGGAGATCAGGTTGGTTAATGAGGACCGAGCGGAGGTGTTCGGGGAAACGATCGGCAAGCCTACGCTTGGTCTCACCGATGTAGATCAGCTGACATCTAGAGCAGCGCATACAATAGATGAGGTTGGAGGAGATGCAGGTGTACCTCTGTCGTACCTGGAACGAATGTTTGGGTCCTTGAATGGGGTCGGGAGGGGGGGGGGGGGGGGGGAGATAAAGCGACAAGTGTAGCATCTCTTGCGGTTGCAAGGGAAAGTGCCCGGGGAGGGGGTGGTGCGGGAGGGAAGGGAAGAATTGACAAGGGAGTTATAGAGGGAGTAGTCTTTACGGAAAGCAGACGGGGGGGGGGGGGGAATGTGGGAAGATGTGGTGAGTGGTGGGGTCACGTTGGAGGTGGCGAAACTGACGGAGGACTATTTGTTGTATGTGACGGCTAGTGGGGTGAAAGGCGAGGACTAGGGGGACTCTGCCTTTGTTGCGAGTGGGGGGGGGGGGAGATGGAGAGAGAGAGCAGTGTTACGGGGTATGGAAGAGACCCTGGTGCGAGCCTCATCTAGTAGGGGAGGGGACCCCCCGTTCCCTGAAGAATGAGGACATTTCCGATGCCCCGGCGTCGAACACCTCATCATGGGAGCAGATGCGGCGAAGACGGAGAAAGTGGGAGTAGGGGATGGAGTACTTACAGGAAGCAGGGTGGGAAGAAGAGTAGTCTAGATAGCCATGGGAGTCAGTGGGTTTATAGTGGATAAGATATTTTAATGACGGAGAGTGTCTGAGGTGTCTTGAACATAGGTTGCGAGGGATTTAACCAAGGGGGTTAGGATGGAGTCAAGGTATGTGGAAATGAGTTCGGTAGGGTACGAACAGGCAGAGACAATGGGTCTACTAGGACAGTCAGGTTTGTGGATTTTGGGGAGAAGGTAAAATCCAGCCGTGCGGGGCTGGGGAACGATGAGGTTGGAGGCTCGGGGGGGGGGGGGGGGGGCAGGGAGTCGGAGTTGATGAAGTCGGTAATGGTGCTAGAGATAGTGGCTTGGTGCTCGTCAGTAGGGTCATGGTCCAGGGGTAGGTAGGAGGAGGTGTCCGAGAGTTCGCGCGTGGCCTCAGCTTCGTAGAGATCGACGCGCAAGACTACCACGGCACCTCCTTTATCAGCGGGGTTGATAAGTGATGTGGGGACTGGCAGAAAAATGAATGAGGTACAGGGTTACTATGATTTTGTTTAGATGAGCAAGCTCAAGCTACTTAACCAGTTCTACGTTTAGTTTTAGTCATCAGATACCCAATTAAACCAATAATCGGGCTTAGCAGATAGTTAACAAAATCTTTGCAAAGTTTCAGAATTTACACGTGATACAAAATTATGAAGTATTTGAAGAAAACATGACAGAACAAAATAGAAATTAAAGTTTTATTAAAACAACTTTGTTTTCAAGGGGCTCTATTGTTCCAAAAGGAGGCAGTAATACTAGTTTAGGAATCCAAAGTAATTTTCAGACTTCAAAAATGTACACCTGTGAATTTTGGTCGTAAAAAGGTTTAAAATTAATTCGTCTGCTCAGTACATTTTTCATCTCACAATATAAATTCAATTATATTTACGGAACAGAATAAATAGGATTGGCCTTTAAAAAAAATTAAATTACAGAACATGTATAGTTTTTAAACAAACAACTATTTTGACAGGCTCTACAATTGTAAAGCTCAGGTCAGTGATTTTGTTCTAGAGTCATTTCAGTTTGCAATATTTTTCAATTACTTTATTTTCATTACACTTTCACTTCCATAATGTCAAATCAAAGTTTTGAAATACCACTTTTCCCTTGCATAATTTTGTATTTAACAAAATGTTATACAAGTGGCTTTATTTTCAATCTAAACATTTTGAAAAACAAAAACATTCTAAAAATTGTAAAAGCTGAAGGGTTTGTCTTCATCTCCAAAATACTGCATTTTTGTATAAAATGCATGTTTCACAGTGTGTGCTCATGTGTAAAGTTGTCCAAACATACCTATTACATTTTCGGCAATGATGTGATCGGGGTGCCTTGTAACCGTGACAGATTCTGCAGTTCTGAAGATACATTGCATCATGAAAATTTTCCTTGAAAAGAACAAGATAATTATTATAATAATCTTTCTATTTTAGTAAATTCCTGTAATGGAAAAAATAAAGAATGAATGAGGATGATTCAGTGAATGCACATCGGTTTCATGGGATATTAATTGCCTGCATCATCTAGTGTGCTATTTTTAAGTGATAGAACAATTGCTTCCAAAGTAGGGCAAGTAAATATTTACCATGCTCAGCAGTAATATTTACACCCTTTGCTTCTGGCCACCGCAATTGAGAATATAAAGTCTAATGGCAGGTGAAATACAGCAATATTAATCATTAGATTCCCAGGTGCTAGAAAGTGATACATTGAACTGTTTTTCATGACTGCTGGAATCATTACTGAATAAGACAAATGCAGTTCTACTTTGAAGGCTAGAGTTCATAGACTGATTGTGCAAAATGTCACTGACAAATTTCTTGGTTTTGTTAGCAGCACATGAAATCTATACCAAGAATCTGAAGCTAAAATCAAAATAACGTATTTTCAATATATTTTCCCTTGCTCTCTCAACCCATACGTCAGTCATTGGAGAATATGTGCCTCCTGTAATATGTATTCCTGTAACTCTTCAGCTTTAGTCAGAAGCAAAATATAGTGTACCAAGCAGATATAACATCTTAATTGGGAGTGTAGGAAAGATGCTGGGTTAAATCGAAGGTAGACACAAGATACTGGAGTAACTCCTGACCCACTGAGTTACTCCAGCATTGTGTCTACCTTAATTGGGAGGCTATTTTGTGAATTTTAACAAGGCCACGATCCTTCTACTCTAGAGGTCCTGATGATAAATAACATCAGAAACTGCTGCATGTTATTAAGGCATCCATGCAAGCAGTTGGCTTGCATCCATGCGAGCAGTTAGCAGAAAAGCTCCGAAAAGCCAAGGAGTAGCTCACAAGGTGAAGAATGAACAGACAAGTAGACTAAATCCACTAATCCTTCACTCTGACTTTAACACTTGATGTGTCAGTAGTGCATCATGGTACATTTTCAACAGATGTGTAACAATGTAGACACAATTGTTTCAGCTAAGTATACCAGACGTTTCTGAAGTCAACTACAGGAAGCTCAGAGATCTCATACTTTTAAGTTCCAGTGACTGTTAAGGGCACAAATCTTGGAATTTCTAGATGTGTAGTAAACGATGTACAGATACACAAAAAAAAGATGCTTAAAGAATCTAGCATCTACAGATATAACCACTCAAACTCTCACTCATAAAATTACCATGTACTAGTTAATACAATAGTAGCAAATAACCACTGTCAATGAATACATTCTTCACATTAAAAAAATAATAATTTCCTTACCGGCTTCCATCCAATTGGCACATAACCAGGGCCAACAAACATTGCATTAAAATAATTGTAAAGTATAAGAACTGTCCAGTTTATCAACATAATGAAATTTATACTTCCACCTGGAGTATCGAGGGGCCAATACCAAAGTACTGAGTCTATAATGGCCATTGATGAACATACTGTAATCACAGATATGGCTATAATTGGTCCCCAGTGACAAATTCTTTTCAGTTCATGAAGATTTTCAAATCTGATAATCGACCACATGGTGCTTGATTGAAGACAGTGACTTTGTAGTTAACATACATCAAATCGCATAAACCAGGCTAAACGTCACTCCATGCCCGAGGTCGGGCAAAACATGATGCTTTTGTTGAGAACATAGATTTACGAAAAAAAACGCCAGCTTCAGTTTTCGCTTCCAGCAAATTCATCATAGCTTTGATTTATTTCCTTGTCCAAGTCATAACTTATCGCTTGGTATTCCCACATGCATTGCCAGAGCCATCCTAGAGAAACACAGAGCAGGAATTAAAACTTGTTCTAAAGTTTTCTACGGCAAAAAAAACAATTGCAGACTTCTACTTATGTTTTTAAAAGAACTTACTCGAAAAGTCACGCCACTTGATTGTGTTTTTTTTTAAATTTCCGGTCGTAAATGTGGGCAGAAATGCCAATGGCGATGGGAGCGATTGCAGGACCCAGCCGGTATCATCTGCGGTGGGTCGGGTCTGGATGGGTTTGGACGGGGCTGCGATGAATCGCCGGCGACTCAGTAGTGGCTGCAAAACGCCCGCTTCTGTGCATCAGCCCAGACTCCGCAGCGCGACTTCCTCCTTCCGTGCACCAGGCTCCGCGCGTGCCCCGGGAGTGAATGTGAATCTCGCCCGCACGTTACGTGGGGAGGAGGCGGCGCTCGGACCGACGTCAGGCCCTGTCCTGCCCAAAGATCATATATAAGATCCTATATAGGATATTTGGTCCTGCCCAAAGATTATAGAATGGATCTTTGGTCCTGCCCGGCTTGTGGGACAGACTCAGCTTCAGCCTCCAAGCTGCAGTCAGATCCATCGGGCTCTGACCAGCTCCTGCACAAAGCGAGATGACACCACAGCCTTTGCAGAGCACTGATTATCCGAAGAAGGGTCTCGACCCGAAACGTCACCCATTCCTCCTCTCCAGGGATGCTGCCTGTCCTGCTGAGTTTATCCAGTATGTTGTGTCTATCTTTGGATTAAACCAGTATCTGCAGTTCCTTCCTATACTTATTATCCCCTTCATGTCACCCCGTCGCCGGCAGATGTTGCAGCGAATTGTGGACGCAGCCCAGACCATCACACAAACCAACCGCCCTTCCATTGAAGGTAGACATAAAAAGTTGGACGAACTCAGCAGGGTCAGACAGCATCTCTGGAGAAAAGGAATAGATGATGTAACAGGTTTTTTTAGTTTCGAAATACAGTGCGGAAACAGACCCTTCGGCCCATCGAGTCCATGCCGACCAGCTATCTCCGCACTTTATCACTGTCCAACACACGAGAGACAGTTTTTTACTTTTATACCAAGCCAATTAACTAACAAATCTGTACATCTTTGGAGTGCGGAGGGAACGGACAATCCCGGTGTAAACCCATGCAGTCACAGGGAGAACGTTCAAACTCTGCACAGACAGCACCATAGTCAGGATCGAATGCGGGCACTGTAAGGCTGTAACTCTACCGCTGCACCACCGTGCCGCCCACTGAGTCCGAAGAAGGGTCTCGACCTGAAACATCACCCATTTCTTCTCTCCACAGATGCTGCCTGTCCCGCTGAGTTACTGCAGCTTTTTGTGTCTATCTTCAGTTTAAACCAGCATCTGCAGTTCCTTCCTACATACTCACTCTCATTTACTCAATTTACACTTCATGTTGCCTCGACAAGGCCACCTGTATAATCAAGGACAAGTCTCACCCCGTTCACTCCCTCTTCTCCCCTTTCTTATCAGACAAAAGGTACACCTTTTGGTATGAAAACGCACACCTCCAGATTCAGGGACAGTTTCTTCCCAGCTGTTATCAGGCAACTGAACCATCCTATCAACAACTGGAGAGCAGTCCTGAGATACTATCTACCTCATTGGTGACCCTCAAACTATTTTTGATCGGACTTGACTGACTTCATCTTGCACTAAACATTAATCCCTTATGTGTAGGAAAGAACTGCAGATCTTGTACAAAACATTATTCCCTTATATGTAGGAAGGAACTGCAGATGCTGGTTTACACTGAAAATGCTAGAGTAACTCAGCGGGACAGGCAGCATCTCTGGAGAGAACGAATGGGTGACGCTGTGTTACTCCAGCAATTTTGTGTCTATTATTCCCTTATTGTGTATCTGTGGGTGGCTCCATTGTAATCATGTATTGTCTTTCCGCTGACTGGATAGTACGCAACACAAGCTTTTTATTGTACCCAGGCCCTATCAGAGTGGGCCTCATGCCTGTCTGCTTCAAAGGGATCTTGATTTGGGGGGCCTCTAAAATTGAGGTGCTCGGTTCTTGGTCCTTGGTCCTCCAAAATATTCCAAACGGAATTTAAACTGGAAGTGGAACTGCTTGATCTTGGTTTTGGGGGCCTCTAAAATTGAAAATGGCCTGGGCCTCAGTTCATATACAAGTTCATTGGCCTGGGCCTCAGTTCATCGTCTGAAGAAGGGGTTTCGGCCTTGAAACGTTGCCCATTTCCTTCGCTCCATGGGTGCTGCCGCATCCGCTGAGTTTCTCCAGCAATTTTGTCTACCTTCATCTATGAGAGGGCCTGACTGTACCTCGGTACACATGACTATAAACTAAACTGTTATGTTTAAGAAGGAACTGCAGATGCTGGTTTAAACCAAAGACAGATTCTTAAGGGGTTGGACAGGCTAGATGCAGGAAGATTGTTCCCGATGTTGGGGAGGTCCAGGACAAGGGGTCACAGCTTAAGGATAAGGGGGAAATCCTTTAGGACCGAGATGAGAAGGAATTTTTTCACACAGAGAGTGGTGGGTCTCTGGAACTCTCTGCCACAGAGGGTAGTTGAGGCCAGTTCATTGGCTATATTTAAGAGGGAGTTAGATGTGGCCCTTGTGGCTAAGGGGATCAGGGGGTATGGAGAGAAGGCAGGTACGGGATACTGAGTTGGATGATCAGCCATGATCATATTGAATGGCGGTGCAGGCTCGAAGGGCCGAATGGCCTACTCCTGCACCTAATTTCTATGTTTCTATGACACAAGAAAAGCTGGAGTAACTCAGCGGGACAGGCAGCATCTCTGGAGAAGTCTCAACCCGAAACGTCACCCATTCCTTCTCTCCAGAGATGCTGCCTGTCCCGCTGAATTACTGCAGCATGTTGTGTGTCTGTCATTGAACTGTGTTCCCACGGCCGCGCTTCCCACTTCCCGCCTCACGCTGCCTTCAAACTCGCCAATGGCGGCGCCTCGCCAATGGCTGCCGTGCGCCGCTTCCGCCGGCGCCTGCCTCCCTCCCTCCCTCCCACCTCGCCGGCGCCCACTCTGTTTACATTTGGTCGCCGGCCTTTAATGAGCCGCGGAGCTCGAGTCCTCTTCCCTCATCTTGTAAATAATGTAAAAGGCGCTGCTGTCATCGAGCCGCCTCGGCGCCTGTTGCTTGCGGAGCTTCTTCAGTGGGTGTCACGGCCGCGGCTGGTGCGGACGACAGTGACGGGCATTTTCTAGAAGCCTCGGTGACACAGGCCGGAAGAAGCGGCCGCTGCTGCAGACAGCGCTTTAAACTCTCTCCACTCACAGTCACCACCAACCCCGCTGAAAATGTCCTCGGATTTCGAGGTGTACGAGCAGGATTTCGGAACCTTGACGGCCGACATCACCAATAAAGTGGGGAGGATACCGAAGTTATCTGGAGGTGGGGAAGCCTTGTCTGCATGATGTGTTTGACCAGGGAGAGAGTTGATGAGCCCTTCAGGCGACTGTTAATCGAGTGTGTTCCTCGATGTTATCTGCAGTTGTTGGCTAAACGTGTTGTCAATTTCATCCTTATTTACAAAATAATATCAATCTCAATAGTTGGACGCCTCTTGTTTAGTTAAAGGCAATTGGCTGCCGTACTTTAAGCACAGGTGATTTGAAAGGTGACCCATTCAATAAGCAGTGAATTCGATTTCTGTAATGCAACTAGTGTGCATTGGCCTGGAATCCAAAACACTGTACCGAGTATTGCAGCAACGCGAAACTTGTTTGACAATCATTCATGATCACATTCATTCACAGGATGACTGGAGACGGATACGTAATTTATTTGCCATATTGTAACTCGTGGTTTCGGGTGGAGAAGTTTAACACCCCCAAAGAGACGAAGGGTCTGTCTATACTAATCTACATACTTTGTTGCAATTCTAGCCACAAAGTCACTTTGTTGGACCTTGTTCAATTGATAATTTAACAACATAATGTCATCAATGTAAAAGACCAGTAAGTAAACACATTTACACTTGAAAGAATGTGTATGGAATTGATCTAATACAAAATTTGGTGAATGCCTATACTCAGTTATGCACATTGAAATAATGAGTTGAAATGAATCGGTTTCCTTTTCATCCATACTATTGGTGTTGAATGATTGAGTTGAAGCCATAGTTCTATGGCATGATACAGGCCCTTCGGCCCAACTTGTCTGTGCTAACCGAGATCCCTGACTACACTCTGGAATTTTTTGAGGATGTAACTAGGAAAATGGACAAGGGAGAGCCAGTGGATGTAGTGTACCTGGACTTCCAGAAAGCATTTGATAAGGTCCCACATAGGAGATTAGTGGGCAAAATTAGGGCGCATGGTATTGGGGGTAGAGTGCTGACATGGATAGAAAATTGGTTGGCAGACAGGAAACAAAGAGTAGGGTCCCTTTCAGAATGGCAAGCAGTGACTAATGGGGTACCGCAAGGCTTGGTGCTGGGACCGCAGCTATTTACAATATACATCAATGATTTAGATGAAGGGATTGAAAGTAACATTAGCAAATTTGCAGATGACACAAAGCTGGGTAGCAGTGTGAACTGTGAGGAGGATGCTATGAGAATGCAGGGTGACTTGGACAGGTTGGGGGAGTGGGCTGATGCATGGCAGATGCAGTTTATTGTGGATAAATGTGAGGTTATCCACTTTGGTATCAAAACCAGGAAGACAGATTATTATCTAAATGGTGTCAAGTTGGAATAAAGGGGGAGTACAACGGGATCTGGGGATCCTTGTTCATCAGTCAATGAAAGTAAGGATGCAGGTACAGCAGGCAGTGAAGAAAACAAATGACATGTTGGCCTTAACAAGAGGAGTTGCCTATAGGAGCAACGAGGTCCTTCTGCAGTTGTATAGGGCCCTAGTGAGACCACACCTGAAGTATTGTGTACAGTTTTGGTCCCCTAGTTTGAGGAAGGACATTCTTGCTATTAAGGGAGTGCAGTGTAGGTTTACAAGGTTAATTCCTGGGATGGTGGGACTGTCATATCCTGAGAGAATGGAGTGGCCGGGCTTATATACTCTGGAGTTTAGAAGGATGAGAGGAGATTTTATTGAAACGTATAAGGGTTTGGACACGTTGGAGGCAGGAAACATGTTCCCGATGTTGGGGGAAGTCCAGAACCAGGGGCCACAGTTTAAGAATAAGGGGTAAGTTATTTAGAACAGAGACGAGGAAAATGACTGAGGCCTCGATTATCAGATGGTGTGGTGATGGTGAGACTAGGTAGAACAGCTTCATTTAATTAATGAATTGTAGAGTCCTACTCGATCCCTATCCAAGTTAACCTACTTAATTGACGGCAACAGACCATTCAACCCTTTGTGCCTCTTTTGCGTGTTCAGTAAGATCATGGTTAATCTTTTACTTCAACTCAACTTTCCTGCACTAATCCAGTCTCTCTTGATTCTCTTAATATCTATACAATCTGTTGACTTTTCCTAGAATATGCTGTGACTGAACTTACAAAGTCTTTTTGGGAAGAGAATTCCAGTATGTTCTGGATAAAGATTTATTTTCTTATCTATTTCAGAATGATGACTGACTGCTTATTTTTGGTTTGGTTCTGGACATTATTCTTGCAGCTGCACTGTTGAGCGTTGTTAGAATTTTGTAAGTTTCAGAAAGACAGAAGTAGCTAGCATTGTTTCTCCGAACCACTACCCACTTCATCTCAGGTCTTAAGCCTTTCGATAAATCAATAGATTGTATATTTAAAGTGGATCCCCAATTACTGTAGAACAAAGAACATAAAACTGTTAAACACAGGAAAAGGCCCTTCAGCCCACATTGTCCATGCCCGACAAAATGCAAAGTTAATCTCCTCTGTCTGCATATAATCCATATCCCTCCATTACCTGCATATGCATGTGTTTAAATAAAAATTAAAAAAACTTGCTCTGCACATCCTCTTTAAACCATGTCCATTCACCTTAGAACATAGAAGAAACAGAAACAGGCCCTTTGGCTCACATGTCCACACCAAATTTGATGACAGATTAAACTAATCTCTGCCTGCACATGATCCCTATCCTCCATTCCCAGCCTATCCAAACCAAAAGCCTTGTAAATGCCACTATTGTATCTGCCTCCTCCACCACCCCTGGCAGTATGTTCTGGACACACACCACTCTCCTGATTGTGTGCAGTTTTGGTCCCCTAATTATTGTGTGCAGTTTTGGTCCCCTAATTTGAGGAAGGACATTCTTGCTATTGAGGGAGTGCAGCGTAGGTTTACAAGGTTAATTCCCGGGATGGCGGGACTGTCATATGCTGAGAGAATGGAGCAGCTGGGCTTGTACACTCTGGAGTTTAGAAGGATGAGAGTGGATCTCATTGAAACATATAAGATTGTTAAGGGTTTGGACACGTTAGAGGCAGGAAACATGTTCCCGATGTTGGGGGAGTCCAGAACTAGAGGCCACAGTTTAAGAATAAGGAGTAAGCCATTTAGAACGGATACGAGGAAACACTTTTTCTCACAGAGAGTGGTGATTCTGTGGAAATTTCCGCCTCAGAGGGTGGTGGAAGCAAGTTCTCTGGATGCTTTCAAGAGAGAGCTAGATAGGGTTCTTAAAAATAGCAGAGTTGGGGGATATGGGGAGAAGGCAGGAACGGGGTACTGATTGGGGATGATCAGCCATGATCACATTGAATGGCGGTGCTGGCTCGAAGGGCCGAATGGCCTGCTCCTGCACCTATTGTCTATTATCTATTATCTCCGAACACCAACCAACATCTGCAGTTCCTTCCTACCCACCATTGTGTGCCTGTGTGTAAAATAGATATAGATAGACAGACAAACAAACAAACTTACTCCGCACATCTCCTTTACACTGTGCCCCCTCTCATCTTAAAGTTATGCCCTTTAGTCTTTGACATTTCCACTGGCAAAAAAAGATTCTGACTGTCCACCCTATCTCATTTTTTTTCATATTTATGTCAGGTCTCCCCATATTTTATAAACGTAACCAAAATTATAAAATCCTTATTATGATGACTGTATGAAGCAAAACGTGTTCATTTCTTGTTGTTCACTGTTCAGTTCTTAGTATGTTACAAGCATTAGTCACCCACTAATGATATCCTATTCCAATTACCTTGTTTTTAGGATGAAACTTAAATCGGATACTATTTTTCATTATATTAAAGAACATATTATTTCTGGTGGCTCAGTGGCGAATACATTGGAACTAAATCATACAGAGTGATGAGGTCAGAACAGAGTCATTTAGCTAGTCCTTATCCTCGGTGTGGTGCAAAACAATGGCTATCAATTGAGAAGAGATTTTGTTTTCTCTCTCGCTCTTTAAATATATCAAGGTTTGTGCTCTTTCTCCTTTTTGTATTATGTTTATAACAACACAGAAGAAGGCTGTTTGACATCAGATTCTTACTGATCCACAGGGAAGCAATCTTATTCGTCATATAGTGGTTGAAGTAGATAACAATAACAACATATAAAAGACGTTTGGACAGGTACATAGTTTGGAGGGGTTTAAATGGATATAGGCCACATGCTGGTAAATAGGCTACGCTTAGATGGGGCATCTTGGTCAACATGGACGAGTTGGGCTGAATGGCCTATTTCCATGCTGTACGACTGTGACTCTATATTCTCCGTCTACTTGTATCCTTGTGCCCTAAAATCTATCCTTGCACATGGCAATCAAATCCTCTTGTATTCATTTTCCATTAACCTGCATTAAGATAAGTTCCCATTGACATTCACTAAGAGGTAAATTGTGCAACTTTCTGGGTATTTCCATATTTGGGAGAAAAATATGCATCCGGAGGCAATACAAGCGGTCATGAAAATAATGTCCAGAATCTGCACAGGCAATATCTAAAACGTTGATTGAACTCCATCTGAATATCTTTGCTGCTCCATCTGAATACCTTATGAGTCATTGGAGGTTTACATTGATATCTGAAAAACACATCACAAGAGCCACCTCTCGGTGATGGCAGACATCAGTGATGAAATGCACCATTGCCTTCCAATCAGCAATAGAGACTTTTGTTGATAGATTGAGGAATGCAGTGTTTCAAAATCAGTATTTCAAAACTTGGCATAAGCACAAAGCTTATGCCATGTAGCAGTGATCCTGGCTTCCTATATGCTTCAGACAACTAATAGCACGTCAAGCACAGGAAAGATATCACCAAAGCTGTCTCTATAAAATCCTCCCAGCCCATTGAACATATAAGAAAACTGCCACATTGTTCGTATGCATGACACCAGATTCCCAACACATATAGTCAATTCCTAGTTCTATCATGAACAAACATGACAGAGAGGAAATTACAAGACACACAGGTGGAAGATTCAAGAATGTGCTCCATGTCTCCTTAAGTGTTTGCAACTCATACCAGAAAAAGTTAGAAAGCTCAGCCGGTCAGGTAGCATCAATAGAAATAGAAAATGGAGAAGTTCTGATGAAGACTTCAACCTGAAACATTAACTCTTCATTTTTCTACAGATGCTGGCCTGCTGAGTATATCTATTATTTTCTGCATTGACCTCAGAATTATAACAGCTGCAGTTTTTCTTTTATTTCTATCCCCACTAAATCCCAGAACCCCAGACCAATGACCAGGCAAAGTAAAAATCCTTTTGTGTGCAATGACAGCAGTAAATTGCCTATTCCTCCCTAGGGGTGAATTTAAATGCTAAATTCTATAGTCAAAACAACGTAACATTAAGTAACCTATTGATGCTATTGATTGTACTATTTCAGAATTTTTAATGTGAGTTTATCCCTCATTGCTCGCTGCTTGCAGGGAGCAGTTGATAATAAACAATACATATTGCTTATGCTGTCATCTACTGAAAAGGAACTGATGAACAATATGATCAGTGCACGTGACAGTACAGATAACGTGCTTTTCTTCAAATTTTGAACTGTTGGTTCTGTGGTCATGTTATTACATTAATCCCGGTTTTCCACTTAGTTGGCTGTTTTTCTTTGCCTTCTGGAATTTACCTCTTGAATGTTGCCATTGAATTAGTTCTCATCATCCTTTTATACAACAACATTCTGTCTGAGCAAGTCCAGAAATTCACTACCTAAAATTGCTTTCCTCGTATTATCGCCTACTCTTTTGCCAGTCATCTTAATCCCCTGATATTTGGAGATCAACAGATGGAAACAATTTATTTTTGCTTGCTCTAGCATAACAAAAAATATGAGCAGGAGTTAGTTGTTTGAGCCTGCTTTGGCATTTGAAAGATCAAAAACAGAAAATGCTGGAAAGACTCAACAGGTCAGGTGGCATTTGTGGGGGAAATAAAGAAAAATGTCACCTATTGATTTAGCTGAAGAAGGGTCCCGACCCAAAACACCGCTTTTCCATATTTCTGAAGAATGATCCCAACCTAAATCGTTACCTATCCATGTTACTGAAGTAGGGTCCCGACCCAAAATGTTACCCATCCGTGCCTGAAGAAGGGCCCTGACCCATAACGTCACCTATCCGTGTTCTCCAGGGATGCTGCCTAACCTGCTGAGTTACTCCAGCAATTTGTGTCTTTCTAAAGATCCTGTACAGTTCTCTTGCATGACTGTCTTGGTATATAAGCTCAAAACAATTTCCCTACAACATGTTTTGTTGCAATTTCCACCATTGTTCTGAATTTTTTTCAAATATTACAAATCATATTCATGAACTATTTTCTGTGTGTTTGGAATTGGTAACACAGCTAAGAAAAATAGCATTATAATAGTTTTGGAACAAAAATAAACTGCTGAAGGAACTCAGGAGATCAAGCAGCATCTATGGAGGCAAATGAATGGTGATAGTTTCGGGTCATGATCCTGCATCAGGTTGCTGGGTCATGACGTAATATCGACTACCCTTTTGTCTCCACAGATGCTGTTTGAATCGCTAAGTTCCTCCAGTAGTTTGTTTTCTTTTCCTCCAGATTTCAGCATCTGTAGTCTCTTAGGTCTCCATTTTAATAGTTCTGTTGCATCATCACTGGGGTACAATTAAAGCCCATGATGAACCGAACTTTAATTGTCCAAAAATGTTAATTATATATAATGCTGCATTGTATGGTATTGCTGTTGTGGAATTAAAGTTCCCTGTCATCACGCACGTGAATCCTTGATGTATTTGGCACCAGTTCTTAATTTAAATAATTCGAGCATATAAAAACTGTTATTGTCACTTGCTGTCTTGCAACAATAACTTGTACATTTTATGGTTTTGATTGTTAATGATTTGGTATCAAATTTAAATTCTAAAGTAAGTACACCATTAACTCAAAGCCATCTAAATATAATGTTAATCTCTTTACGAAGATTATATGTCATTTAATGAAATATGGAATATTTATTCATTTGTTCATTTTCTAGATGACAAGAAAGGTATGGTTGCAAATGTGGAAAAGCAAATGGAAGAAGCTCGGGAACTGGTAAGAAGCCTATTGTGGATGTCAAATTAATTCTTTGTGAATTGTGTTAAGTTTGGATGTGAGGAGTGAAAGATGTGAATTTTATTAATATAGATACAGTAATAATATAAATGACTAATTTTATTACATCCTCTTAAGTGGTTTATCTTTGATGTTAATTTGAGCAAGGTCAAATTCTTCAATTCTAGATGAGGTTCAATTTAGTTGGACCATTTCTGTTGGAACAAATGTGTTAATTTGTGCGTTTATTTTATGTGCTTGATATACAATGTCGTCAAATGTATAATCACTCCCTTTGGAAAAAAGTGTTTCGATTTCTCCAGCTATTGTGTTCTGATGGCAGGATGCTCCGATGCTCCATTTTGATACAGTCAGAGAATCACACGCCAGTTTTCATTGGTGGGTTGGTGGTGGAGAGAGTTAGTAGCGTCAAATTTCTGGGCATTAACATCTCAATGATCAGTCTTGAGCCCATCACAAAGATGTAATCATGAAGAAAGCACACTGGTGCTACTTAGAAGCTTCAAGAGATTCCGCGTGTCTCCTAATAGTATAACAAACTTCTACAGATGTCCTTTAGAAAGTATTCTTGGCTGGTTGCATTCTGGCCAGGTATAGCAATTCAAATGCACAGGAACGCAAGAGGCTGTGGAGAGAGGTGGACTCAGTCTGGTCCATCATGGGCATAGCCCTCCCCTCTATTGAAAGCATCTACACGAGGCAATGCTTCAAGAAGGCGACATCTGTCATCAAGGGTGCTCACCCTCTTCTCACTGCTACCATTGTGTTTTGCAATTTTTTTTTTTTGTACATTCTTTATTTTGTTTTAGAAATTGTATGTGTAATTTAAGTATAATTTATGTGTAATTTGGTTTTCCGAGTATGTGTCTGTAATGCTGCAAGCAAGAATTTTCATGCTTTCTGTATCTTGCCATACTTGTGCATATGACAATAAACACGACAATTTAAATGGCTGAGATTTCTCGCTGGGCCTGTAGTTTGATGGAGTTGGTTTATTATTTCTGGATTCCTTAATCTGCAGGGCAGATTCAAGTTAGACTCCAAAAGTTGCAAAATCAATTTTGCATGGATTGCACATACCTGAATTTCAGACCTTTGCTCTGCATCTGTAGAGTCCTAAATTACCTTTGGAAATAATTGCTATCAAGAAATAATAGAGAGCTGTACTGTAGCAATAATGAAAACAGCTATGTCAAAAAGGTCCATTAAGTCTTACAGTTGCTGTGAAAGAGTAATTTAACTTAGCCTTTTCGCTCACTATCAAATATCCAGTTCCAGTAACCCCATTTAATTATCTTAGCATTCCCATTAACTCTTCCCTATAGATTCTCACCATCTGCATACTAGGAGCAATTTCAGAACACCAGGAGGAAAGGCACATGAGCACAGGAGGGCTGTGCAAACTCTGCATAGACAACACCAGAGGTCAGGATTGAACGCAGGTCACTGTGAGGCGGCTTTCCATGGTACTGTGCCTCTGCGCACATTTCTTTGCAAGTTGCCACCCAATTTGACTTTAAAGAGATCTCATATTACCCCTGATTCAGTTCTGTTCTTTTTCTGTAAACATAGATGAGTATAGGAATCACGGTCTTGGGGCATTTGCAAACACTATGTGGTACAGTGAAGATAAAAGAGATTAATGAACTAGGGGTAAGATATTTGGGATATGCTATCTAATGCGACTGAATGCAAAGTTACAAATTCTAGATTTAAAAGTAAGGAATGGTGTGTACACATTCAGTGAAAAGACTAAAGAGAGAGAATTATAAAACCCAACGAAGAGTTCAAAGACATAAATGTGAAGAGAATGCAAATGTATCAAACTATGTTTTTTGTAACAAAAGGCTAACATTTTAAGTTCTATAAATTTAAGAATGGAGAATGAACTAATGGCAAATTTATATAAGCTATGGCTCAGTCACATCGCTGTGTCCAGTGTGAGGCTTTCTATTGTGAAAGTGGCCATACAGATATTAACACAGTCAATTTATCAAAATGAATTCAGAATTAGAAAATTTGCTCATGGAAGATGTTTGAGGTATGATATTTCTTGTCAAAGAAATATAGAATAGGACTGAATAGAGCTTTCCAACATTAGAATATTTTGCTTAATGACTAGCAAAATAAAAAATCCTTACCGCTGTTTGGACATTGGGTGATGGATGATTGGTCATGAAACTTCTATTTCCATTAGTTTTGGTGAATCTGCTACAGCTTTTTTACTGATGACGATAACAGTAAACATTTGATTGCATTTATTCTGGTTGAGAAGTTACTGAAACAGGACTTTGCATTAAATTTGTTTTCAAAGAATGGTAGTTTGGGTTAGATAGGCATAGAGAAATAGGAGCAGGAAAGATGATTTTGCTCTTCTCGCCTGCTCTGTCATTCAGTACAATCACGGCTGATTATCTGCCTTAATGTAGGTTCTCATTTTCTCTTCATAGTTGCTGGTGCCTTTTGTGTATAGAAATATATCTCTCTTCTAAAATATATTCAACCACCTCACCTCTAGAGCCCCCTGAGGTTGAGGATTCCGCTGCATCACCATTTTGCGAGTGAAGAAAGTACTTTTTTGCTCAATCCGAAATATCTTGACCTACATCCTCTGCCTTTCTTGACCTACAACCTCTGTTCTATATCTTGCTGCCAGGGGATTTGATCTTCCTGCATCCAGGCTGTCATGCCTTTCAGATCTCATTGAAATGTACAGAATTCTGTATGTTTTAATGAGCTCTCTTCTCATTCTTCTAAACTCTGGTAAATACAGGCTGAGTCAATCAAAACTCTCCTCATATCCCAGGAATCAGTCTGGTGAACTTTCTATGCAAGTATGTGCCTTTTCTTCAGTAAGTAAATACATGTTGCACACAGTAATCCAGTTGTGGTCCCATTCAGTGGGATGTAGAATTAATGGAAATCTTTGTCTGATATGAGAGAGACATGCGGATCATTTAAGGGATAATCAGATAAATATTGATGGTTGATAACTTGTCGCTCTGTGAGAGAGTGTAGAACAGATGATTTATTTTCTGATTTTACTGAAGACCAAGGATGGACATGTTACGCCATAAACCACTCTAACTCGTTTCTGAAACGTAACAACTATTTGATTTCTAAAAAGCTATCAAGCATTGGCTTGATATCTGGAAAGGGCATGTCTACTCGAAGGTGCTTGGATATATTTTCTTGCATCTTATTTCCGCAATGCTGAAACTTGGCTGCAAATCACCAGTCTATTTCCTAAATATTTGTGAGATCTCCATTACGAGTACTATAATCATAGAAATGTTCACCATAAGAAGAGGCTAAATATAAACTGCTGGAGGAGCTCATGTGGGCCAGGCAGCATCTGTAGAGGGAAATGGACTGATGACATTTAGGGTCTATCCATTTTTTTTGTGTTCTTCCATTGTGTTATCCATTTGAGTTCTTCCAGCAATTTTTTTTTGCCCCTCATTCTAGCATCTGCATTCTTCGTGTCCTCTGAGGAAGAGGTTATTTGGCTACTGTGTACATGCTGGTCAAAAATTGGCTTTGCTAATACAGTATCACTTCAAAGCTTCTGGAACACCTAGATAACAGGTACCCCTGTGCTATACACCTGTTTATCTACTACAGCTCTTCCTTCAACATCATGATCCGATCCAAGCTCATCTTCAAACATCTGGACCTAGGAATCGGCTACCCTCCTTGCCACAGGATCCTCGACTTTCTGATCCACAGACCTCAACCAGTAAGGATAGGTGTCAGCACATCATCGATAATAACTCTCAATGCCGGTGCCTGCAAGGATGCCTTCTCAGTCTCCTATTATGTTCCCTAAACGCTCATTACTGTATGGCCAAATGTGGCTCTAATTCCACCTACAGATTTGCAGACGACACCACTGCGGTGGGCCGATTCATGAACAACGATGAGACGGAGGAAGGCAAGGGGATAGAGAACTTAGTGACACAGTGTTAGGACAATAACCTCTCCCTGAATGTCAACAAGACGAAGGAGCTATTTATTAACTTCAGCAAGTATGGTGGTTTCCCGGCCCAATCAGTAGTAATGGTAGGGAAGTGGAAATGGTTGAAAGCTTCATGTTCCTTGATGTCAATATTACCAATGATTTGTCGTGGGCCAACCACGATGATGTGACAGCCAATGAGGCACCCCAATGCCTCTACTTTTTGAGGAGAATGAGGAAATTAGGCATGCCTTCAGTGACTCTTACAAACTTTTACAGATCACCGTTGAAAGCATACTGTAGTTTTGCTCCACAGCTTGATTTGGGAACAGCTCTGCCAAAGACTAGAAGAAATTGCAAAGAGTTGTGGATGTAGCCCAGTTTGTCACGCAGACTACACCTCCCACCATTGACTCCACCTATATTTCATGCTGCCTTGGAAAAGTAGTCAACATATCAAAGGCTTATCCCACTCCAATCATTCCTTCTTCTCCCTGTTCCCATCTAGCAGCAGGAACAGAAGCTTGAAAGCGTGCACTACCAGACTCGAGAACAGCTTCTTCTTCTCTGTTCTCAGTCTTCTGAATGGTCCTTTCATAACCTAGGGTACTGTCTGATTCACCTCTTCCCCATTGAGGACATTGGACATTAATAGTAAGATTAAATGAGAACTTACCAGTTTGAAGTTTGATCTTTATTTTATGAACAGTTACAATGAGGGATTACATGAAGACCCCGCCAGCACGCATGCACGACATTCTTCAAAGCAGCGGTGTGAAGTCACAAATACCAGAGTTGACTAGCATAGTAAGATAAGAGAACTACTAGCATACCAGTTGACCTTTATAATAGAGGGTTTGGGAGTGGAGGGCACGTAATCCCTCATTGTAACGCCTCATAAAATAAAGATCAAACTTCAAACTGGTAAGTTCTCATTTAATCTTACTATTTTACTTCAGAGTCACGTGAGTGAAGATTTCAAAGCTCTGTGATTTCATGCCCTGGAACGAGTCCATGCTCACACACTGCCATAATGACAAATGGAGGAAGTATGTTAACGTATTTCAGACATGAAACTGTGCTGAAAAACAAAAGGGTATTTATATAATAATACCCCTACATCGGGGAAATTATAATATAGAACTTAATATTCTGTCGGCAAACGTCTCAGGCGTGGCCACGGGTTTATTATAAAACCGTTGAAAGGTTTTCTCATTTGTCCAACCCGCCGTTGCAAGGATGTGGTCCATTGGAACTTCCATCATCCTTGCCGTCGATGTGGATGCAGCCCTGGTGGAGTAAGATTTAAACACGTTAGTGTCCACCCCCGCTGCACCCAATACCACCCTTAACCATCTTGAAATGGTTTGCACGGTGACTCTGTGATGAGGAAGTTTGTGACTTATAAGCAAAGTCCTCTCCGTGCCCCTGAGACTCTTGGTGACCTCCATGTAGCGTAAAAGGTTGGTCACTATGCATAAACGGTTGTCTACGGGGTAAGCCAGGAAATCCGACTTTCGGCCAGATGATCCATGCCTGTCTTGTTTAAGTAACATTGGAAACTAGTTGTTTGGCAGTGACAAAGGTTTCCATTTTGAAGTGGACATACTGCACAAAAGTATTCAGTTCTGTCAAATCAATAATGATGCGGCATCTGCCGTCTTTTTTATTTTTAGTGAAAATGTTCGATACAAACTCATGAGGCTCTCTTTTGGTTTTCTCAATTACCCCTTTTGAATGTAGTTTTAGGAGTTCAGCATGACCTTCTGTCTTTTCTTTCTGTGAAAGTACAAACTTTCGACTAGGTGTATGCTGAACAGGGGAAGGGAGTTTGTCAACAAATTCAATTTTATATCCCTGAATACTTTGTAGTATGAAAGGATCAGAGGTTAAAGTACTCCATGCATCCCGAAACAAGTGCAACCGTCCCCCAACCCATGAGGAGTTTAAACATGCAATGTTCCTGGGGCAACCAGACCCACCTACCTCCATGGTTACCGGTGGTGCTGCGATGGTTGCCTCTGTCCTTGTTTCTTGGGATGTGGAGGCGCTGTGGTGTGGGGGTGGCGCATCTTCCAAGAAGGCCGTGCTGGGCCATGGTCTAAAAAAGACCATTGAGAAGGTTGGACGGCCTTCGAGCTTTCACCAGCAGGTGGTCTATCGCTGTTGTAGCGTTGTCTGCTGGTAGATGCATAGGGGTGCTGCCCGCCGCTGGTATGAGGTCTTGGGGGCAGCCGGCACTTTAATCATGCTTATTGCCTTTGCCTCTTCATCGAGGTCTTTTACCTGTTTAGGCAGGTTGTCCCCAAATAGTAATGTTGGCGGCTGTGTACTGCTGGGTCTGCACAACCCCACGAACTTGGGGTTCAGTGCTGGTCGGATAACACTCTTCCTGTAACTGTTTATCTCATGCTGAGTGTTACATAGGAGAGCTAGAGCGTCCTGTAGCTCCTCCGGCATTTCCACTCCGTCCACTGACCTGGCAACGGCCGTAATTCCAAGCAGCCAGTAGTTTGAGGATCTTCTGGCGTTTCACTTCCTGGCTCCTGATGCCAGGGTTCATGTTACCCCAAATGGGGTTGTTAACAGCAGGCACATTGAGGGAGACACAATTCTCCGGAGCTAAGTACTTGGCTGCCGTGTCATTAATTGCTTGTTCTTGCAGTTGGTTAGTTGCCATGTAATTGATACTGGCTGCCAACTTTGGATGCAACGGCAGCCCTTTTTGGGAAGGCATTGCAAATTTCGTGACCATTCCCAATAGCTCCTCTTCTGGCACCCCTAGCATAGGTGTATCTTCAGCCACACTCCCCTCTTCAGAGTCAGCCCAGTTCTGACTCCTTGTGCTCCCCTGCAAGGTGGGTGAGACATTTGGCAGTCCTGTAAAGGATGTTGCCGTGGGTCTGCAAAGAGACCCACTGTGACCATACCCCTGCTGCAACTGCTCCACCATCCGCTCCATGCGGGATAGTCGACCGCCGTTGCTTCCCGCGAGCGGGGCGTCCTCCAGTCCGGACTCAGCCAAGCTAGCGGACCTGCCTGACTTCCGGGTGGATTTGCCGCCACTCCGAGGAGCACCTGCGGGCTGTAGCGGCGTGAAGTCGGGGGCTGCAGTTTGAACAAGCAGCTCTGGAGAACTCGACCGCTGCTGGCTGCCTCCTTCACGGTCCTCGGCAGCAATTTTAGCAGCGGCTCTTTTGGACTTTGTCCTGGACTCCATGTTGGTGCGCTCTGTAATGCAAACAACACAGAGCCGACAACGACCTCAGGAATGGTAAATACTTGCCTGCGGGCCGTTTTTAAACTTAGGCTGGAGGAGCGACGCTCCTCACGTGACTCCAAAGTAAAGCCATGGAACTGATGCACAACAATGCAGAGAACTACATTCTGCTCTTTCTATTCTCTCCTTAGATCTATCAAATGTACTTGAGTTTAACTTGATTATATGCAAGTATGGTACATATTTGGATAGCATGCTAAACAAAGCTTTTCAATATACCTTGTGACAATAATAAACGTGAATCTAAACCTGAACCTTTTATTTTACCAGTTTCTGACAGTGAATTCCAGACCCCTTCTAATCATTGAGAGGAAAACACTTCTTTGCAAATCCCTTCTAATCCTTTGACCAATTACTTTAAATTTATGCTTTTTAGTTATATACCTATGCCAAAGGAAATGGGTCGTTTTGATGGGGCCCTTGTCCAGGCATATCACAATTTTGTACCTCTTCATTAAATGATCTAATTTCTAAAAATGTACCCTATCTTAACCATTTTTACCTAATAACAAAAATAATTACTGGTTATTTGCCCAAACATGATGCAACCAGTCAGTATCTTCTCTGCAGTACACTTGTAGAAGTTCAATAAATTAAGGATTGACATACTGAATCTGCTCAATCTTTCAAGGAAGTAGAGTCGTAGACCTCCTGCTCCTGCTTTTGTATTGAAGATAAACACAAAATGCTGGAGTAACTCAGCGGGTCAGGCAGCATCTCTGGAGAAAAGGAATACATGACATGCTGGATTTGCTCAGCAGGCCAGGCTGCAACTGTCGGAGAAAAACAGAGTTAATGTTTCAGTTTGCAAACCTTTAGAATAACTGAAAAAGAAACCGTAAAGCTTCAGGGAGAGTTGGGGAGGGGATGTCTCTTACAGGATAAAAACTGGGGCGACCATAGGAATAAGCTGTAAACAAGGTGATCAGGTGAATGGGAGCATTTAGAGGGTGAAAACTTTGACGATAGAACATAGACAAAAGAATGTGCAAATTGTGCAATGCAGAGCAAGAGGGCACAGAGTACGAGGACCATGCAGAGCAGGACAAATACCAGGTCAGGCTGGGCATTTTCTCCACTCCCAGAGAGGAAGGTAAATGGGGAAACAATGAGCTGAGCTAATAGTACAGGTGGATCAATGACACGGACCGAGAAAACAATTTATCTGAAATCGCAGAGGTCAATATTTCAGAAAGGTTGTGTGAGCCGTCAGTTGTATCCAGAAGGCTGCAAGGTGCCCAGTGGGACAATTGGGTGTTGTTCCTCAAGCATGTGTTGATCAATGACATTATGAGTGGCCACAGAATGGGGGTGGCATGAGGAGTTAAATCAGCTGGCAGAGGGAAAGAGAAACTGAAGGTTGCCTCTGATGACTGAATGCAGATGTTCTGTGAAGCAATCGCCCCATTTATGTTTGTTTTTTTCATTGTAGATGACCATATTGTGATCAACAAATGCAATACACTAGATTGGAAGAAGTGCAAATAGATCAGAGCTCCACATGGAGAGGCATTTTTGGTTGCTTGGATGGTAAAAAGGGAAGAGGTGAAAGGAGAAGTGTTGCATCAACTGTGGTTGCAAGGAAAAATGCCATAAGAAGGGGGGGGGGGGGGGGGGGGGGAGAGGATGATTATTGTTGAGATTGGAAAACCAGTGTTGTGCTGCAGGGATGAGGCCAGTCCCATGTATTTGGTTTTATATATAATGGATAATATTGATGATTTGTGTGAGGATGACGTTATTAAGATTGCTGAAGACACCAAAATTGGTGTTGTAATGGACAGTGAAGAAGTTTGTCTGAGGTTACAATGGGATATTGATCAACTGAGAAAGTGAATAGAGGAATGGCATATGGAATGTTACTCAAACTCCTTATGAAGTGATGCACTCTGCTAAGTTAAACCAGGGTAAGCGTACATACTGAATGGCAGGGGCCTGGCGAATGTGCTTGAATGGAGAGAACAAGGGGTACACATACATAATTCCTTGAAAAAGTAGTGAGAAAGGCGTCTGGCATACTTGCCTTCATCAACTGCGGCATTGAGTACAAGAGTTGGGACGTCATGTTATTGTTGTACAAAAAATTATACATATATTATGACAAGGTCTGGCTGCCATGTTGTAGGAAGGCTGTTATTAAACCGGAGGTGCAGAAAAGATTCACAAGGATATTGCCTGGATTATAAGGCGAAGTTTTATAGGCTGGGACTTTCCCTGGAATGAAAGAGGCTGAGGGATGACCTGGTGAAGGTTGATAAAATTACAAAGAGCATAAATAGGGTAGTCATAATTTTTTTCGCTGGGCAGGGGAGTAAAATCTGAAGGCATAGGTTTTACACGAGAGAGAAGGATTTAAAGGTGATCTGAGGGGCAAGATTTTCATACAGATGGCGGTGGGGATATAAAACGAGCTTCCAGAGGAAGTGATAGCGGCAGGGACAATTAGAATGTTTAAAAGACATTTGGGCAGGTACATGGAAGGGAACGATTTAAAGGAATATGGGCCCAACACTCGACTAACGTATATGGGCATCTTTGTCTGCATAGACGTTGGGCCTGTATCCATGCCATTTAACTCTATGACTGTATGTTGTTAAGGAAAAAAAAACATTTATTTAATAATGGTGATGGATAGTTTGTAAATTGTTGTAGCATTTCTATATTACAATTTTGTTTTTTTGCTTCAAAATGAACACAGCAATATTTTCCTTTTTAATTTATTTTAACTTTGGTAACAGCTCGAACAAATGGATCTTGAGGTGCGTGAGATACCACTGCAGAGCCGTGGCCTGTTGAGCACTCGAATGAAGAGTTACAAGCAAGAACTGGCAAAGCTTGATAAGGACTTTGTAAGTTAATTTCTACTACTTATTGAGACACTAGACTACACAAATATCACAAACATTTTGGAAGTAGATGAAACACCTTGATATATTTGAATAATCTTAAGGTTACTTTAGGGTATAACATTATTGCTAAACTGGTAATGTAAGAGTTGTTAAAATCGCCAAAAAACTTTTTTTCGATAGATATTAATCGTATGACTATTTTACTACATTTACTACTTCCTACAAAAATGATGTTGCTCCCGTTGTGGTTAAATGAGTAAGCACATAGTTCATGGTGTATTAAGGCATGCAGTCTAGGAAGTCCAGATTCTCCCTACATTGACTATACAGACCATGACTTTAGAGGAAGAAGACAATCCAAAGTAGCAGTAACCAAAAGGAAATATTTCTTGTGCTTCCTGTTTTGGTTCATGGGGTTAAATAGATTTAATAACATGCTTCACAAAGCCATTGGAGGCATATTTAATAAGGAACAAGTACTGTGCGATGAGTAAAAAAACAGAACACCAGGACTAAATGAATATCTCCCGCAAAGATACAGCAAGATGAAAGCTCTTCTCCTGTGCTGTAAGATTTTGTCATGCTAGGTCAACGTTGAACATATTGGGTTTACAAAGGGAACAATCAACGAGTATTTCTACTTGTGACTCTTAAGGGCCTGTCCTACAAGCATGCAACTCTATGCGATGAGCGTGACCTAACGTGGTCGCTTGAGCCGTCCGGCGTCGCGGGGCCGGTCCCACTTTGATCGGAATTGTGCGGAGTTCGTCCCAACATCGCGCGGGGCTCCGAAAAACTGACTGTTCAAAAATTCCACGCGCAACGGCTTGTCGCCTCGATGCATTACACACCGCATCGACATCGTGCCTCCGTGAACCTATCTGTAGGTGCCTCCGTATACCTCTATGTGTGTGGCTCCGTGGCCCTCTGTGTGTGTGCCTCTGTGCCCCTCTCTGTGTGCCCCTCTCTGTCCTGGCGAACTTACCTTAAGACTTCGCTCCAAGTTTGCCTCACTTTGCGCCGCGTTGCTCCACTCACCCAACCTCCGCGTGGCCCTCACTGGCAGTTTGGTCGCAATTGCCGCATGCAGGCGCATGCTGGTCGGAGGCACGACGTCGAGACGGTGTGTAATGCGTCCAGTCGACAAGCCGTTGCCGCGCGGAATTTTTGAACATAGTCAGTTTCTCGGAGCCCCGCGCGATGTCGGGACGAACTCCGCACAATTCCGCACGGCTCTGGCGATCGAAGTGGGACCGGCCCCGCGACGCCGGACGGCTCAAGCGACTACGTTAGGTCGCGCTCATCGCATAGAGTTGCATGCTGGTGGGACAGGCCCTTTACTCTTTATACAAATGCTGCCTGACCTACAGAGTCTTTGCAGCAATTTCTGTCTTCATATCATATGCCCTTCTTCAGCACAGGTATACAACATCAACCTCTTAAGGATATAATGCTGACAGTTTGTTAACATATTTCTAGATATAACCAGAAAGCATGCAATGCTGAATGTGCGTGGTCTCCTAAAATACTTTGAATTCATTTTTTTAAAATCTTTTTTTCTAGAAATAGCTACCACACTGGATCTTTTTCTTTTAAGTTAGATTTCTGTAATTCTTACCAATTAATTTTGCTCAATTACCATATCTAGGTTTGAATCTGTAACATTTGAATTAGAAGCAGCAGCAGCAGTGGTGGTCGCTACATCCAGACTTCATATAGAAGGTGATCAGTAAAACTACCATGTGTTGTGGGAGTGGTGACTGTTGATCTTTTACTTGGTATTTTTATTTGAAGGGTGCAGTTGACTGCATTGCTGCCATGCTCAGTAACTATGAATCTTTTTCGGTTCTTTTTCAGTGAATTTGTTTAAGTTAGGTTGACTATCACATGAAATGGCATAGGATTTGCTCCATTACAAGGATATCAGTGACAGTGGCTCCAGGGAACCTTATGATAACAGCTCGGTACTACAGTGTGGGAAGTAAAATAGTTTCTTGTCTAAAATCTTTTGAGGATTTTGTAGAATCTATATGATGTCAGTCAATGCTAATGCTTTATTAAAAGTATTTAGGTGTTTCGTGCTAGGACCTGGATCATTTCCAGGTTTGATAAGCTATCAGGTAATGTAAGAGACACAAGGAAAACTCCACTACAAACCAACTGACTCCCACAGCTACCTGGACTACTCTTCCTCCCACCCTGCTTCCTGTAAGGACTCCATCCCCTATTCCCAATTCCTCCGTCTATGCCGCATCTGCTCCCAGGATGACGTGTTCCACACCAGGTCATCGCAAATGTCCTCGTTCTTCAGAGAACGGGGTTTCCCCTCCCCCACTATAGATGAGGCTCGCACCAGGGTCTCCTCCATACCCCGCAACACTGCCCTCTCTCCACATTCCCCCACTCACAACAAGGGCCGAGTCCCCCTGGTCCTCACCTTTCACCCCACCAGCCAGCGCATACAACAGATAGTCCTCCGCCAGTTTCGTCACCTCCAACGTGACCCCTCCACTCGCCACATCTTCCCATCTCCCCCCCTGTCTGCCTTCCGCAAAGACCGCTCCCTCCGCAACTCCCTCGTCAATTCTTCCCTTCCCTCCCGCTCCACTCCTTCCCCGGGCACTTTCCCTTGCAACCGCAAGAGATGCTACACTTGTCCCTTCACCTCCCCCATCCACTCCTTTCAGGGACCCAAGCAGTCATTCCAAGTCCGACAGAGGTTCACCTGCACCTCCTCCAACCTCATCTACTGCATCCGTTGCTCCAGATGCCAGCTGATCTACATCGGTGAGACCAAGCGGAGGCTGTGCGATCGTTTCGCTGAACACCTCCGCTCGGTCCGCAATAACCAACCCGACCTCCCGGTGGCTCAGCACTTCAACTCCCCCTCCCACTGCGTATCCGACCTCTCGGTCCTGGGCCTCCTCCACGGCCAGAGTGATCAACACCGCAAGTTGGAGGAACAGCACCTCATATTCCGCTTGGGGAGTCTGCATCCTCTGGGCTTAAACATTGAATTTTCTCAATTCTGTTAACCCAGACTGCCTCCCCCCCACCTCTCCCTCAGCCCTCTGGCCCTGACATTCCTTCTCCATCTCCCCCCCCCCCCCCTCCCCAGTCGCACTAGCTTCTCATTTTCACACCACAAACAGCTTACAATGGCCTGCTTCCTTTGTCACCAATACTTTTTTGCATATCTTTCACTCATTGTTCCTTATCTCTCCACATCACTGTTTATATCTCTCGTTTCCCTGATCCCTGACCAGTCTGAAGAAGGGTCTCGACCCGAAACGTCGCCTATCTCCTTCGCTCCTTAGATGCTGCTGCACCCGCTGAGTTTCTCCAGCTTTTTGTGTAACCCTAAGAGACACAAGAGACTGCTGATGCTGGAATTTTGAGCAAAACAACAAACTGCTAGAGGACCTCAGCAGGTCATCTAGCATCAGTGGAGGTAAATGGAGAGATGACATTTTGGATTGGGACCCTCTGCTCTCTTCTGTCTTAATTTCACTGCTACACTGCAAAATCTCACCAATGAACGCTCTTTTTGAAGTAATTCTCCTCTCTCTGATGTGAGTTTGTGAGACCATCTCTCACTGCTCCCCCTCTGAGTCCTACCACCCTGCTCATCCACCATGCCTTAAACTTCCCCTCTTCTCCATTCTTAAATATGGGATCCAACCAGAAATGTGTCTATCCGTTTCCCTTCATCAGGTAATTTACCCTAGATTTCTAAAAAAAAATTTTTAAATTTAGTGTAAATTAATATATTTTAGCTCGGTGACATCTTGCTTCATTATATTACCGTTTCATATGCGAACCATTTTTGGAATACAATCATTTTCGGGCATCCATTTCCTCTGAATATGATATTCGTTTTACAATGGACGTAATTGTGATAGTCTGATGTGCCCAATATTTGCAATTTTCTTTTACAAATCAACATGTTGTTACCATCCCTTGAGTATTATACTGAATCTATTAGCAATACGATGGAAAAGTAAATATTTTTAAATTAAAGTTCTTCAAAATGTTTGAGGAAATTCTGTGCATAAAAAGGCTGCAAAGGACTAGAACATATTTCTCATCTTTTGTTTGCATTTTATTTCAGCTGTATAAAATCCATAAAATTCACTTTAGTTTTACCTGAGACCTATTGCTAAAAAATGTCTAAAATTGAGGCGCTTCAGACAACTGTTTTCTATATTACCAGATAATATTACGTTTTCATGGTATGCATTTGGTGTAGGAAACCTTTTTTCATCATATTTCATAGTAAGCAATTTACTCGGATAAAGGTTAAATTATTGTAACCAATTGGGAAAACAGAATCTAGAATGCAATTTTTAAAAAGCATACCATTGTTGGCTACTTTTGTCATGTGATGTTTTGTGTAGTATTTAGTCTGTTCGTTGAAACCAACTGTCAATCATGATTAGGTAGACACTAGATATTATAGATGTTTAGATAGTCAATGATGATTGTCTACTTATTCCGAGATGTGAATACCACTTCACTGAGTGATCTACGAATCCACTTTCTGGCTTAAATGAGGTCTAGAATCTTCCATATCATTCCATCCAAAATTTGGGGAAAATAGCTGGGATGGCTTGTTGGCTGCATGTCATTTTCAGATATGCTGGCAACAATGAAATTGCTTTTACTTGTATTTTAGATTTAATTTAAGCTGGTTGTGAATAATAGCGATCATACCGCTAGATGGCAGTGTTTTCTGACTTTTTTAGCAACTGCTACAGAAATCATATTTTTTCATTTCAACTTCTACTTTTGCCCCTTCCTGTCCAAAAGACTCATTCTTGGATGTTGTAGCAAAAATTGCTACCTGATTATGTTTAAAGGTAGGCCCTTTGGACCCAAATAATGAATGTTATCAAGTAATTGGGCCTTATAGATATCACAATTGAACTCTCTGTACTCTCTTGACATCTATTCATTCATGATTCAAGGCATCACAGTGACAATTAGTGTAAATCTAGTTACTGTGTTCAAATTTTGTTTTTGTTTTCCTTTGTGAACCCTGTAAACACAAAGTGTTGTCATGTATAAAATCTGCCTTCTGTAATTATGCATAAATCTCCAAATTAGGCTAAATTAATCAGTTCAAATGCTCCAATGCAAGACATTGGTAAATACGTCAATAAAACAAAATGCTTTGTTTGATCCATCAGGCTTGCCATGTTGCTGAGCCAAACAAAATCTTGGTTCTTCAAATGAGTGTATGTACTTGCCATATTTTTTTTAACCCTTCCATTTAGTCATGAAAGATAGATGCTGTCTAACTTCTTCCAGTTTGTGCCATAACCGTTAACAACCTAGTTTATACCTTTGCCATCAACTGAGCCAATGTTTTTTCTATTGTTTGTAGGAGAGCTAGAATTCTTTAAAGAAAGAAGAGGGATTTTATTTTAGTCTTAGTTCATAGTTCATAACTCATAGGAGCGGAATTAGGCCATTTGAACCATTGAGTCTACTTCGCCATTCAATCATAGCTGATCTATCTTTCCCTCTCAACTCCATTCTTCTCCCTTCTCCCTGTAACCTTTGACATCTGTACGAATCAAGAACCTGCCAATATCTGCTATGAAAACACCCAATGACTCTGGCTCCACTGCTGTCTGTGGCAATTCCACAGATCACCATCCTCTGGCTGAACAAATTCCTCCTCTCTTCCTTCCTAAAGGTACATCTTTTTATTCTGAGGCTGTGCCCTCTGGTCTAGACTCTCTAGTGGAATCATCCTCTCCACATCCACTCTCTCCAGGCCTTTCACTATTCGGTAAATTTCAATAAGATTCCCCCTCATCCTTCTAAACTCATTCTCCGCTTGTCAATGATGCGTGGGTAGCATTTGTTGTCACTAATTCACCTCCACTCTCCCCCCTCTCCCCCTCCCTTCCTCCCTCTCTCCGCCCCACCCATCTCCCCTCCTCCACCCTCCTTCTCCCCTCCTCCACCCTCCTTCTCCCCTCCAACCCCCCTCTCCCCCCCTCCAACCCCCTCTCCCCCCCTCCAACCCCCTCTCCCCCCCTCCAACCCCCTCTCCCCCCCTCCAACCCCCTCTCCCCCCCTCCAACCCCCTCTCCCCCCTCCAACCCCCTCTCCCCCCCTCCAACCCCCTCTCCCCCCCTCCAACCCCCTCTCCCCCCCTCCAACCCCCTCTCCCCCCCTCCAACCCCCTCTCCCCCCCTCCAACCCCCTCTCCCCCCCTCCAACCCCCTCTCCCCCCCTCCAACCCCCTCTCCCCCCCTCCAACCCCCTCTCCCCCCCTCCAACCCCCTCTCCCCCCCTCCAACCCCCTCTCCCCCCCTCCAACCCCCTCTCCCCCCCTCCAACCCCCTCTCCCCCCCTCCAACCCCCTCTCCCCCCCTCCAACCCCCTCTCCCCCCCTCCAACCCCCTCTCCCCCCCTCCAACCCCCTCTCCCCCCCTCCAACCCCCTCCAACCCCCCCCTCCAACCCCCCCCTCCAACCCCCCCCTCCAACCCCCCCCTCCAACCCCCCCCCTCCAACCCCCCCCATCTCCCCCCCACCCACCCCTTTCCTCCCCCCTTTCCTTTCCCCCTTCCCCCCCCTCCCCCCCCCCCCCCCCCCACAATATGTGCAAAGTTGTGGTTAAGCTTTGTGATTTACTAGTTGTACAACTTTGTTTGCTGCTAATAAAGTAAAAAAATGAAATTAGGTCTATTATTTGGAATAAAATGGTAAACATTGATTCAAAATCTCTATAAAAGTCTGTGATGAAGTTCTGGAGAGCCAGTGTGGGGAAGAGAGGAATAAATTATGATTTCTGTTTTGTAATTAGTTTTACTGCTGCTCTATTGATTTTGAGGTGTGAATGAACTGCCTTTCTCTCAATTGTGTAGGAAGGAACTGCAGATGCTGGTTTAAACCGAAGTTAGACACAAAATGCTGGAGTAACTCAGCGGGACAGGCAGCATCTCTGGAGAGAAGGAATGGGTGACGTTTCGGGTCGGGACCCTTCTTCGGACTTGTGTCTATCTTCGGTTTAAACCAGCATCTGCAGTTCCTTCTTACACGTACTCTATTGCACATCTGATTTGTACAGATGGTGGCCTCTGATCTGTTCTTGTGGATACAGTATTTAATTAACTAATCCAATTAAATGTCATGTCAATGATGGCCTTCAGGATGCCAACATGAGAGGTTTTACTGGAAGTGATGCTATTCATTACCAAATAGATGTGGTAAGCTTTCTGTTGTTGGAGATGATCATGGCCTGACATGGTTTCCTGCTTACCAGCCTATTCCTGGACTTTTCCTATTCCTATTCCTATTTTCTGGCATTTCTAACAGTCAAGTCTGGATTCATTATCTAAAGAGTTGATAATTGGTTTGAATCCTTGCAATCAATGGTGAACAATCTGACTTTTGATCTTTGATGAAGGGAAGGCCACGGATGAAGTAACTAACGATGGTTATGTCTCAGATACCCTTTTGAAGAACCCTTGAGAAGTGTAATTGGGTTGAAATGATCGATCATCTCGAGTCACAGAATTCTTTTGGCAATGATGGTTGTGGTTTGAGTCAGTTGAGTATTTTATCCTAATTCCCACTGATTTCAAATTTATTGGGATCTTTGATGTTACAGGAGAAAAAAATGCTGTCACACACTACTGAACACTGGAGGAACTCAGCAGATCAGGCAGCATCGCTAGAGGGAAATGGACAGACGATATTTCGGGTGGGATCCTTCTTCAGACTAAAGATTCGCATGCTGCTCAAGAATCTAGCATCTGCAGTCTCTTGTGTCTCACTTATCAATTTTCTGTTTTGTTGAGCATGGTAGCTGCACAACAACAACTTGGGTAGAGTCACAGAATTATGCAGCAGAGGAAAAGGAGGTCTTTCCGGCCATCATGCCACTCTTTACGTCTACTTGCACTAATCACATATGTGAATTCCCTGGAGCAGATATATTCAGGAATCAGAGCATAGTATATGCCCACTGGGCTTGGCAGTTGATTTCATGTGGTGAATCAAATTGGATGAGAGCCAGATTCTGTTCTTAGTTTGGGCTTTAACGTTGGGTGTGGTGCAGGGGAGACTGAAATGAATCTTCACTGACAAAGATGCTCATGGAATTTCCATCATCTATTGTTGAACTGGTTCCTACTTGTAGAGATTTGTTGGAGGTGAGGTGACGTACTGAGGAACGGAGATGTAGAACCTGCCAATTTTTTTAAGATATAATTTAGGATAAAAACAGAAGACTGCGCCCACCGAGTCATCAATCCTGATTAAGGGTTACAAATATGAAACCGTAACTTTGTATTGCTCTCTGACCTGACCTGCTGAATATTTCCAGCACTTTCTGTTTTTATTTCTAATTTCCATGCATTTGATTTCCACATTCATCTCTATACTAAATAAAGAAGAGATAGAGACGTTTTGAAGACACTAGTGTATTCAAAGGCAAAATTGTTCATTGTGAGACTGTATCATATAAGTTAACATATGTAGGTAACGTAAGATGACTGGAGAAGAAAAGGATTTGAAAGAATTTCCATGTTGTAAGGATAAGCTGAAATAATATCTCTGCCAGTGCAATTTCATTTGTGGATTTTGAGAAGAAAGAAAAAGTGACCAAAGCACAGTTAGAAGCCATGGATTAAAGATATTGAAATGAGATGAGATTATTGAAAGTATGGGAAACTATGATAGGGTGAATGATGGAAATCATTCAGTGTTCGTAAGGTGGCCTCCTCACCACTGAGGAAACTAAATTGTGATTAAGTTAGCTCTTTGAGGAGAGCCTGCGCTAACTTCCCAAGGATGATCTTGAGTTTGTTGTTGTATGCCACTATGATTCTCAATCCCAACCTGTCTATCTGTGGCCTCTTCCACTGACATAGTGAGGCCAAATACAAAATGGTAGAAAGCATTTTTCTTCTTCCTTGGCATGATGCAACATTCTGGAATTAAATTTGAATTTTCCAAATAAATTGCTTTCTCTTCATTTTCTACAATCACACATAAATATGTCCCTTTCTCACCCCATTTCTTTGAAATGCCTTACTGAGCCAGTACTCATGTGCCTTATCACTTTATCAGTATCACTTTATCTCCATATAGTCTTTTCATCATTTGAAAACGGACATCCTTCCATTCTTCCCCAGTTCTGAGGAAGGTTTCCTGACCTGAAACATTATCTGGTTTCTCTTTCTGCAGATGTTGCTTGACAAACATAAGATTAAGGTTAGATTAAGTGAGTGGTCAAACCTTGAGTTGTCAAATCTTGTGATCTTTTAAAACCTTCAGTTATAATTCTGGATTAAATTAATTGGATATGATTTGGAAAGGCACACATCTGTCTATATAAGATCCCACAGTTGACAGTGCATATCAGAGCCAAAACCAACCATGAAGACGAAGGAAATGTCCGTAGAGCTCCGAAACAGGATTGTGTCAGGAGACGGATCTGGGGAAGGGTATAAAACAATTTCTGCAGCATTGCAGGTCCCGAAAAGCATAGTGGCCTCCGTCATTTTTAAATGGAATAACTTTGGAACCACGAGGACTCTTCATCGAGCTGAGCAATCAGGGGAGAAGGACCTTGATTGGGGAGGTAACCAAGAACCCGATGGTCAAAGTCAAAGCCAATTATATTAGTCACATGAATTTGCGACATGTAAAGCTCTGACAGAGCTCCGGAGTTCCTCTGTGGAGATGGGAGAACCTTCCAGAAGGACAACTATATTTGCAGCATTCAACCAATCAGGTGTTTATAGTAGAGTGGCCAGACAGACGCCACTCCTCAGTAAAAGGCACATGGCAGCACGTTTGGAGTTTGCCAAAAGGCATGAGAAACAAGATTCTCTGGTCTGATGAAACCAAGATTGAACTCTTTGGCCTGAATGCCAAACGTCGTGTCTGAAGGAAACCAGGTACCGCTCATCATCTGGTCAATATCATACCTACGGTGAAACATGGTGGTGGTGGCATCATGCTGTGGGGATGTTTTTCAGCGGCAGGAACTGGGAGACTAGTCAGGATCGAGGGAAAGATAAACGGAGCAAAGTACAGAGAGATCCTTGATGAAAACCTGCTCCAAAGCGTTCTGGACCTCAGACTAGGGCGCAAGTTCACCATCCAATAAGACAACGACCCTAAACACACAGCCAAGACAACGCAGGAGTGGCTTTGTGACAAGTCTGTGAATGGCCTTGAGTGGCCCAGCCAGAGCCCGGACTTAAACCTGAAAATAGCTATGCATCGACGCTCCACATCCAACCTGACAGAGCTTGAGAGGATCTGCAGGGAAGAATGGGAGAAATTACCCAAATACAGGTGTGCCAAGCTTGTAGCGTCATACCCAAGAAGAGGTGAGATCAAAGGTGCCTCAACAAAGTACTGAGTAAAGTAGCAAGGTTACAAAATTTTGAGATTTTAAAAATCAAGTCTGCAATTTATCCCATCAGATAAAGCATAAAAAGAAGTTTAATTTGACACCTAATTCACTTTCATATCTTAAGTATTAAGAAAGTTATGGCCATTTTCATACTCGGAAATTAGCATCTTGTTCCCCATTGCCTTTCAATTGACTTAACTCAAAAGCTGTGATCTGGAACAGTTAAAAGCCCATAACTTTCTTAAAAATTAAGAGAACTCAATGAAATTTTCAGTTATTATAGATTGAAGCATTCTGAAACAAATATGAAACAATCTTACTTGGATGACCTGAAATTAAAGCATATTAGTTAGTTATTTAATTGTAGCTAATTACAAAATGCAATGAGTAGATCTAAACATCTATCCATTTCTTAAGAAAAGATAAACTTTTTTTAAATTGCCTAAGTGTCCAAATAACATTCACACAATAATCCACAATATAACATAATTTTTAAATCTCATTTTCATGAATTTCTGGGCCAAATGGAAGGAATTTAGTGTTTGATTCCTGTAAATTAATGGCCATTTAAATCAACTAGCGAGTGGGTTTTAGTGGAATGCGGTGGATTGGAACGTTGCGGTTAGCGATGAAGTCGGGAGGAAAAATACTGTTTGTTCATACATTTTTTTGGACCCCATTTCGCAACATGAAAATATTATTAAAGCCTCCCGAAAAACCAACTTTTAATATAAAAATAAACTATTTACCTTTTTTTCCTCCCCTACGCAAAATCCTTCCGGTTGTCGGCTCTCACGGCTTTTGAAGGTGATTTTTAAATTACTCTAGTTAATAAATAATTTAGAGTAATTTAAAAATACCTTCATTCATGAAATGTCAGAGCGATTTTTCTTCCGCAACGAAATCGCCCGACATTGATCGATTTTTCCTGCTTGTGGAAAAACGGCACTTTAATCCCGTCCCCCTCTGAAAGGCGCCAAAGTCGTGCACACGGGGAGCGGCAGAACTGCAGCGCTGCTAAAGGTATGTTTTCTAACATACCTAAGTAAAGGGTCTGAATATTTATGTAAATGTGATATTTCAGTTATTTATTTTTAATTACTTTGCAAAATTTTCTAAACACCTGTTTTCGCTTTTATTATGGGGCATTTTGTGTACAGTGATGATAAAAAAAATGAATGTAATCAATTTTAGAATAAGGCTGTAACGTGACTAAATGTGGAAAAAGTGAAGGGGTCTGAATATTTTCTGAATGCACTGTAAGTAAGAAATTGACCAGTGGAAATTGACCATAGGCCATACTGGGCAATGTTGCTCAGTGCTGCTGAATTGAAAGAATGTGACCATGCATATCATGCTGCATGAACCACAGAGTGAGGCAAAAGCTGTTCTAGGAAAATCAATAAACATGGATAAGTAATTTTGGTGATTGTTGGTGAGTAAAAAGATGTCGTTTTAAAAGTGTACATTGGTGAAAACGTGGTCAAAGTCTAGAGGGAAATGGAAATAAACAAAGATGAGCAAAGTAAAAGGTAAATGGAAATTCTCTTGTGGAGAAGACCACAACTTCTTCAAGGTGATTATTCCTGGAAAAGTTATAGCAGTATACTTGGGATTAAAATAAAAACAAATCACTCTGGATGTTTGAAATCTGAAATAAAAATACTCCTCAGAATATCCATGAATAATAGAGAGAGACTGTTATGATATCAAAGCTTTCATCAAAGCTAGAAAATCTTAAGAAACAAATCAATTTTTGATCAAGTACAGCCATGGAAACTGCAAAAGAGAACCTCTGTAAAAGATCAGGAGATGGCAGGAGGCATGAATTGGATGATGGTGCAATCTCATAATGGATGGTGATGTTGATAATAATTCAAAACAAAATCTCGAGGTACTTTAAATGGTAAAAAGTTGTATATTCTTAATCGGAGAGGTATTTGAGGCAGGTAGTCTCACAACATTAAAAATAAACATTTAGAGAGCTACATGGATAGGATACATTTAGAAGGATATGGATAATCGCAGGCTGGTGGAAAAGTGTAGATGGGGCATGTTTCCATAATGTATGACTCCATGAAGGCTGTACCTCAAACATGATAAGTTTCATTGTGACTATCGAAGGTGGGAGTCAGAGCAAGAGTTGGTTGGAGAGTTAAGTGACTGGTGAATAAAAGCGTGTGGTCATTCTTGAAGTAACATGTGGGAATCTAGAGCAAAAATCAAATTGTTAGTGGAACACGGTAGGTCAGACGATATGTGTGGAGGGGAATGGACAGTTAAAGATTCAGGGTCCTTCTGGACCAATGACCAGAGGAATGGCTTCAAGTCAAAACATTGACTGTATGTTTTCTTCTACGGATGATACCTGACCTGCTGAGTTCATTCAGCAGTGGGGCTTTTACATTCATAGTAACTCTTACAATCCATGGAAAATATTATGAATGTCTGATAGTCATTCACAGCAAACTATCCTTTAGTCAGATATAAAATTTTATTTTGATAAAAAGTTTTTAAACATTCTGTAAAGCTAGTTTAGGTTCTTCAGAAACAAACTGCATTTTATCTGAAGAGAGATGACATGGAAACACAAAGATGATTTTTCTTGCAAGTGATTCTAACCTCATGTTATTATAAATTATATCTCTAAATTATAAAATGTTAGATATCAATGAAATTTGAATACTGTACATTGCTGGGTACAATGAGATCCAATTAATGAAAGTGTGTATGCGCACCTAGTAGCAGCTCGCTATGCCAAGGTGTGTCACAGTGATAGTGACAGTTGGAGGGAGAGTAATAAATTGAACCATGTCGGAAATATATAAGAATTTGATTGAGGAGTTGACATCTTTATGCCCTTTTCATTAAAATGCTGCTTGTGATGGTGACGAGTGATACTCTACTTTCTGGGTGAAGCCACAGCATAAACTAATGCATGTCAACAACTTGGTGAAATTGATGTTTTTGATGTGCATCAAAGGTTGGTGGGAATTTGAATGTCTGGTATTTTAGATGCCATTCTAAGCGATTATCAGTGAACCTGCTGTGGCTGTTTATCATACAAAGTGTATTTACAATTGGGTGCATGTGTTTATATGAAATTACAGTAAGTATTTTACAGCATTGTTTTTGAAAACATAAAAATCATTATAAAGTGCAAATGATTTATGTGAAATCTCCATTGTAACAAAGCTTATAACATTAAAATATACCAATGTTATCTAGAATAAGAACCCATTTCACTAATGATTGAGTTGTTAAATGGTTTTAAATCCCATTCACTGGGGTGAATTTTAAATTAGTAAAACTTTAGTTTCAGTGCAAATTACTATATTAAATCATGCAGCCGACTAATTTATATCACCCAAATTGCTTGATTTTGCATGTTCTAGTTGTATTTTGTCAACTTTATTGTGTAAGGCTATTATGCAGCGTCCTTTAGAACTCATGGCATATGAAGCTTATATTAGTTCAATTGTGGTACAACGGCAGTGGTTGAAGGATACTTGTCAATTTATTTATTATCTTTAATGCCAACTTAATGCACGTTAAAATAAACTGGTTATTTGATGGATTTATAGACATGTGTTACTTGATTCTCTGGCTATAATAGTAATTCTTAGAATCTGACAATGATTTTCTGATTGAAATATGCCTTTTACATTGCAACATTTTATTCATGCCATTCTCTTGTACAATCGTGATAAATCAGATCAAGATTTATGGATTTAAAATGAAATATGTTGTAAAATATAATTTCCAACCCATAACTGAAGCGTCCTAATTGGTATTCAATTGTAAGTCAATGTTAAATTCACAGGCTATTAACATTTAATTTACTACAAATAGCATTGGTTGACGTATATTTGGTTTACATTGATGTACACAAGCTGATATTTTTTACGCCAAGGGTTGCCATCTTAAGAACTAATGCTATTTCATTTTACATGTCCATAACTGTCGCAATAAAACTAATATTTTTCACTGCGTCATTTCATTTCTTTGATGGATAGAACTAAATACCAATCAGATTTGAGGGTAAAATATGTATTCCTCAAATAGGCACACAAATCTGAAGGAGGATTTTTTTTCAGATGACTCAAAGCTTTTTAAGGTGTAAGAAGTTGTAAAGTTGCATTGGCCACAAATGTTTGCCACTCAAAAAGGAACATCTCCACCTGTTTTGGTTGGGTATGTTGTTTGCTGGAGCTGTTCAGCCCAAACTTCTGCTTAGTGCTGCATTTTCCCAATCTTTGTACAATTTTACAGTGATCTCATCCCAAGCATTCTGTGACTGAGAAAATGGTCTCACTGGAAAATGTCCTATATTCTAATTTTATATATATATATATGTTATAATTATATATATATATATATATATATATATATATATATATATATATATATATATATATATATATATATATATATATATATATATATATATATATATACTCCTCAACCTGTCTCCTCTACTTCATATTTGGGAGAAAACCATGGGTTCTAATTGCCAGCATTCTAATTTTGACTAAGTTTGGTGGTTCTGACAGCCTCTAGATATATGGATATGTAGAATAACTTATTTTTCCTTATTAAATATTTCATTATTGAAATTCATGCCTGAATTTAATATCCTGGCAAATCTATGCTGCATACTCGCTATTTTTAATATCATGTCTGCAGTGGGGTACATATCATACTATTCTAACTGTGATTTAACCATTACCTCATATATAATTTACTATTGCCTCTCTGCTGAGACTTGTGCGTTCTTATTTATTAAATTCAAAATGTATCTGGCTGCATTTTTTCTGGTTGTAATTCCTTGCACATATTTTAAAGAAATTCTGCTTGGTGTCCTAGTTCTTCTGTTAGTTTCCCCAAAACATAAATTCTTGCTTTTATTTCTTGATTGTTGTCCCAGAATGCAAGAACTTATTTAATCACACAATAATTTATCTTTAATAAATTACTTACTAAATATTTGTAATCTGGCTGTAATTTCAATTTTACCTTCTCAAATTGTATTGAAGTTGGTACAACTACTGTTATTTTCATTTGTCAAATGTCTTTGACTGTTCTAGGTAAATTGTGCAAGGAATCAAATCACTTGCTTTTCTGCGAGAGCCTTTCAACAAATTCAACCCTGCTGTGAAAATGTGGCTTGTAGTTTTAATTTACTCTTTTAATAAAAATTCAGTTGATTCCAGTCCACTTTGAGTTACTCCCTGCTAACATTTTCAACCATGTCTTAATCCGTGCAGGAGTAGGCCATACGGCCCTTCAAGCCAGCACCGCCATTCAATGTGATCATGGCTGATCATCCACAATTAGTACGCCGTTCCTGCCTTCTCCCCATATCCCCTGACTCCACGATCTTCATTAGCCCTATCTAGCTCTCTCTTTAAAGTTTCCAGCCAACCGGCCTCCACCGCCCTCTGCGGCAGAGAATTCCATAGACTCACAATTCTGTGTGAAAAAGTGTTTCCTCAGCTCGTTCTAAATGGCTTACCCCTTATTGGCTTATTCTTAAACTGTGGTCCCTGGTTGTGGACTCTCCCAACATTGGAAACATGTTTCCTGCCTCTAGCATGTCCAAACTCTTGATAATCTTATATGTTAATAATCTTATAGGCAGCTTTCTAGGTTGCCAAATGACAGTTTAGGTGGTCATATAAGACGGCTTGCATGACGCGTGTGATAATGTGCTCGGATGAAGTGCGTAGTTACCAGTCGGAATTCTGCTCAATGAAGCATTCACATATTATTTCTGCTTCAAATAAAGTCACAAACTAAACGTATTAACCAATCAAGACATGATATATACCACAATGACCTGCAGCAAAAATACAATACAGTATCTCAACTCTTTTTACACATTGCAATGAATGCAATTTCTATTATTTCTTTCCACTTCCAAACAAAAATGTGGTTGGATTATGGCTTGATGAGACCAAGCGCAGGCTTGGCGATCGCTTCGCACAACACCTCCACTCGGTGTGCAATAACCAACCTGATCTCCTTGGGCCTAGCACTTCATCTCCCCCTACAATTCCGAATCTGACCTTTCTGTCCTGGGCCTCCTCCATGGACAGAGTGAGGTCCATTGCAAATTGGAGGAACAGCACCTCATATTTTGCTTGGGTAGTTTACACCCCAGTGGTAAGAACATTGGCTTCTCCAATTTCAGGTAGTCCTTGCATTCTCCCTCCTTCCCCTCCCATTCCCAGCTCTCCCACAGCCTACTGTCTCCACCTTCCTTTGATTTTCCCGCTCCCCCCCCCCCCCCCGACATCAGTCATCGGTCTGAAGAAGGGTCGCGACCCGAAACGTCGCCCATTCCTTCGCTCTATAGATGCTGCCTCACCCGCTGATTTTCTCCAGCTTTTTTGTCTACCATTCACACAAGTTCTGTTATCCCACTTTCCTCACCCACTCCCTACACATATGGGCAATTTTACAGAGACAAGTTAACCTACAAAGCCAATGTGGGAGGAAACCCTCTGTCATCTAAAACTCTTATGCTCACATGAATGCCACTCGTGATCTCTGTTTATTGATCCAAAATGGCGCTGTCTGCGAAAGCTTTACTATTTTAATTCTTAAAACTCCCTCCACAGCTTCATCCTTTCTGCATCTGTAATCTCCATGTAAGGTCGGCTACTTTGTTTCTCCAATTTTTAAACCTTGTATGTAATTTTCATCCATCCACTTGGTTGGGATCTAGAATGGTACAGAATTAGAACAGGTCCTTCAACCTGTCATGCTTGTGCTAAACATGAAGACAAATTAAATTAATTCCATCTACCCTCTGATCCATTTCTCTCCATCCCCTGCATATTCATGTCCCATTCTTAAAAATAAAGTCTTAAATGCCACTATTACACCTGCTTCCATCACCACCCTTGGCAGTGCATTGAAGGCACCTACCATTCTCTTTGCAAAAACAAAACTTCCCCACACATCTCCTTTAAACTTTGACAGATTCTATTTATTGAGATTTGATGTATCAGAGATGCAGAGTGACAAGATATTCCTTTGCACTTACTGTGAACATTTTCATGTTCATGTCATAAAGGTTATGGCCCATGTTTTGCAGTTATAATCTTGGCAGAGCTATCTGTGTTCACTGCTATTACACCATGAAACTGACAGCAATTTCTGGAACAAGAACACATGCACACAGTTAAATGTGTACATTCAGAAATTACAGTCCTTGATCCCCTACTTCCCACAGAGAACAATGCTTTGTATCGTCTTCAGCATAAAAGAAGGGAATTGATGATGTAATGAGAATTTAGGATATGAATGTCATAATTTGCATGAAGTAAGGCAATGTGGTTTCTGTTCAAGAATTCTGTTTCATTGAAGATTGGCTGTGACGTACAATGTGTATGTGCCATTATATCATGGAACATGGGACAGAGGATGCACTTTTAACCAAAGGTTGTCGGCATAGTTACTCGGAGCAAGCTGTACTCATAAAATAACATGTGTATAATAATTATTTGAAGATTTAAAAGTGGATTTAAAAATAATTATTGTTTATTTTTGTTAATATTTCTTCTTCCACCTTAATCTCAAGCATGTTCTATTCAAAAATATTTTGACACATATCGTTATAATCAAAAAGTCCTCTCCTTCCATTCCCTCGCTTAAGAATTTGGCAGTGATTGACAGTTTGTGGTGACATTATTGTTGCTGGGTGCCTGCAATCCTCAAGGACTTATGTGGCAAAGTCACCAAATGTCATAAAGCAGGAAATGCATTCAATGAGAATTTTGATAGTGGACATCTTGCTATTTAGTACTTCACCTCTGTTTATAAAATTGAGGTTGTTTATGGTTCTGAGCTGCTCATCTACTGTAACTGATGGCTGCTCTTGATTGTTCAGTTGCTGTGTTGAAGTATGCAATCTGTCTTTTGTTTGGTAAGACAGAAAAATAGCAACTTTTCATAATATTCACTGTCCTTTGATGACACTTGCAGTTCATACCTTTGTTATATGTTGGTCCAATGACATGCAGCAGTGATCTGTATTCAGACTTCAGTTGGGTGTCTACAATGTGGTGCACTAAAGATTTGTATTGGTTGACCTGTTGCAAATTTAAATGACTGACATGAATGGTGTCCTAAAGAATTAAGGAAACCGTGTACTTCAGCTTTTGAGTGACAGTGACAAATCTTAAAATGGAGAAACAAGGAACTGCAGATACTAGCTTCCAAAAATAGACACAAAGTGCTAGTATAATTTACTGGCTCAGGCAGCATCTCTGGTGAACATGGATAGGTGATGTTTTGGGTTGGGGCCCCTATTCATACCAATTGTGGGGTGGGGGTGGGGCGTAGGGGGAGAGGAAGAGGGAAACGGAAGAAAGCTGGAAGAGAGCAGGGGTTTTGATAGGCAGATTGTTGGACAAAGGCCAACCCCCTCATGCAATCTGGGGGACCTGCACCTTGTATTCCGCTTGGGTAGCTAACAATCTACAGTATGAACATCAAATTATCAATTTTAGGTAACTACAAACCCCCCCACCCCCCACGCCCCCACGCTTTCTATTCATGTGCTCGCTCTCATGTGCCCCACCTCACTTGGATTTGCACCTAATTCTCTCCTTCCATCCACCTACATTCCCTTTATTTTCACAATTCACCACTCTTCAATCCTTTCGTCTTGCAACTTCTATCTCTTCATCTTGGACCTTAATCAAACTATCTGCCTATCAATCCTCCCCCCCCCCCCCCCCCCTCCCCCCTCCGGCCTATATCCAGGTATTAGTTGCCAGGCTTTCTCCTGTCCTTCCTCCTTTCTAGCTTCTAAGGGTCCGGACCCGAAACATCATCTGTCCATGTTCTCCGTAGATGCTGTCTGACCCGTCGAGTTTCCCCAGCACTTTTTTAAAAATCTTAAAATGGTGTTTTCTGTGAAATGTTACTCAAATTGGCATTTAACCACTATTATTGGGATTTTTCTGGTGTCATAAAGATTAAAAAATGTCAGCAAGTATGAAATGTAAGAGAAATATAATTTTTAAAGTATTCATTCCTCAGTTGCAATACTTATTGTAGCCGTAAGGTCATACACACACAGCTATCCTCTTTTGATAATGCTTTGCAATCTAATCTTATTTTCAATTGCACGTATTAGCAAATATGTTGTTTTAAGAATTAGTGAATATTTGAGAAGTGAATTATTCTTCATTTCTCAATCAAGTTGATCATTGCACCAACTTTAAGGATTAGAGACTAAAAGCATTCCACATAGTATTTCATATTTTCTCAAAGCTTGGTGAAGCTTTTGCAGGTGCACATATATGCTTTTAATGCCACTTCCATTGTCATAGATAGGGTGTAAGGATCTGATTGATTTAATACAGGGATGCATTATTTACATGAGAAATCTGTAGTCATTTGTAATGTTTTGTGATAATATATTAAATCCATACAGCTGTATGTAAGATTAATGCAAAGAATCACTGCTTTACATTTTATTTTCAGATGCAAATAACACAATTTTAAAAGAATAGCATTCTCACCGTTGACAGCACAATCCTACATGCTATCTTTGCGTGAAAATGTCTCCCTGTTTGACAACGGTGTATGATGATATTTAAAAAAATAAAACCTATTCCATTATTTGAAGAATTTGTGAATTGTAACATTCCGTGGAAATCCAAAACACAATTGCTGCTGTCTTTAAATTCTTACCATCAAATTCTCAAAATGGATGATTTCATAATTATCTAAAACTCATTTTCAGATAATTATGAAATAATCCAAAAAGCTACTCTGGAAAAGAATGTAAATTTTGTAAATCCGCTCTCTTCTGTGACCGTTTATGTAATTTACATTCTTGATTGATAGTGGGGAGAGAGGGTGGATGGTGCAACTTGTAGGTAACTGCAGGACACATAAAGTAATAATCCCACTGCTGATGAATCGAAGCAATTAAAATCAAACTAACTTGTTTGATCACTGTTCAGCATCTGAGTAATAGCCCAGTTTAAAGAAAAATGCTGATGGTCCCCAGAGATCAAATTCATTAAATGGAATAAATGTTTGTACAGAATATTGAAATGTTTTCTGATTATTCATTAACTGTCAAGAGAAACAATATCTGGGTATCTGTTAGAAATGTAATAGTGGCAAGTACCACACTCATCTCTACCAAAGTATAGTTTTATATGCATTTCCCTATATTTTACCGTGCTTTTCATTCTAGTTTTGTGCATTAAAATTTATGAAAGAAGTGTTGTACAATAACATTAATAATTCTCAGCACATAACAGAAATTTTGAAAAAATATCTGTTTTTATTCGTAATTTATATTGAAATGGAAAATAGCTGCCAAGTTGATCAATTTTAAGGTTTTCATGATGTGCATTTATCAATTGTATTGAAATATCTTTGGATAAATATTAAAAATAAAACAAAACAAAAAAGACAAATCTATATTTTAACTCATAAATAAAAATAATTTAAACTAACTCATCTAGAATTTTAAAATACACCTATTTATTTTACATTTTTAAGCATGTGAACATTTTATTTTATTTTTATACAAAGGATACGCGTTTTAATTATAGAGATCTTTAAATGTTATTGCAGTACCAACTTGCAGCTCTTGGGGATATGCCTTTACCAAGTATTGTTCTGGCTGTTCCTCTTGATTGGCCTAGAAACTGCAATCAGCTGGAAGACAAATGACATGCCTCTTAGCCATTCCTTTTATCTTTGAGACAAGGATCAACATTGTATGCTTCCTAATGGAAATGTAATTTAATGAAATCTATTGGGTAAACATACTTCAGATGTTCAAAGCAGGTGACAAAGTTTTTGCTGGCAGCTGAACCTTGGCTGGATTCCAGACATCTAGTTACTATGCATATGGCATTGAGTGAAGCACTTGGGTTAGGGACACATTTTAATTCGTATTGCTTGTCTTGATCTGTATGAATGTATGAGTGTACAAGCATAAATTATGACAGTATATGCTTTTTGAATTGAAGAATAGATGATTCAGAGTGCTTTATTGATCTTTTTATATCCTTGTAGAAGATGTCCCAGTATTGTCTTATGATAGGGGTTTAAAATCTGCAACTAGATCATTCTATAAATTAATTACAGTGAAAATGCAACTGAAAAATAATTTTATTTTTCATTTATCATTGAAGTTTATTTAGCTTTAGGATGTTTTTTTCCATCATTCACCAAATGTACTTTTAAATTGTTTTAATTGTGAGAAAGCAAGAATAAATAATTTCTAAAAAATTGAATCAAACATTATATGATGATATTTTAAATAATGCAGGGTAAATGAAAATGTAAATGAAACGGTTTCATAAATAAACTGATTCTTTCTATTTTAGCTGGTGGTGAAAATACATATTGGATCCATTACTGTAAAATTGTTACTATTTGGGCAACATTTTTCAGTTGGTAGGCATTGTTTGTGTCGTTGACAAGAAAATTAAAATTGTTGTGTAAACTATGGATTTGTATTTGGGGTAAGAAATAATTTTGGGTTAGATTAAAATGATTCAAAAGACAATTAAATTCCTGTTAGTTAATAATTTTCTTTGTGATTTCTGAATATGTAAGAGATTTGCAAAGTGTTGACCATGTATTATTTTTAAAAAGTAAGTTTTGCTGTTAGCTACCAAGTACAGCGCTTTATAGGGCTACAATGAACTGCTTCTCCAGGCGTTGCCGTTTGGAGAGGGTATCAGATTTGATTAGGATTGCTTTGATCGGAATGAAAGCAATCCAATTCACTCTGACATTGCTGTTAACATGAGATCAGTGTGCAGCAGAAAAGTACCAGGTTCATATGGGAAGTCTCACACTTGTTCCTGCATCATCCCATGCATTCTTACAGTAACGTTGTTACATTTTGGAAGAGTTGCTTACGTAAACTTTATTTTGACCGAAAGCATAATATTTTATTACTAATTTAAATTGGTAATATTTCAGTGGGGATTGTGGCTCTATTGTTTTAAAATGCTGCACCATTTTTGATTGAAAATAAGACTGATTACTTACAGGACATGTATAACTTTTCAGCTTTATTGCTTTCCCTGCAATTTGAGGAGCTTGCAGTCTATAGGCAGATGAGATTAGTTTATTTTAACATTATGTTCGGCACAGATATTGTGGATGTATGCAATGTTCCTGTATTGTACTCTGCTATGTTTTAACATTTGGCAGTAAAGTACCAATATTTCATTTATCAACCTTGCTAATAAATTACAATTTACAGATTAGAAAACATACTACAATAATACATCATAGAATATGAAAGCAAAGCAATTTGTATTAGAGCAGTAGAAAATATTTGTTGGGCAATAATTTTCTACTTACAGATTTGGCCCCCTCATTAGAGGAAAAATGTGATAGTACAAGGGAGGGAACATAGGAGTATTACGAAGATATGGTAGGGCTGGAGAATATTAGTTGTTTATTTGGATTGGAGAAATCTGAGATGCATGAAATTATGAAGAGTTGAAGTAGAATGAATAAGAAAAAACCTGTTTCCCTTGGCAGAGAGATGTGTGGCAAAGGAGCAGAGATTTTAGGAAATTCTCTTCAGAAGGTTTGAAGTGAAGTCAGTTTGAAAAGGTGAAAAAGGCAGCAAATACCTTACTTGACACTATGGCCCAGAAAGCACACCAATCTTCCCAAGCACCTCATTGCGGCTCTGGCGCTTTTTTTTAAACCTACAATTTATCGCTGTAACACTCTGCACTTTGTTTATTATCTCTTTTGCACTACCTGATGTGCTCATGTTTTGTAAATATATGAGTACATCAGGTAAATATACATGAGTACAGCTGCTGGAGGAACCTGTGAGGCAGGGGCATCTGTGGAAGAAAGTTGACAGACATGGTTTTGGGTTGGTTACTATCTCCACCATTCTCTCCTTGAACCTAATCATCCCCTCCATCTGGATCCATTCATCAGTTGCCAGCTCTTGCCCTATCCCTCACTTATTTCTATCAGCAATCTCATCTTGAATAATTCAGTCTGATCCAAAATGTTGTCCATCCATTTCCCTCCACAGATGTTACCTGACCCGCAGAGTTCCACGAACAGTCTTTTTTTAAAATTGAAAACATTAATCTTCTTTCAATTCCAAGTGCTGGAGTTAGGTGTCAGTAAAATTTCCCATTAATGATAATATAGAACAGTGACCCATGTGTTAAATTATGTGACTTTCACATCAGTATAATTTTGTATGATCTTCTAAGTATCCAAGTAATAAGCATTTTGGATGCTGTGTTTAGAAAAAAAAATGTATAAGTAAAATTAAAAGTTTAATTAAATATATCAAGTGAGATGCACGTATCAGAACTCGTATTGAACACATTAAATAGCGTGTAGTTTGAAATACAGAATGACGATGATAATGGAACATAGAATTTCTGTGTATTATTTCTGGAAAATATTACACAATTGTCACTTTCTAAAATAAATACTGATAAGTGCCTCCACACAAACCGAAGGGAACAATAAAGGTGAATCGCTTATTGTGCCACTAATCTTATGTTTTTAATTATAAAGATAAGGACTGGATTCTGACAGTTTACAATCCTCACCAGTAAGAAGATAACCCATGACTACAAAAAAGGATTAAACAATTTGTCCCAAAACATTGAACCTTCTATGATTTGCTTCACACTGTTTAGCATAAATAGCAAAATTAAGTACTTCAAATACCTGAAGTACGTAATTTTGTTTTCCATTATGATAATTATTTCTTTTCCTGCATTTAAAACTGTCCAAAATATGCTAAATTTAATTATTTTACCCCCACATTTTTACTTTTCATTGGTGATAAAAAAGGGTATTTGGGCTTTTATCTGTTAAGGTCAAAGGTACCTAATTGCAGTGTTACAGGGGTAAGAGTGCATTTTTTCTATTGTTGATTAAAAACATGAACTGAGTGATCCTATTGTACATTAGTTACAAACAGAGGAAAGCCACAAGCTTCACACTAGACTTAAATTAGCATGCATGCTTTATCTTTTTTTTAGAAAATGCAAAACCATCTGTACATTAAATTTTCCTTTTGAGTTTTGAAAGAAGGCCTTTCCTTTGTAAATGATTGCATCTTTTATTATAATTTACCTGATAAATTACTCACCATAATAGATGAGTTAACGCATGCTTCTTGGTGTCTAGTATTTTTCTTCATTGCAGCGTTTTTTAATTCCCCAGTTCCAATTACATCCCATTTCAATTTCATTAATTTGGCTTGTTTATGGGCCTCAGCCCTAACCTGGAATGTGTCTACAATTGATTTGGAGAGGAATTATGTGTTGGATAACTAAAGTGAAAGGTGGAAAAAAGCCAGAAGCCGAAAATGCTTGTTCTTGCACATGATGACAAGTCGTGGCCTCTTCCCTGAAACTAGTGTGGACCTTTGGTCCTCAGTGATCTGAAATGATAACGGGTTTCCGCAGAGGTGAGATTTGCAAATTGCTCTTATCCCCTCGCAGCTGATAGCAAGCTGTGATATGTGAAGTTGTGACCCTCCAGGGTCGATTTTGACACTTACTGGAATACACTGCACAACAGAGCTGATAGCATCTTGGACTGGCAGCAGAAGTGGGGTGAGCTAGGATAAATAAGTTGAGCTGAAGGAATCCAAGAACACACAGATTATCTTCAGGCGACAAATTGACGATTGTAGCCAGTTTGACAGGGAGTTGATTTGATTGTTGACATACATGGTTTAGTTTTGCAGATCTGTTTGTTTTGGGGTAATTTGTTCATGTTACACAATATTTATGAATACTGTTGCAATTCATTAGTAAATAATATCCTGACAAATTCCTGTTTTACAACCAGAGGCACACCTCATTGACTGCTATAGATAATTGTACAGCACATTATTAAATAAATGTGTTCCAAGAAATTGAATGTGTTTTATATTTCCTTTAAGTTCTGGAAAAATAACATGTTACCTACCCCAGTATTTCTCCAGATTATTTATTTCAGTTGTAGTTAATCAGATATGGTACTGAATCTGAAACCACCACAAGTAATGAAAATTTAATTTTAAAACCTTGTATGGTAAACTCTCATTTATCTGGAATTCACGCATACCGTGTTCTCATGCAACTAGCAAAGAATTGTTTTTAAGAAAATAAGCTCAAACAGTGAAGTGTGAAAGAACATTTCTAGTTCATTTATATAAGGGCAGCGCAGATTGAAGCTGATTAGCCACAACATCGATTTTGAAGATTTAGCTCTTCATGCGATGGTGAGTAGTTATTTGATTTACTTTGGCTGCATTTTACATTAATGCTTTAAATATAGAATTGCAGTATAAAGCATTGTTACTTAAGTGTATGGGGATAATGTATAGTTTGGCAATTAAAAAAAAAACTATGCATAGAATTCCTGTGTGTGACGTACAGTAATTTTATTTGGAGCAGTTCTTGTGCAGCTGTCAAATACATGCAATGGTATCCCTTTCCCCCAATTTTGGGTTTAATTTAGATTATTTTATTCTAGTACTCTTTGGGCTGTATAGTTTAAAGTTCTGTGACATCTTGACCAAATGTTCGCCAGTAAGAGGTTATGAGAAAAGAAAGTGATGGCAATAAATATAGAAGAATATGTTGATGTAGTCAAGTGAACGAAGGAAGAAGATCATGTGGAACATTCAGGTTGCTGCATTGTCGGAAGTGATTTCACAAAGGAGATTTCTAGGATGTTTTCTGAATTTTTAAGACATTTATTATGGGAGAGATTGGTTAGTCTGTGATTGGTTTCCCTTGAACAAAGAAGGCTGAGAATGTCCTGTTAGGAGTATATAAAATTATAAGAGCCATAGAGCTATAATCAGAATCTTTTTTCAATGGTAGTGGTGACAAGAGAGCATAGATTTACAGTGAGAGGAAAGTGTTTTAAAGGGAATTTGAGAAGGAAGTTTGTACACCGAGTATTTGATAACTGGAACTGATGCCGTGGGAGATGTTGGAGTCTGATACAATCACTACTGTTAAGAGACGGGCTCTTAGAAAGGCAAGGCATAAAAGGGCACAAACTTAATGCCCTGAAATATTATAACCGTGAATGAGCAAAAAGGTGACAAAGACCATGATGGGGCCTGTTTCTGTGCTGAAAAACACACTTTGGTAGAGTGTTGAGATAGATTACTCACAACTTAGATGCATGGTCATGCATTGTGGCTAGTCAGGCTCATATCCCTGATTTTCCCTCATGGCCTTGAAAGATATTCTACCTGCAAATACATCCTTACTTTTGAAAGCCACCATTGAATCGACATTCACCTCGCTATTAAGCCATGTAGTCAAGACCATGACGAAGTTGTACTTAAAAAAAAAAAACTTGTAGATGATGTTAGCATCCAATATCCACTCCTTGACTGTCTTGACTATACCTCCTCCACTTTGTTTCCCATAAGGTTTCTGTTCCATTCTTCCAGTTTCTCCAGGTCTGTTGTAACCTGAAATGTCAGTGATTCTAAGATGTATTTTTTCCATAATTTTTGCTTCCTCTTTATCATAACTGACCAGGGACTTGACAGTTTCAGTGCTTCCAGTACTTCTGCCCTCAACCACTCTCCCAGCCAGAGTAAATATAGACTTCCTTGTCCTCATCTTCCAATCCAGCAACCTGCACATTCAATGGATTCCTTCACCAGAAACATATTCCCCTTTCAGCATGCTGAAGGTACAGCTCACTTTGTGACTCGTTGGTTTGCTCTTCCATTCCCATCAACTTTTTTTTTAAAGTATTTTCTCATGCAACTGCAGAAGATGCAATATCACAACGTATAACTGTTTGGTTCCGCTCATTTAGATGAAGCAGCAAGTCACTTGAACTTGTTCCAGTTTAGTGTGTTGCATTCACTGCTCACAAGTTGGCCTGTTCAATTTTGCAGAAACAATGCAGATTAGGTGACAACTTTGCAGAGTACCTCCAGTCCACTAAAATGATCTTAAATGTCCAATTTGCTTTAATTCTCTGTTCTGCTCTCTGTTGGTCTCCAAACGATTCCAATAAAACCCAATGAGAGCTCTAGGAATAGCACTTCATCTTCAGTCTAGACACACTATAAACCTCAGGACTCAATTTCAGATAATAAGTCTTGCTTGTGTCAGAACAAACTAGTTTTGAAGTGAGTACATCTCGCTGTAACATTAATTTTGTTTCTCTCCATGAACACTATCTGATCTCCAGTATTCTCTTTTATTTCAGATTTCCAGCAATTGCAGTTTTCAGCATTTCATCTCTTTCTATTTATACTTCCCCATATCCTTCAAATATGATTTGCGAGCATTCATTATGCTCTCAGGCAGCATCAACATCATTTATGTCACTTCGACCACTTTGGTCCTTACTCTATCCCAAATATTCCTTTTGTTTGCCATGCCTCCCATCTCTGCAACTTAAAACATTTGTTTTGCCACTTTTCTAGTTCTGATAAGATGTCATCAGCCTAAAATGATAACTCTTTTCTTCTCTCCACAGATGCTCCCTGATCTTAGTATTTCCAACAGTTTTTTGTAATATGTGGAGGTTCTTTTGGCAGGTTTCAAATGCAGCTTTGTGAAAGGAGCAAAGGGAAGAACAAGGCTTTTGTGACATTTGCCTGGAACACCACTGATAAATGTCTCAAAAATCATTCTGAGCAATTGGGCCTGCCAGTCAATTCTCAATTATTTGTAAAGGATCTCCTAGTGGAAACTATCAGACAAAGAAGTTTTGTTTGTACTTTGTGGAAACAAAACATTAGGTAAAACATTTCCGGAACAACGAGGTACAGTTGTAAATGACATCCTTTCACTGCTGCTACCAACCGGCAGGTTGCAAGTCCCAGGGCAAAGTTAAGTCTTTCAGCAAAAACCTTTATGGTAATGAAGACATTCTAAAGTATGTTGGCAGTAAAGAATTCTGCAAAGCAATGCACAGAATATTCGGAGTTGTCATCAGACAGAGTTATTGAATTTAGCTGCAACTAGGACAAAGCAGTTCATTGGAGCAGTTCTGGTCCTGCCTGGGGCTCTTCATTAGAGATGGCTGCTCAATTTTTGAAGTGATCTACTTTATTAAAATCTGATGTTGTTTAAATATAAAGTCTTTTTCAAAATAATTCTGACATGTATACTTCTGTCCCTTATAGTTGAGATGAAAAACATGGATAGAAGGCATTCGGGGGTAGATAGTAGCTTTTTAGTAGGGGGGCTCCCAGATTACAGATCATTTTGTTCTGTCTCCTACACGTATTCTCCCAGGCATTTTTAAAGCATTTTTGGTGAGAGTAATGTATTTTGTGGTATTGTATATTGACAGGATGCAGTATATATTCCATTTGTTTAACTATGGGTAGTGTAAGGGGGAATATTTGATGAAATGAACATGTAGCAAGTGTGTGTAAACCAATGCAATAGGGGTAGCTATAGAAAATCAACGCTTCTTCTGCAAGGAGAAATTAGCTGACAAACAGTTCTTGGAAACAGAATCCTTATGTAACCTGAGGACTATAAGTATAGCTAACCCACTCATTCCTGGAATAATTCTTGTAAACCTCCTCGGGACGCTCTCCAGAGCCAGCACATCCTTCCTTAGAAATGGAGCACAAACTTGCTCACAGTACTCCAAAGGCGGCCTGACCAGCGCCTTATAGAGCGTCAGACCTTTGTCATTAAACTATTCTGCACGTTATGGTTTATCGCCTCCGTTGTGATTCGGAAATAGTTGCTGTCGAGGATATGGAAAAGAAACAAACCTTGCACAATTAATATTTGAACATTTGCAACTTGTCTACCATTTTGAAAGACCGTTGCAAAAACCAAATTCTCAGCTACAATAATGAATCTTGGAAGACTTTCCTCAAGAGTAAGAACTCCCAAATGCTTTCTTTATGAGTTTTTGTATTTAATAATCTACTCCATGTTCAGGTAGACCACCAAGTGCTATTTGGTGCTTGTAAGCAAGTCACCATACCACTATTCTCCTTTGTGTCCCTCCAAACAAATAAAGCTGGCTTCAGGTCTACTTGAGAATGCTTGCATTGAACTAACCTTAACAGGAATTTAGATTATTTATGATATCCTTTCAGTTATTTAGCCAGCATGCCACAAATTAGATAATGTAATCAGTTCTTCAGTGGTGATGTGACGCACTAGAATCTTGAGCAATACACAAAGTGCTGATCAGTGGTTCAGGCAGCATCCGTAGAGGAAATGCATATGGTGCTTTGGATCAGGATCCTTCTTCAGAGTGGTGTTGCGACTCTCATCAGGATTTTACAATTTGTTTTGTGTCCTGCCACTCTGGTACTTTGAACATCAAGCCATGCTCCATTCCTTTCACATTTAAAATCATTGTTTCCTGTGGTCTGACCAAATATAATATTTATTTACTTTCTCTCAGATAACCACGGTTTTTGTTTAGTTAAAGCTCAATTTTCTCTCTCTTCTCGAATTAATTGGCCTTGTATCCTCCCTTAATCTCTTTCTCTCTATAGTGGCGGTTTATTACAACGTTCTCAAAATCCAATTTTTATAGCCACTAATTTATAGGGTATGATTAGAAAAGTAGTCTCACGTACTCCACGAGCTCCGGCGATAGTAATAATAAGTCTTCCTGTCTTGATTAATTGTTTTTTATTGAAGTAATACAAAACAATGATATAGTCCATCCCTTTCCGTTCTTAATTATCGTTCCATTCATGTCAAATAAATCATAAAAACTTCTTATAAAAGTACGTCGTCTGACAACATATCTATGTCCCGAGCATGCTCGTTGTCATGGCGGAAAACTGTTTCAATCTATGGCCCGATCAAAACTGAAACTAATCATCTTGCGCCAGAATCCTCTAGCCAAAAACACGCCCCACTCTACGTATAAAATGTCACCCACATCAACACAGGCAAATAATAATTAAAAGTAACTAGACATGACTATAATAAACTTACTTAAGCTTAATGGCTCCAACACTCTCCATATGTGGTTTCCATTCTATAATCTTGGTTATTCTTTGATCGTGTCATCTAATGTGATGTTCAATCCATTTCTTGCAATGGTTTCCACATACACTGCCCTCCATAATGTTTGGGACAAAGACCCATCATTTATTTATTTGCCTCTGTACTCCACAATTTGAGATTTGTAATAGAAAAAATCACATGAAGTTAAAGTGCACATTGTCAGATTTTATTAAAGGATATTTTTATACATTTTGGTTTCACCATGTAGAGATTACAGCGGTGTTTATACATAGTCCACCCATTTCAGGGCACCATAATGTTTGGGACACAACAATGTCATGTAAATCAAATTAGTCATGTTTAGTATTTTGTTGCATATCCTTTGCATGCAATGACTGCTTGAAGTTTGAGATTCATGGACATCAGCAGTTGCTGGGTGTCTTCTCTGGTGATGCTCTGCCAGGCCTGTATTGCAGCCATCTTTAGCTTTTGCTTGTTTTTGGGGCTAGTCCCCTTCAGTTTTCTCTTCAGCATATAAAAGGCATGCTCAATTGGGTTCAGATCGGGTGATTGACTTGACTACTCCAGAATTTACCATTTTTTAGCTTTGAAAAACTCCTTTGGTGCTTCAGCAGTATGTTTGGGATCATTGTCTTGCTGTAGAATGAACCACCGGCCAATACGTTTTGAGGCATTTGTTTTAAATTTGAGCAGATAGGATGTGTCTATACATTTCAGAATTCATTATGCTACTACCATCAGCACTTGTACCCTCAATTAAGATAAGTGGGCCTGTTCCTTCAGCAGCCAAACATGCCCAGCTTATAACACCCCCACCACTGTGTTTTACAAATAAGGTGGTATGCTTTGGATCTTGGGCAGTTCCTTCTCTCTTCCATGCTTTGCTCTTCCCATTAATCTGATAAGTTAATCTTCATCTCGTCTGTCCACAAGACCTTTTTCCAGAACTGTGGTTGCTCTTTTAAGTACTTCTTGGCAAATTGTAACCTGGCCATCCTATTTTTGCGGCTAACCAGTGGTTTGCATCTTGCATGATGTTCCAAACAGTTGATTTTGGTTAGCCTAATATTTGGCTGATGTCTCTAACAATTCTATTCTTGTTTCTCAGTCTCATAATGGCTTCTTTGACTTTCATTGGCACAATTTTGGTCCTCATGTTGATAAACAGCAATAAAAGTTTCCAAAGGTGATGGAAAGATTAGGTGCTGAGAGCTACCTAGTCCTGATACCTGCATAAAGGAGGCAATTAAACACACCTGAGCAATTTCAAACACCTGTGAAGCTATGTGTCCCAAACATTATGGTGCCCTGAAGTAAGTGAAGTAAAGTATCCTTTATTGTCATTCAGACCTTTCGGTCTGAACGAAATTTCGTTACCTTGCAGTCATAACATATAATAAAAAAACAAAACACACAATAAACACATATTTAACATCCACCACAGTTAGTTCACCAGGCACCTCCTCACTGTGGTGGAAGGCAAAAGTCTTAAAGTTTTTTACTTCTTCCCTCCTTCTTCTCCCCCTGCGCTGAGGAGATCCAGGCCTCCGATGTTATTGTCCACCACGCCCGCGGCCGAGCCTCCGAAGCCGGGCTGCCGCCACCACCGTCGCCGGAACGCTCGAACACCACCACAGCTCTGAAGCAGGGTCTGCCGTTGGAACACTGGAGCACCGCAGCTCCGAAGCTGGGCCGCCGCCGGAACGCCGCTGGAGTACCACAGCTCTGAAGCCGGGTCGCCGCTGGAGCATTGCAGCTCTGAAGCCGGGTCGCCGCTGGAGCACCGCAGCTCTGAAGCCGGGTCGCCGCCGCCGCTGGAAGCTGGAATGCCGCCATAGCGCCGAGGCCGCCAGCTCCGCCATTAGGCCTCAGCACAGACGGAGACGGGGAACACGACAAGAAAAGTTGCACCCCCCCGAAGGGAGAGACTAAAACCCTGTTTCTCCCACCCTCCCTTCCCCCCACACACACACACACACACACACACACACACACACACACACACACACACACACACACACACACACACACACACACACACACACACACACACACACACACACACACAAACCAAAATTTGAACTAAAACAGACACCAGAAGACAAAAAGAAAAGAAAAAAACAGACGGACTGCAGGTGAGCTGCAGCTGCCAGGCAGCGCCGCCACTTCCGAAATGGGTGGACTATGTATAAACACAGCTGTAATTTCTACATGGTGAAATCAAAATTTATGGCAATGGATTAATGTCTCACATAAACGGGGATTATCAATTAAATGTCTTTGCCGCATATCCTCCTTATCCAAGCCCACCAGGCCAATATTGATGTACCTAACAGGTGTCAGTAATTAAACTCTCATCTCTATATAACTAAAAGTCTTTGTCTTGTTTGTGTCCATGATGTGGCTGTGTGTGTATCAATCTGGTTAATTCCTATCTTCGTCCAAACACTAGGCCACAGCCTTCCCATTTTCACATATCCTACTCACATTTTCCCCGTGGTGGCGATAAACATCTTCCCATCACATTTCCACCTATATTTCCAAAGTTATTAATCGTTGACATTTTAAAAACAGCCCGATTTCTTCAAACTCATCCATTTTTTGAAAAAAAATCTGATTGATGTCACAATGCACTCGCAAGGCAGAACAGGCCACTCCGGGAGGGAGGGGCACTCCTGCGCTCCACCGGCAGTTCGCAAAGCAGGATGGGCCACTCTGGGAGTTTCCAGATTTTAAAACACTTGCATTTAAAAAACAACTTTGCCATTGGTCACTCTTCCACGCTGCAACTTTGCCATTCATCACTCTTCCAACCGCTTTTCCACAACGTTCTTCAAACCCTCTCCCAAGACAGTCATGTGCAAATCCAGTTTAGAGCTGACCATTGAGATCAAATTAATCTGTGTTCAATAACAACTGAGATTGTGTTCAACCTATGTTTAAAAAATACCCACCCCCCAACGTTACTTCGCGTTTTAAAACACCTCACAGTTTTAATCCGTTTTTCACACCCCCCAAACGGTTGATTTCATTCCACAGGAAATAATCCATTTTGATCAAATATATCTGTGTTCATTAACAACTGAGATTGTGTTCAGACTAGTTAAAACACCTCATGGTTTTAATCCGATTTGCACCCCTCCCCCCCCCCCCCCCCCCACACCAATAATCGAGTTAACATTAACTTCATTGCACTATTCCGTTTTTAACTTGATCTCATTGATTCCTTCAATATAATAACATTAGAAAACAACTTTAAAGACACTAATGACATTGTTTATAACTGTTATCTCCTCATGCACTCGTTGATTTGTAGAACACCCATGGGCATGCTTGACTGCACCTTGGTGGTAGAAGAAGATGAATTGAGTCATGTGTCTTGATCTATTTGAAATTTTCTATTCATGATAATGCTCAAGTGCAAAGTATAAGATGAATACAAGCTAGAATGAAATAAGTTCATACAGTGCCCTCAATAATGTTTGGGACAAATGCCCATCATTTATTTCTTTGCCTCTGTACTTTACAATTTGAGATTTGTAATAGAAAAAAAAATCACATGTGGTTAAAGTGCACATTGTCAGATTTTAATAAAGGCTAATTTTATACATTTTGATTTCTCCATGTAGAAATTACAGCTGTGCTTATACATAGTCCCCCATTTCAGGGCACCATAATGTTTGGGACACATGGCTTCACAGATGTTTGTAATTGATCAGGAGTGTTTAATTGCCTCCTTAATGCAGGTATAAGAGAACTCTCAGCACCTAGTCTTTCCCCCAGTTTTTCCAGTACCTTTGCTGTTATCAACGCGTGGCCCAATGTTGTACCAATGAAAGTCAAAGAGCCATTATGAGTGCGAAACAAAAATAAAGCTGTTAGAGACATCATTCAAACCTTAGGCTTATCAAAACCAACATCATTAAGAAGAAAGAGCACTGGTGAGCTTACTAATCGCAAAGGCACTGGCAAGCCAATGAAGACTTCCACACCTGATGACAGAAGAATTCTCTCTATAATAAAGAAAACTTGCCAAACACCTGTCTAAATGATCAGAAACACTCTTCAGGTGTTAGGTGTGGATTTATCAATGACCACTGTCCACAGAAGACATCATGGACTGAAATACAGAGGCTACACTGCAAGATGCAAACCACTGGTTAGCTGCAAAAATAGGATGGCCAGGTTACAGTTTGCCAAAAAGTACTTAAAAGACCAATCACAGTTGTAGAAAAAGGTCTTGTGGACAGATGAGACGAAGATTAACGTATATCAGAGTGATGGCAAGAGCAAAGTATGGAGGAGAGAAGGAACTACCCTCTAACTTCTACAGGTGCACAGTAGAAAGCTTGCTGACCGGTTGCATCGTGGCTTGGTTCGGCAATTTGAGTGCCCTGGTGAGGAAAAGACTACAAAAAGTAGTAAACACTGCCCAGTCCATCATCGGCTCTGACCTTCCTTCCATCGAGGGGATTTATCGCAGTCGCTGCTTCAAAAAGGCAGGCAGCATCACCAAGGACCCACACCACCCTGGCCACACACTCGTGCTATGACCGGCTACGCAGTCATGAGTATAGAGTGAGTACAGCAGAGGGCTGAGCACGCAGCCCTGAGGTGCTCCCGTGCTGATTGTTATCGAGTCTGACACATTTCCACCAATACGAACAGACTGCGGTCTGTGGATGAGGAAGTCGAGGATCCAATTGCAGAGGGATGCGCAAAGACCCAGTTCTGCGAGTTTGGTAACCAGCTTGGAGGGGATGATTGTGTTAAATGCCGAGCTGTAGTCAATAAATAGCAACCTGACATATGAGTTTTTGTTGTCCAAGTGATCCAGAGCGGAGTGGAGGGCCAGCGAGATCGCGTCCACCATTGATCTGTTGTGGTGGTAAGCGAACTGCAGTGGGTCCAGGTTTTTGTCGAGGTAGGAGTTGATTTGCGCCATGATCAACCTCTCGAAGCACTTCATCACCACAGGCGTTAGTGCCACAGGTTGATAGTCATTGAGGCACGTCACCTTGCTCTTCTTGGGCACCGGTATTATTGATGCCCTTTTGAAACAGGTGGGAACCTCAGACCTCAGAAGTGACAGGTTGAAAATGTCCGTAAAAACTCCAGCCAGTTGGTCCGCACAGGTTTTTAGGACACAACCAGGTATGCCATCAGGTCCAGACGCTTTTCGAGGGCTCACCCCTCTGAAGGATTTCCTGACGTCGGCCTCTGTGACTGAGACTGAAATACCATTACAGCATATAGGGGCTAGGGAAGGCACATCGGTGTTCTCCCCATCAAAGCGTGCGTAAAATGCATTGAGCTCATCAGGGAGTGATGTATCGCCGACATCCGAGCTGCCTCCTGGTTTTGCCTTGTAAGAGGTGATTGCATTCAGTCCCCGCCACAGCTGCCGAACATCTGTCTCATTCTCCAACTTGGAACAGAACTCCCTTTTGGCCTTTTTGATGGCCTTACCAAGGTCGTATCTGGACTTCTTGTAGACCCCTGTGTCATCAGACATGAATGCCCGGTGTCTGGTCTTCAGAAGAGTGCGGATCTCACAGTTCATCTAAGGTTTCTGATTGGGAAACACTCGGAAGGTTTTTATAGGGATGCAGTCCTCCACACATTTCTTTATGAAGTCTGTAACGACTGTGGCGTATTCATTCAAGTCCGTTGCCGAGTCCTTGAACATAGCCCAGTCTACAGACTCCAAACAGTCTTGTAGTTGTTCGTCTGCCCCCACCGACCAGCTCTGTACTGTCCTCACCTCTGGGGGTGCGCTCTTTAATTGCTGCCTGTAGGCAGGAAGAAGCAGCACTGCGGTATGGTCGTATTTACCGAAGTGAGGGCGAGGGATAGAGCGGTAGGCATCGTTGATGGTGGTGTAGCAGTGGTCGAGGGTGTTTGGTCCTCTAGTGCAGCAGGAGACATGTTGGTAGAAGTTGGGGAGTGATTTCCCCACAGCCATCAGGCTATTAAACTTAGCTCGGAACTCTGAACATTAATATCCCTCCATCTGTTATTTGCACTTTATTAATTTATTAATTCATGGGTGTATTTACGTATATAATTGTAGTCAATGCCTTCTATGTTCTGTTGTGCTATGCAACAAAAGATTTTAATTGTCCTGTCAGGGACACATGACAATAAACTCTTGACTCTTTGACATAGCATCTTATCTGTGAAACACGGTGGTGGGGGTGAAATGAAATCTGACGTGTATAGACTCATTCTATCAGCTCGTTCAGACAAATGCCGCAAAACACCTTGGCCGCCGGTTCATTCTACAGCAAGACAATGAACCCAAACATACTGCTAAAGCAACAAAGAAGTTTTTCAAAGCTAAAAAATGGCCAATTCTTGAGTGGCCGTCAATCACCCAATCAGAACCTAATTGAACATGCTTTTTATATGCTGTGGGGAAAACTGAAGGGGACTAGCCCATAAAACAAGCACAAGCTAAAGATGGCTGCAATACGGCCCTGGCAGAGCATCACCAGAGAAGACACCCAGCTACTGGTGATGCCCATGAATCGCAGACTTCAAACAGTCAGTGTATGCAAAGGATATGCAAACAAAATTAACATGACTACTTTCATTTACATGACATTACTGTGTCCCAAACATTATGGTGCCCTGAAATGTGGGGACTATGTATAAATACTGCTGCAATTTCTACATGGTGAAATCAAAATGTATAAAAATGGCCTTTATTAAAATCTGACAGTTGCACTTTAACCTCATGTGATTTTTTTTCTATTACAAATCTCAAATTGTGGAGTGCAGAGGCAAATAAATAAATGATGGGCCTTTGTCCCAAACATTATGGAGGGCACTGTATCTTAGTTTAAGAATATGAAAGTGTTTTATATACGATTATTCTTTTGAAGTGCAATGAATCTTGTGAAGGTAAATGTAGCATCCAACTTTCAGATAGGGAACTACCATAAATAAAACTGAGATGGGAATAATGTTGGGTTGGATACCATGAGCATTTTCTGCTACAGTGCCCCGGGACTTCCATCACTTATTAAACACGTGTAGGCTTAACTTCCTATCTGAAGGAAAATGTAACTTCTGCAAAGCATTATACTTTCAGTGCCTGGTAGGAATCTTGAATTTTTAGCCACAGGAAACGTAGACACTGGAATCTTGTGTTGAACACAAAGTGCTGGAGTAACTCAGTGGGTCAGACAGCATATCTGGAGGACACGGTTAGGCAATGTTTCAGGTCGGGACCTTCTTCAGACTGATTGTAGTATGGGGGAGTAAGCTAGAGTAGGGGCAGGACAAAGCCTGTCAAGCGATAGGTGGATAAAGGTGAGGGGGTGTTTTGATTGACAGATGGGTGGACAGAGGCTGGACATGAAACAGATGATAAAAGGGGACTCTGACCCGCAGTTTAGTTTAGAGATACAGCACTGAAACAGGCCCTTCGGCCCACCGTATCTGCACCAACCAGCAATCCCCGCACATTAACACTATCCTACACACACTAGGGACAATTTACACATACGCCAAGCCAATTAACCTACATACTTGTACGTCTTTGGAGTTTGGGAGGAAGTCAAAGATCTCAGAGAAAACCCACGCGGTCACGGGGAGAACGTACAAACTCCGTACAGACAGCACCCGTAGTCGGCATTGAACCCGGGTCTCCGGCGCTGCAAGCGCTGTAAGGCAGTAAAGAGCCTGTCCCACTTAGGTGACTTTTCAGCGGACTGCCTACAACATTCAAGCTCGAGGCACTCGCCTGAAAACCGCGAACTGGAACGAACTGGATCCAAACTCTCTAAATGGGTGGAAATTTCATAGAAATAATCAGAGTTGTAATTTCTCTGAGGTTCAAACGAAATTTAGTTTCTGCAGTCATGCAAACAGGAAAAAGAACCAAGACACAACACAATTCACACAAACATCCATCACAGTGAATCTCCTCCTCACTGTGATGGAAGGCAAAGTCGTATCTCTCCTGCATTAAACTCTCAATTTTATACTCTCCTGTATTAAACAGTCAAGATTCTTGAAACATGAAGGTAATATCTACCACCTTTTGTCCCCTTATCATCTCCAGACTTTGTCCACCCATCTGTCAAACAAATACCCACTCTCCTGTAAGGGGATCTCTAATAAGGGCAAGAACTGCAAGAAATTATATTACGGGGTGCATTTTCATATTAAAAACAGGATTTTGTATTTATAAAAAAAGCTTACAAGAGTTACCATAATGTGGTGGTGAATGAGAACCAGGCACAATTTACTCGCACAATTGTTTGAAGCAATGCTTTGGTAAATGAAGTAATAGAGATAAAGTATAGGTAAATACTTATAACAGAGTGAGATAAAAGCCCATGGGTGAGAGAACAGGGCAGAGGGATTAATTTTGCATTACTCTGGCAACGAGTAGATACAGATATGATTGGCAAAGTTATAATCTTTCATTTTAGAAGCCACTGCAACAGGACAAGTGAGCACTGGTTCATGGTTGCGAATTTGGGATAGGTATTGGGAAGTAATTATCCACAGTGTGATCAATGGGTAAAATGGGCTGTCAGGAAGGTTGCTTGAAGCCATGATACAAGACTCATTTAAGAGCAGCTAGATACTGTAATGGGATATGGAAAGATGATCAGATTAGTATGTCTGGAAGGCAGCTGAGATTGTCTTCTGATCTTTCATTTAATCATTGAGATATGCCGAGGATTGGAAGGCCTCACATCACACCACACCACACCACATCTTATTTTCTCAGTTTAGTATTAACTCATTGAGCCTGTGCAAAAATGATTAATGTAAAACATTTTAAATAGCTTTGCAGTATTCCGCACTTTGAATTCTGTGGTTTAGCATGGATTTCATCATTGTATGAAATGACTATATTGCTGGTGCCCAATGATCCACAATGTTACAATTCAGATTTATATTCTGAAGGTTACGAAACTCAACTATTTTCCCTTTCTCAACCATGTCATTCTATGGCAATTCATATGTCTCAGAAGGGGATGAATAGTTTACTCCCAGACTCAAGTCACAAATGGCTCTTTTCATTTTAGAACCAGGAGTTGCAAAATGTTGCCCAGTAACAAGACATTATCCAATAAGCGAGTTCAGTATTCTGAAAAATGCAAGGAATCATGGGATTTGTCAAATGTCACTCGCGATAAAGAAAAAGCGAACAAAGCGTTGGCTGTATAAACTGTGTATAAATTCTTTTCTTTATTCATGATTTATGTGCAAAAATATATTTAATCTGAGGAATGGGGGTGCCAAGGAAACAGGAAGGTGGGTTGTAACAGGGAGAGAGAGGGAGCAGATGCGAGTGGGAGACGGGAGAGACTGGAGCGGCAGAGAAACATTCTTGGCAGCTGCGCGCACACACACCAGTGCCTCATCCACAGCCAGGATCGAATCCGGGTCCCCGGCACCGCAGGAGTTGCGGAACCGCCACTGGACTGTGCCCATCCCCCCCAGAGCAGAGCTGAGCCATCACCTTCCCCCGCGCCTGCTGCAGGTCCGGGGCGCCACCACTTCGGGCCGGCCCCGGACTGACAGCCAACCCAGCGGGACAGTCCAAGGCTGCCAACCAATCTGGCGAGAAAGGCAGAGCCAAGTTGGAGCCTGCGCCTCCCCCCCGCGCCAGCTGCAAGTCCGGGGCCACCATGGCCACCCCGGACACCTCCGGCTACCCCCGGACAGGGACAGCCCAGCAGCAACTCAACAGCGCCCGCAGCGCCAGAGACTGGGGCCCGACTTCGGACGAAATGCAAGCCTGCACACAACACAGCACCAGAGTTGCGCAGAATGTTTATAGCGAGTGACCTATGACCTGGGCATGTGCGGTCAGAATAACAAACGCTCTTATTTTTCCTCAGCCCTGAACTGACATCCCTCAACAATAATTCTGGGAAATGAGTATTCAGCAGCATGTGAGATGAAATCTGTGCCTCTTCTTTAATGCTGTACTTAATGTTCCATCCCACTGTGTCACTACATCTCCATTCAGTGTATGTGAGAGTAATATCATCACCAGGACACAACGGAAGTTTAAAACAATTTTTAAGGTACATTAATAAATATGAGAAAACTCCAAATGATGAAGCAAATAAACATATCTATATGTAACGTTTTAAATAACTGCACATTATTATTTCCCCATAGTTTGACAGGCAGTATAAATCAAAAACTTTCCTGGATTAAAAGAAAAATCACTTTTTGCCCACAAGATGGCGACGTTGTTCTCTATTGAACCTTAAAAAGTAATCGGTCAGATACATGGCTGCCATTTTGAGGGAAACAATTGGGTTTTACTGCGAAGGAACTCAAATGTTTCTTATGTTTTCCCTTCATACCAAGAATGGGTTGCTTTGGTAAATAATGTTAATTCTCGGATGCTTTTTTACAAACGGAGCACAACCTTTGGATTTTCAGGAATTTAAATTCTGTGCTTCCAATTGTTCATTATAGTTATATTCTAATTGATTAGATGTTTGCTGATTATCTCAAACAGAAATTGCTACTGCTATAGTGAGCTGTAAATTGTGGCCACATATTCCCAACCAAGTCCTAATTTGGAGCAACAGCGAAACACATTTCTGTTTTTAGTTGTGTTAATCTGTTGTGGGCAGGATAACAAATAATGAGTTCACATACTTTTTTTTATAAGTTACTGGTGTCTTTCCCTAAAATTAACACGCAGGATTTAAATGTGAACTTGGCTCGTTTAATTTTAGTAATAATGGCAAAGAAGATGAAGACATTGTATTTGAGCAGCAGGGACCAGTAAAACCTCGGTTTCAATACTTTGTTTAGTGAGTTGATCTTATTCAGTCAGTGCTAGATGTGTTGTGATTGGCGCAGCTGCGCTGTGTGAGGAAAAGGGTAGCTGGGTTAAGACCACCTGTAATAACAGCACAGCAAATCCATCTGTATATATTTGGTTGGAGGTGAGATTGGTCATCCTGTATTATTTACCAGAGAAAGCCTGCAGTCGCCTATTTTGAAAGTTGATCCAAATGGCTCTTGAGCTTAGTACTGGAAGGTGGCCGCCACTCATGAAGTAATTAAAACAGAAAATAATGGAAATATTCAAGCAGTATCTTTGAAGAGAACAGTGATACCATTTCTTGTTAATGACTTTCCAAAGAAACATTCATGAAATGCTCAATGTTTCTCTCACCACAGATGTTACCAGATCAACGGCATTTTAACAAGGTTTTTGTGTTTTGACCCATGAAGTAATGTATAAGCATGTTAGACAACATCTTAAGAACATGTGGGATTCATGGGATGTGAGTATAAATTCATAAAATAGTGCACCCTACTTGTGAGTGTGCCGTAATGCTTTTTTAAAACATAGCAAATTGCATATGAAATTATTCTGCCCAAATGTATATTAGAGTCCTGCAATTAACTGAAAACAGTGTTTAGTACTTTAAAACAAATGCATATATACAACCAAGAAAGCACAAAAAATGTCGTCACTTCCTCAGAAGACTATGGAAATGCAGCATCTCCCCAATATCTCTTAGCCATTTTCTACAGATGCACCACTACTCTGCCCAAGACCGCAAGGAAGTGTTGTGAATGCAGCCCAGTCATCATGGAAATCAGCCTCCCCCCACCCATCGTCTCCATTTGCACTTCATGCTGCCTCAGAAAAGCAGCCGACATTATCAAAAACCCGCTCATAGCCCCGTTCATTCCCTCTTCTCCACTCTCCCATTGGGCAGTGATTCAAAAGCTTGAAAACATGTACTATCAGATTCAAGAACAACTTAATTCCTGCTGTTATTGGACTGTGGAATGGCGTCTTGTATGCTAAGGATGTACTCCCAATCCTCCAATCCACCTTTTTGTGGCCCTTGCGTTTGTTTTGTCTGCACTTTCTTTGTAGTTGTAACACTAAATTCTTGACTCTGTTTATTTTCTTTTTCGCACACTTGTTTTTTTTTGCCTGGTTTGACTTGCCTGGAAAGCGTGCAAAACAATGTTTTTCACTGTAAGCCGACACACATGGCAATACTATATCATGCCAATACATATTTTGCCTTGTTTTGAGAAATGTTAACAATGGTGAATTATTGCAATAGAATAAAAAACAAATTGAGATTATCTCGATATCAAAAATTTAATACAATGAGAGGCAAGAAATATTGAATAAATGAACTGATTGCACATTCCAATGTTAATTTTTTCCCGCTGTCGTTCACAGTCAGCACTTTTTAAGAAGGATGTTGGGATGTCCAACTGATAAATTATGAAGTAAATAAATTGTCAGATGATTGGAGGATTCATTTATAGCTTAGTTATTTCCAAAAAAAATGTATTTAAAGTGGTAATAGAGGCCAAATATTGTACTTAGATATCCTGTCTTTGGCAGGAGATAGCATTGCTGGTATTTTGTTAGCACCCATTGTTTAGGCAAAGGAAATAAATAAGATTGAAATTTTGTCGGGCAAACACATCCTGAACTGTTGGGTAGTAATTCGCTTCCATTCTAGCATCAGGAAGCAGCATTTTCAGCTGTTGAGATCAGGAATATAGCTATGCTCTCTAATTAAACAATCATATTTGCATTTTATGTTTACAATAAAGATCTCACATAGTCTGCTTATGTTTATTGGTTATGCAATATAACCATTTGAGCGTTGGAATTTAAACTTGTAAACTTGTATAACACGGTGGCGCAGAGGGCAGGCACGGAGGCGCAGCAGTAGAGTTGCTGCTTTGCAGCGCCGGGCACCCAGGTTCAATCCCGACTACGGGTGTTCTCTGTATGGAGTTTGTACATTCTCCCCGTGACCTGCGTGCGTTTTCTCCGAGATCTTCCGTTTCCTCCAACACTCCAGATGTACAGGTGTGTATGTAAATTGGCTTGGTATAAATGTAAATTGTACCTCGTGTGTGTAGGATAGTGTTAATGTGCGGGCATCGCTGGTCTGAGGGGACCTTGTGGGCCGAAGGGCCTGTTTCTGTGCTGTATCTCTAAACTAACACATGTCCAAGTCACGTTTATTGTCATATGGAGAAATAATGTGAAGTGCCAGTACAATGAAAATCTTGTGTGCATCACATACACATAAATTCAGACAATACACATAAACTTGTGTAACTTGTACATAACGTGTATAAATGATACTAATTCCACAAAACAGTAAATAGCCTGCAAAAAATAAGACATGACTGCAAAAATACACAATTAGAAAACAAATCCATGGTAAAGCAAGAGGTGGTCTGTTGTTTTCCCCAACCAAAGTAGGATTAAGGGAGTGCAGTGCAAGAGCCTGACCGTTGTAGTAAAGTAGCTGTTCCTGTAGGAGTGGGTCTTCATGCTTCTGGACTAGCAGCAAGAAAGGGCATGACCCAGGACGACGTGGATCCTTGATGATAGACGCACTTTCTTAAAGTGGTGCTGCATGTAGATTCTTTTGATGGTCGATTGGTCGAATTTGGAGGTGAGCGAGCGGATAGAAAAAAAGAGAGATATGGAAAGAGGAAGAGGGAGAGAGATTCACAATTTACTTTAAGCATGTGTTAAATGTTTTATAGGATCATAATACTTGGAAAGTAGTGACAGGTAAGTTCAAATATTGGTCAAGGTTAGTGTTAAACTTTTGATTCTCTTCAAAATAGGAATATAATGCATTTATTTTAATGAGAAATGCAAGTCTTTTTGTGACCCTGCTGGTGTTTCCCTTTGTAATTGTTAGATAATCAAAACATATATAGAAACAGTGGCTGAAATTACTTTCTGGCAGGATCTTGTCAGTAATTTCTCCAAGTGAATTCCAAGGATGAATTTCTTTGGTAATAACATCTAGAAAAGAACCACTCGTCAAACTTTGAAGCGTGCCATTTTAACCTGCTGACTTGTATGGATGAAAATATATAAGAACATAGAGATGCTGGAACTCTGATATAAATACAGATAATGCTGGAAGCATTCAACAGGCCACCCAGCATTCATGGGAAGAGAAACAAAGAGTTAATACTTGAGGGTTGAAGACCCTAATGTGGGTTTCAACAATTCCATTCATTTTAGTGGAGCAATTTTAGACAATTACTTTTTAGATGATCAAATTAAACTGTTAAATTTTAAATGTTTCCCAATGTTTTAGATACATTTCAAGTTTTGTTAAATTAATAACTTTTGTCAGTGCATTTACTGTTCTGAATTTTGCTAGACTGGACCCATCACTCAGAATAACTATCTGAATTATCTCAGTGACTATTCTTATCAGGCTTGCATGTGTGGAACTGCAGAGATAGTCTGCATAGGAAGGAACTGCAGATGCTGGTTTAAATCTAAGATAGACCAAAAAGGCTGGAGTAACTCAGCGGGATTGGCAGCAACAGGGCGGGGTCTGAAGAAGGGTCTCGACCCGAAACGTCACCCATTCCTTCTCTCCAGAGATGCTGCCTGTCCCGCTGAGTTACTCCAGCTTTTTGTGTCTATTTGCAGGGATAGTCTGATGTTTCATGGACCACAATGGTGTGGTTTCACTGGCAGCAGAGTCTCAATGATGACAAGGAAGCATAGATTGAAATACTTTGAAAGGTTTAATGTCGGGCAAAGGCTGTCATCCAGGTAGGCCAGTTGTAAAGCTATAATGATTTTTAAACATGGCTGGAATATAAAAACGACTAAAGATTAAGGAAATACTTGAACATATAGTTTTAAGAATGACATTTTCTAAAATACCAAAAGAAAAGTAAAAAAAAGTAAAGAAAGCGGACATGCACTTTGCCTCATTCGCAGTTTTTCAATCTCCATTAAAATTGTGGAGGTGAGGAATCCAGTGCCAGGTTAAGCCTGGAACATGATCTGAGAAACAATTTACCCAGGATAAAAGCTAGACTGTAAGATGTCTTTTCATGTCTGAATTCCTTGTATGTCTGAAAATGTATGACAGTTTTGGATTTGGTTCCATTTAGCTGGAAAAATTCTGGTGGTTCTTTGTATGGGGGCATGTCTTAGTCACCTGTCAGAATATTTATATGGACAGGGCATGCTATGTATGCTAGGATGGCCTTGCCAATCAGGATTGTAGCAGCTTTGAAAATAGTATGATGGTATAATGGCAGTTTTTACAACGTTCTCAAAGACCAACTTCAATAGCCATTAATTATCGGAGATGATTTGAAGGTATAGACTAACGCATTCACGACACACATAAGACAGCAAAGAGGAATCTTCAAGATGTCGTTTCTTGATTAATTGATTTTTTATTGAAGTAATATGAAACAAGGAAATAACTCTTAACTTTCCGTCCTTAATCGCTGTTCCATTCACATCATATAAATCATATAAGTTTCTTCTGATAAAGGTATGTCGTCTTGTAACATATGTGTCGTGATCATGATAGAAAACTATTTCCCCTCATTCTCCGACACCAAACTGAAACTTCTAATCTAAGAGTCTGCGCCAGACTCCACTAACAGAAGAACACACCCCTACTACGTATCAAATCCCACCTACAAAAATACAGGAAGATAAAAACTAAAACAAAAAATATCAGACATGATAATAATACTGATTTAAGCTTAATGGTTCCTACAGATGGCATTTGTACTGAATTCTACATTGGAGAATATTTTGTAAGAAATATTTCTGTGCCAACAGAACTTGGGTATTAGCCTGGTAGCTTGATATGTACATAAGCCTATCAATAGCTTTGTGAAGAAAGAGTCCATCTCTAAAACCTCTACAAATTGGTCCATACTTTAAAGAAATGTAATTGGAATAAAATACCCCCAAATTAAGGATTTGGATTAGATTCTACTCTAGTTAAATGTATCTTTCCACTATCCAAAGGATGTATCTGATAGTTCACCATTTATCTGCAATATATGACTATTTATAAATAATGTGATGGGTTACATTATTTGTAGAGGGGTTGCCCTTCGGTCTTCACTGTGTTATATGCAACAGAATCATCTTTTTGGTAGACATCTAGATTTTGTAAACTACTGAATAATCTTTAAATAAACTATGCTAAATTGTCAAGCCTATTGGGTGGGAGGGAGTTAGTTAAATGTTAAATCATAATAGTATAAATAGTATTGCAACCTGTATATCTGAGATGTTCAAAGCTTGGGATATGAGGATGTTTTAAAAATATCCCTTGTAGAAAATTAAAATATGTTGAAACAGTAGAAAAAAAATATTTTTATTTTACAGTGTTAAATTCAAAAATTGTAAATATCTTTTTGCAGAAATATATATCTGCACTGTTAACTTTGTTTCAAAGTTAAGAAAACATAAGTGCCATTTTACCATCCTCCATGTGGTACTCACCGATACAGTATTTTTTTAAATCAAAAAATATTTATTCAAATATTAAAATAGTATTTACAACACAATAAAACAAAACAGAGCCCACCACCATAGTACAAGACAAAACAAATATACTACTAAAAAACTATATTACAATCCTTGTCCAGGATACATTCAACCCCCCTCGGTGCCCATCGGTTCCGGAAATCTCGCAGGGTGCCCGTGGACAGTGCGTAGTCCCTTTTTAATACCACCCGGGCGCGGACGTAACACCGATACAGTATAGGATTAATGATAGAGTACATGTCAGCTAGTTAAAGTCATTCCAGATAAATAACTATTGGATGTTGGACAGAGGTCTGATTAGCAATCACCATGTTAAACTGCAGCTCTTTTTTTGTATTGATAAAAGTTCTTTTGTGCTGGACAATGGTTTTGTACAATTGGAAGTAAAATATTGCAGAGTTGTTTTTTTTTTTAACAGATTTCAAATGTTTAAAATTTCTGATTGAATTCTTGGAAACATTCACAGGTAGTTGTGTTTGAACAAAGCTTTGGAATACAATGTGTCCATAACATGGCAGATACTTTCATTATGATGGAAACGCAAGGATTTCAAATCCAAGCAAGGGTTTCATATATTCATAGAAATACAGTGGCTTGCAAAAGTATTCATACCCCTTGAACTTTTCCACATTTTGTCACGTTACAACCACAAACGTAAATGTATTTTATTGGGATTTTATGTGATAGACCAACACAAAGTGGTGCATAATTGTGAAGTGGAAGGAAAATAATACATGGTTTCCAAATTTTATTACCAATAAAAAACTGAAAAGTGTGGCGTGCAAAAGTATTCAGCCCCCCCAAGTCAATACTTTGTAGAACCACCTTTCGCTGCAATTACAGCTGCAAGTCTTTTGGGGTGTGTCTCAACCAGCTTTGCACATCTAGAGACTGACATTTGTGCCCATTCTTCTTTGCAAAATAGCTCAAGCTCAGTCAGATTGGATGAACAGCGTCTGTGAACAGCAATTTTCAACTCATGCCAGAGATTCTCAATTGGATTTTGGTCTGGACTTTGACTGGGCCATTCTAACACATGAATATGCTTTGATCTAAACCATTCCATTGTAGCTCTGGCTGTATGTTTAGGGTCGTTGTCCTGCTGGAAGGTGAACCTCCGCCCCAGTCTCAAGTCTTTTGCAGACTCTAACAGGTTTTCTTCCAAGATTGCCCTGTATTTGGCTCCATCCATCTTCCCATCAACTCTAACTAGCTTCCCTGTCCCTGCTGAAGAAAAGTATCCCCACAGCATGATGCTGCCACCACCATGTTTCACATAGAAACATCGAAATTAGGTGCAGGAGTAGGCCATTCGGCCCTTCGAGCCTGCACCACCATTCAATATGATCATGGCTGATCATCCAACTCAGTATCCCGTACCTGCCTTCTCTCCATACCCTCTGATCCTGTTAGCCACAAGGGCCACATCTAACTCCCTCTTAAATATAGCCAATGAACTGGCCTCAACTACCCTCTGTGGCAGAGAGTTCCAGAGACCCACCACTCTCTGTGTGAAAAAATTCCTTCTCATCTCGGTCCTAAACGATTTCCCCCTTATCCTTAAGCTGTGACCCCTTGTCCTGGACCACCCCAACATCGGGAACAATCTTCCTGCATCTAGCCTGTCCAACCACTTAAGAATCTTGTAAGTTTCTATAAGATCCCCTCTCAATCTCCTAAATTCTAGAGAGTATAAACCGAGTCTATGCAGTCTTTGTTCATAAGACAGTCCTGACATCCCAGGAATCAGTCTGGTGAACCTTCGCTGCACTCCCTCTATGGCAATAATGTCCTTCCTCAGATTTGGAGACCAGAACTGTACGCAATACTCCAGGTGTGGCCTCACCAAGACCCTATACAACTGAAGTAGAACCTCCCTGCTCCTATACTCAAATCCTTTTGCTATGAAAGCTAACATACCATTGGCTTTCTTCACTGCCTGCTGTACCTGCATACCTACTTTCAATGACTGGTGTACCATGACACCCAGGTCGCGCTGCATCTCCCCTTTTCCTAATCGGCCACCATTTAGATAGTAGTCGGTTTTCCTATTTTTGCCACCAAAGTGGATAACCTCACATTTATCCACATTATACTGCATCTGCCAAACCTTTGCCCACTCACCCAGCCTATCCAAGTCACCTTGCATTCTCTTAGCATCCTCCTCACAGTTTTATTACCAATAAAAAACTGAAAAGTGTGGCGTGCAAAAGTATTCAGCCCCCCCAAGTCAATACTTTGTAGAACCACCTTTCGCTGCAATTACAGCTGCAAGTCTTTTGGGGTGTGTCTCAACCAGCTTTGCACATCTAGAGACTGACATTTTTGCCCATTCTTCTTTGCAAAATAGCTCAAGCTCAGTCAGATTGGATGAACAGCGTCTGTGAACAGCAATTTTCAACTCATGCCAGAGATTCTCAATTGGATTTTGGTCTGGACTTTGACTGGGCCATTCTAACACATGAATATGCTTTGATCTAAACCATTCCATTGTAGCTCTGGCTGTATGTTTAGGGTCGTTGTCCTGCTGGAAGGTGAACCTCCGCCCCAGTCTCAAGTCTTTTGCAGACTCTAACAGGTTTTCTTCCAAGATTGCCCTGTATTTGGCTCCATCCATCTTCCCATCAACTCTAACTAGCTTCCCTGTCCCTGCTGAAGAAAAGTATCCCCACAGCATGATGCTGCCACCACCATGTTTCACATAGAAACATCGAAATTAGGTGCAGGAGTAGGCCATTCGGCCCTTCGAGCCTGCACCACCATTCAATATGATCATGGCTGATCATCCAACTCAGTATCCCGTACCTGCCTTCTCTCCATACCCTCTGATCCCGTTAGCCACAAGGGCCACATCTAACTCCCTCTTAAATATAGCCAATGAATTGGCCTCAACTACCCTCTGTGGCAGAGAGTTCCAGAGACCCACCACTCTCTGTGTGAAAAAATTCCTTCTCATCTCGGTCCTAAACGATTTCCCCCTTATCCTTAAGCTGTGACCCCTTGTCCTGGACCACCCCAACATCGGGAACAATCTTCCTGCATCTAGCCTGTCCAACCACTTAAGAATCTTGTAAGTTTCTATAAGATCCCCTCTCAATCTCCTAAATTCTAGAGAGTATAAACCGAGTCTATGCAGTCTTTGTTCATAAGACAGTCCTGACATCCCAGGAATCAGTCTGGTGAACCTTCGCTGCACTCCCTCTATGGCAATAATGTCCTTCCTCAGATTTGGAGACCAGAACTGTACGCAATACTCCAGGTGTGGCCTCACCAAGACCCTATACAACTGAAGTAGAACCTCCCTGCTCCTATACTCAAATCCTTTTGCTATGAAAGCTAACATACCATTGGCTTTCTTCACTGCCTGCTGTACCTGCATACCTACTTTCAATGACTGGTGTACCATGACACCCAGGTCGCGCTGCATCTCCCCTTTTCCTAATCGGCCACCATTTAGATAGTAGTCGGTTTTCCTATTTTTGCCACCAAAGTGGATAACCTCACATTTATCCACATTATACTGCATCTGCCAAACCTTTGCCCACTCACCCAGCCTATCCAAGTCACCTTGCATTCTCTTAGCATCCTCCTCACAGCTAACACTGCCCCCCAGCTTAGTGTTATCCGCAAACTTGGAGATATTGCCTTCAATTCCCTCATCCAGATCATTTATGTATATTGTAAATAGCTGGGATCCCAGCACTGAGCCTTGCGGTACCCCACTAGTCACTGCCTGCCATTGTGAAAACGACCCTTTACTCCTACTCTTTGCTTCCTGTTTGCCAGCCAGTTCTCTATCCACATCAATACTGAACCCCCAATGCCATATGCTTTAAGTTTATATACTAATCGCTTATGTGGGACCTTGTCGAAAGCCTTCTGGAAGTCCAGATACACCACATCCACTGGTTCGCCCCCATCCACGCTACTAGTTACATCCTCGAAAAATTCCACAAGATTCGTTAGACATGATTTACCTTTCGTAAATCCATGCTGACTTTGTCCAATGATTTCACCACTTTCCAAATGTGCTGCTATCCCATCTTTAATAACTGACTCTAGCAGTTTCCCCACTACCGATGTTAGACTAACTGGTCTGTAATTCCCCGTTTTCTCTCTCCCCCCCTTCTTAAAAAGAGGGGTTACATTTGCTACCCGCCAATCCTCAGGAACTACTCCAGAATCTAAAGAGTTTTGAAAGATTATCACTAATGCATCCACTATTTCCGGAGCTACTTCCTTAAGTACTCTGGGATGCAGCCTATCTGGCCCTGGGGATTTATCGGCCTTTAATCCATTCAATTTACCCAACACCACTTCCCGACTAACCTGGATTTCACTCAAGTACTCCTTTGACCTGCGGTCCCCTGCTATTTCCGGCAGATTATTTATGTCTTCCTTAGTGAAGACGGAACCAAAGTAGTTATTCAGTTGGTCCGCCATATCCTTGTTCCCCATGATCAACTCACCTGTTTCTGACTGCATGGGACCTACATTTGTTTTAACTAATCTATTTCTCTTCACATATCTATAAAAACTTTTGCAGTCAGTTTTTATGTTCCCTGCCAGTTTTCTTTCATAATCTATTTTTCCTTTCCTAATCAAGCCCTTTGTCCTTCTCTGCTGGTCTCTGAATTTCTCCCAGTCCTCTGGTATGCTGCTTTTTCTGGCTACTTTGTACGCATCATCCTTTGCTTTGATACTATCCCTGATTTCCCTTGTTATCCACGGATGCACTACCTTCCCTGATCTATTCTTTTGCCAAATTGGGATGAACAATTTTTGTAGTTCATCCATGCAGTCTTTAAATGTCTTCCATTGCGTATCCACCGTCAACCCTTTTAGAATTGATTGCCAGTCAATCTTACCAATTCACGTCTCATACCCTCAAAGTTACCTTTCCTTAAGTTCAGAACCATTGTTTCTGAATTAACAATGTCACTCTCCATCCTAATGAAGAACTCGACCATATTATGGTCACTCTTGCCCAAGGGGGCACGCACAATAAGACTGCTAACTAACCCTTCCTCATTACTCAATACCCAGTCTAAAATAGCCTGCTCTCTCGTTGGTTCCTCTACATGTTGATTTAGATAACTATCCCTCATACTTTCCAAAAAATCCTCTTCCTCAGCGCCCCTGCCAATTTGATTCACCCAATCTATATGTAGATTGAAGTCACCCATTATAACTGTTTTGCCTTTGTCGCACGCATTTCTAATTTCCTGTTTTATACTATCCCCAACTTCACTACTACTGTTAGGTGGCCTGTACACAACTCCCACTAGCATTTTCTGCCCCTTAGTGTTTTGCAGCTCTACCCATACCGATTCCACGTGCTCCAAGCTAATGTCCTTCCTTTCCATTGCGATAATCTCCTCTCTAACCAGCAACACTACCCCACCTCCTTTTCCTTTCTCTCTATCCCTCCTGAACATTGAATATCCCTGGATGTTCAGCTCCCAGCCTTGGTCACCCTGGAGCCATGTCTCCGTGATCCCAACTATATCATACTCATTAATAGCTATCTGCACGTTCAACTCATCCACCTTATTACGAATACTCCTTGCATTGAGACACAAGGCCTTCAGGCTTGTTTTTACAACGCTCTTACCCCTTATATAATTTTGTTGAGAAGTGGCCCTTTTTGATTTTTGCCCTGGTTTTGTCTGCCTGCCACTTTTACTTTTCACCTTGCTCCCTATTGCTTCCACCCTCGTTTTACACCCACCTGCCTCTCTGCTCTTGTACCCATCCCCCTGCCACATTAGTTTAAATCCTCCCCGACAGCACTAGCAAACACTCCCCCAAGGACATTGGTTCCATTCCAGCCCAGGTGCAGACCGTCCTGTTTGTACTGGTCACAGTGGGGATGGTATATTCAGGGTGATGTGCAGTGTTAGTTTTCCGCCACACATAGCATTTTGCATTTAGGCCAAAAACTTCAATTTTGGTCTTATCAGACCAGAGCTCCACATGTTTGCTGTGTCCCCCACATGGCTTATGGCAAACTGCAAACGGGACGTCTGATGGCTTTGTTTCAACAATGGCCTTCTTCTTGCCACTCTTCCATAAAGGCCCAATTTGAGGTGTGCATGGCTAATAGCTGTCCTGTGGACAGATTCTCCCACCTGAGCTGTGGATCTCTGCAGCTCCTCCGGAGTTACCATGGGTCTCTTGGCTGCTTCTCTGATCAATGCTCTCCTTGCCCGGCCTGTCAGTTTAGGTGGATGGCCATGTCTTGGTAGTTTTGCAGTTGTGCCATTTTCCACTCTTTCCATTTTCGGATGATGGATTGAACAGTGCTCCGTGAGATGTTCAAAGCTTGGGATATTTTTTTGAAAACCTAACCCTGCTTTAAACTTCTCCACAACTTTATCCCTGACCTGTCTGGTGTGTTCCTTGGGCTTCATGATGCTGTTTGTTCACTAATGTTCTCTAACAAACCTCTGAGGCCTTCACAGAACAGCTGTATTTATACTGAGATTAGATTACACACAAGTGGACTCTATTTACTAATTAGGTGACTTCTGAAGCCAATTGGTTGCACTGGAATTTATTTAGGGGTATCAGAGTAAAGGGGGATGAATACTTTTGCACGCCACTCTTCAGTTTTTTATTTGTACAATAATATGAAAACCATGTATCATTTTCCTTCCACTTCACAATTATGCGCCACTTTGTGTTGGTCTATCACATAAAATCCCAATAAAATACATTTACGTTTGTGGTTGTAACGTGACAAAATGTGGAAAAGTTCAAGGGGTATGAATACTTTTGCAAGCCACTGTATGTAGTCTGGAAAACTGCCCTGCACCTGTATCCACCATCACTTGCAGGCTTTATCTCCAACCAAGATCTCTATCATCACTAGTCCCATTTTCCTATTTTTGGCACATATCCCACTAAACTTTTACAGTCCATGTACCTGAATTTTAAATATTGCGATTGCACCTGTCTTTACCATCTCTTCTGGCTGCTCGAACAAAATACAAAGTGCTAACGGAACTAAGCGGCTCGGGCAACATCTGTGGAAGAAATGGATAGATGCTTTGGGTCCGGAACCTTCAGATTGATAGTTCAAGGAGGGAGAAAGCTAGAAAAGAGGTGTGGGGAGGAGATAAAGCCTGCAAGTGATGGTGGATACAGGCGTAGGTGGTTTTGATTAGCAGATGGGTAGAGTAAGTGACAAAGGCGAGGGGTCAAAAGGAGACAAAAGGGCCTGTCCCACTTGGGAACCCCGCCTGGCCTGATAATGACCTCTGCTTGTAAACCCGCTAACGGCGCTTTCAAAACAAACCCTCCTGCACGCCGAGGCCGGGAGGGAGGGAGGGAGGGGGAGGCCTTGGCTTGCGGGAGGGTTTGTTTTGAAAGCGCCATTAGCGGGTTTACAAGCAGAGGCCGTTATTAGGCCGGGTGCGGGAGGAGGAGGAGATGGAGCCGCTATCGCGGCCACTGCTGCCGCTGTGCGAAGCCCGTCATTCGCTCCGATTCGTCTGAAGCAGCTGCACCAAAGATCTTATAGCTTTAGGATCTCTGAGCTGCACCGCTCGGCCCCACACCTTGCTGTTGGCCGGCGGAGGAGGGAGGCGGTGGCGAGGATCTCCCAACGGCCAAGGCGGCGGGTCGATGTTGTCCGAGGAGCGCTGACCTTCCTTCCTCCCCAACTGCCCCCCCCCCCCCTCTCTCTCTCTCTCTTGAACGCCCCCTCCACCGCTTTATCCTGGGACCCCTCCTCTCCATCCCACACTGATCCCCATTCCCGCCTCTATTCAGTCCTCACTGACATCACCTGTATTCCCCTCCCCATCTACCCCCCCCATATCTATTCATCCTGCGCTGATCACCCTATCCACCTCACATTGATTCTCTTGCCACTCTCCCCCCCCCCATCCATCCTGCACTCCTCCATCCATCCTTTACCGATCCCCGTCCATCCTGTACTAATCCACACATTCAGCCCGTACTGACCCATCCTCCATTTAACCTACACCTTCCCCCCTTCCCCTCATTCATCCTGTAGTGATCACCCATTCATCCTGCACAGACCCTCCGTTCCACACTGTACTTACCCCTCCCCCCCCCATTCATCCTGCGCTGATCTCCCCGCCCCCCATCCATCCTGTACTGATCCTCCCATTCAAGAAGGATGGGGGGGGGAACAGTCTGAAGAAGGGTCTCGTCCCAAAACATTGCCTATTTCCTTCGCTCCATAGATGCTGCCTCACCCGCTGAGTCTCTCGAGCGCTTTTGTCTGCCCCCATCCATCCCGTACTGAACCCCGCCATTTAACACCACTGACATCCCTGGTGCTCTTCCCTCACAATTTTACCTACTCCAACCAACGCATACTAATTCACCTGCCTCAATCCATCCATTCTGCACTGACTGCCTTCTAACCCCCCCCCCCCACCCCCACCATCTATCCACCCTGCACTGATTCACACACCCTCCCTGACCCTATTGTGCTGGAAATGTCTTCAGAGCAAACATTGACTATGTTTGATAACGGAATGCAATCAAATGTGTTTTAATTCCCAAGGTTATTATTTGTTTTAATCCATGAAGATGGTTTATTTAAATTGTGAACATGTGAAACACTAAAACCGCAGTGTTCGATTGTCACTGCTGCCGTCTTTTGGGGTGTGTCTCAACCAGCTTTGCACATCTAGAGACTGACATTTTTGCCCATTCTTCTTTGCAAAATAGCTCAAACTCAGTCAGATTAGATGGAGTTATTACAGAATTCATTTTAACGGCAAATCAATGCTCTTAATATGGAGTATCAGTACTGTAGTTATTTAATGAGCAACATTCACAGCTATACGTACGCATATATGTTACCATGGTCCAGGATTTATTGACACAGGTTGATTATACGCTGAATAATCCAACCACATTTTTGTTTGGAAGTGGAAAGAACTAATGGAAATTGCATTAATTGCAATGTGTAAAAAGAGTTGAGATACTGTCTTATAATTTTGCTGCATGTTATTGTGGTATATTACATGTCTTGATTGATGAATATGTTTAGTTTGTGACTTTATTTGAAGCAGAAATAATATGTGAATGGTTCATTGAGTGTAATTCCGACTGGTAACTACGCACTTCGTCCGAGCACATTATCGCATGAGTCATGCAAGCCATCTTAAATGACCACCTAAACTGTCATTTGCCAACCTCAAAAGCTGTCAAGGTTGCCCGGTTGGCAACAGGGAAAAAAAGTTAAGTGAGAGCCCTGGATTAGAGTCTCCGCTTTCCGTTTGGCGACATCGACGACATCTCTGGGCTGGGTCTCTGACTGGGCTGGGCAGGGGCTCTGACTCTGGGCTGGGCTGGGCTAGGTCGGGTCCCCGACGCTGGGCTGCTGCTTGGGACGGGGCTGCTGCATGGAGCGGGGCTGCTGCATGGGGCGGGGATGCTGCTTGGGGCTGGGCTGCTGCTTGGGGCGGGGCTGCTTAGGGCTGGGCTGGGCTGCTTGGGGCGGGGCTGCTTCGGGTCCCTCCGAAAGTCCGGTTGGAAACCTCCGCCAGCCATCCTCTGAGCTCCAGCAAAGACGCGATGGCGCAGGAAGGGGCGGACTGTCCTGTGGAGTTACAGGGGAAGAGACTACTCCAAACGTCGCTGACTAACAGGAGAAGAGAACGATCTGCGCACATGCGGTTTTTAAGATTTTTAAACCTCGCTAACTTTTACGACATTCAACCGATCTAAATGAAATTTGGTGGACTCGCAGCACAGGAGAACGGTGAGTGAACTGAAGAAAAATCGTAGCGCTGTCACAAACCGTTTTTGCGCAAATAGAAAGACCGCCAAACCGGAAGATAAGAAGATCAGTTTTAGTTATGTATAGATAGAGATAGATAGATGGATGGATGGATGGATGGATGGATGGATGGATGGATGGATGGATGGATGGATGGATGGATGGATGGATGGATGGATGGATGGATGGATGGATGGATGGATGGATGGATGGATGGATGGATGGATGGATGGATGGATGGATGGATGGATGGATGGATGGATGGATGGATGGATGGATGGATGGATGGATGGATGGATGGATGGATTGAAGAGTTTCTCCTAGACCAACTGCATTGAAGTTAAGGTGAAGAAAGCACACCTGCACCTCGTCTTCCTCAGAAGATTAAAGGGCCACACATGATAACTTTTTTGCCGACTGCGGCATCATTGACTGACGTATCATGCCACCGAAAAATACACAGCGTGATGACATATGACGCGCGGTGTTTTTTCATGTGTCGCAACCACTTTTTTGTCGCCGCTGGATTTTGAAATGTTCAAAATCTTTTGGCGACACTAATGTGACGCTGGCAAAATTGCCAAGTGGGACAGGCCCTTAAGGAATGTCTCCAATGGCTCTTATCGACTGCTACATATTTAGTATAGAAAGCATAGGCGGAAATCCCGATGGGGGCAGGGGGACACGCCGCCCCCCCCCCCCCCCCCCCCCCCATCCGTGTTTTGAGAGGTGGCGGACAATCCTCCCCCATGTTTTGTAATCTGGATTTTAAAATTCGGTGGAAAAAAATCTGTTAAAAATCTCCGTTTGCTGCGAGACAGTTGGGGTGGGACTGATGATCGAGGAGGGAGGTGTTGGCAGAGGTGGAAGTAAGGGGGTGGGACTGAGGATAGAGCGTGGTGATTGGAGGAAGGAGACGTCCTGGTGGAGCAAAGATCATAGAGCAGAGCTTGAATCGGCCCATTCGCGGGGCTTTTCATTGCCTGGCACGGCTTAGAATCGGCCCTGGGATCTTCCACCGCCCCACGGACAAATTGCTGCTTCGAGGCGATCGAGGGTCCCGATGTTGAAGCCCCTGCCGGGCAATGAAAGGCCCCGCGAAAGGACTGATTGAAGCCCCTCGATTCGGGGCAGACGAAGCTGCTGTTGCGCGAGTTCGGAGTCGGTCACCAACTCGGTCAGATACCTATGTTACTGTCCACAGGGCCCCACGGCTGAAGCCTCCAAAGCCTTGCGCGCGACTCTAAGAAATTGTGTGTCCCCCATGTTTTGATAGCAATTTCCGCCCCTGATAGAAAGCATCTATCGCAAAGCATCACAACTGTCCAAGTCCACAAGAAATTGCAGAGAGTTGCAAACTCATCCCAGTACATCACACATTCAGACTTCCACCCACTCCCCCTATCGACTCCATTTATCTTTCACATTGCCTCGGGAAAGTAACCAACATAAACAAACATAATTTATACTAAGGTCATCCCTTCTTTTGCCCTCTCTCATTGGGCAGACGGTGCAAAGGTTTCAAAGCACATATCAACGGATTCAGGAACAACTTCTTTCATGCCGTTATCAATCTATTGAGAGGTCCTCTCATAAGCTAAAGGTGTCCTCCTGATCTCCCAATCTGCCTCATTGCATCTCTTAATTTTTTTTTTAATCTGCAGTTTCTCTGTACCTATATCATAATAATGCTGTGACACTATATGCTGTTCTCTGGTATTTTTCTCTTTACACTACCAGTTGTACTTGTGGTTGGCTTGATTGTACTTGTGTATAATATCATTTGACTGGATAGTTTGCAAACACATTTTTTCACTGTATATCAGTGCACGTGACAATAATAAACCAATACCAATGCCGAATTGGCTCTACCACATTTTGCAGCCTTCATTGGTGGTTAGGCAGCAGCTAACATTTAAGTATTGAATGCACAAACTGCATGTCATACATTCCATTTGGAGCAAAAGAAAACAATTGCAAAGCAACTTAAACATGCTTATAAAAGACATTAAGGATAAATATTTGAAACAAAAGGAACATAAAAAGCTACCTGAAGATTGGGAGCAGTTTACAATTTTGAAAAAAAAAAGATTAAAAAAGAAAAAATAATCTATGAGAGTAAACTTGCATGGAACATAATTATAGACTGTAAAAACTTTATCAAGTATGTAGAAAGAATAAGATTAGTGAAGGTAAATATAGATCCTTGTCGGCCAGAAATGAGAAAACTTAAAATAGTAAACAAAAGCATGGCAGAGCATTTAAACAAATATTTTGGTGCTGTTTTCACAATTAGCTTCTGAGAAATGTTAATGAACCAAGAGTCTAATGAAATGGAGAAATTAAAGGAAATTAGTATGATGTAAAAAATGTCCCAGGGAATGTAATAGCATTAAATGTAATCGTATTTAATAGCAGAAGATCCTCAGAATCTGATTATCTGCATCCGAAGACTACTAAAAGAGTCTGGATTCATTGGTTGCCATCTTTCAAAATTCCATACATTGTAGAACAGATTGAAGGGTGACATAAATAACCATTATTTAAAATGGGAGAGAGAGGAGGGAGAGAACTGGAAACAGCAGTTGGATTAGCCTTACATTAACGGTGTAGAAAAAGCTGGAGTCTATTTTTAAGGATGTGATAACAGGATACTTTGGAAATATCAACAGGATTATGAAAAGGGATTTATGTTAACATGCCTATTAGAGGTTTTTTTTAAGGATGTACCCGATAGTAAAGATGAGACAGTGAGGCAGAGTCAGTAGAAGTGGTATATTTGGATTATGAGAAGGCTTTTTGATAAAATCCCATTTAAGAGCCTGATGGAAAACTAAATACATGGGATTGGGTTAAACATTGACATGGATTCACTACTGAAGAAGGGTCTCGACCCGAAACGTCGCCTATCTCCTTCGCTCCTTAGATGCTGCTGCACCCGCTGAGTTTCTCCAGCCTTTTGTGTACCCATGGATTCAAAATTGGTTGCCAGACGGAAAACTGAGAAATGGAACAAATGCAACTTTCTCAACATAGCAGATGTCAATAATCACAAACCGAACGGATCATTATTTGCACTCAAATTACGCATAAGAAACAAATTTTCGGTGAGGGAACTACACAGATGACATAAATGTAGTGTTGTGAGGAGCGACAAATAGGCCTTAAGGTAATTTAGATATATTGACTGAGTGTGTCTATTCAGTAAAATGTGAAGTTATCCAGTTTGGTGGAAAAGCAAAGTATTATTTAAAAGATGACATTGAGAAATGTTGATGCACCAAAGAACATTGGGCATCTTTGTACCTGAAAATATAGCAAGCAGTTAAGAAAGTAAATGTGTAAGAAGGAACTGCAGATAGACACAAAAAGCTGGAGTAACTCAGAGGGACAGGCAGCATCAATGGAGAGAAGGAATTGGTGACGTTTCGGGTCGAGAGCTGAATTCCTGAAGGTGTAATTATTAGGATGACAATTTTATTTGGGTAGATCATACTTTGTCTTGTAGACTAAAACTAAGAATAGCATGCCATCAACTTCCTTTATGGCTTTGATTTCTGTGAAGGTCTGTTGAAGAAAGGTACCGTGGCATGAAAAGGAAGCACCAGACAAGGTGCTTTTGCCTCTCATCTCTCTTCCACGTAGGATCACATTTAAGGATGGCACAGTGGCGCAGCTGGTAAAGCTGCTGCCTCACAAAGCCAGAGACTCGGGGTCAATCCTAACCTTGGGTGGTGGCTGTGTGGAGCTTGCACCTTCTCCATGTGACCACATGGGTTTCCTCCGGGAGCTCGGAGTATTCTCCCACATCCAAATGTTGTGAGGGTTTGTAGGTTTATTGTAGGTTTATTGGCCTGTGTAAAATTCCTCTTAATGGGAGTGGATGAGAAGGTAGGATAACCTAGAACTAGTGTGAACGAGTGATCAATGGTCGGCAAGGACTTGGTGGTTCGAAGGGGTTGTTTACATGCTACACCTCTAAACACAAGTAGGAGAGAGAAATTATGCTTCTGACATTGACAGTGCTTACACAGGCAGTAACTGGATTTATACAAGGTTTTGTTTCAATGGGATAACATTTCTTCTGTCTTTTAAGGGGATCACATACAGGATGTTGACCCACATTGATATGAGCCAGTGGGCACAATGTGGTAGTAACTTGATAATGTAATTAATGAATCCTTCTAGCATACAGCACTTTTTCAGATGATAGATCTTTGGAGTTGTATTTCTGAAAGGGCAATTGACTGTCCATCAACAAGGGAAAAGCTCGTCTTGTAGAAAGATTAGGTAAGTACTTTACCTTGAACTGTGAGATTTCAGCCTGAAGGCTTTAAATATGCATGGACCAAGTGATTTAACTAAGGAAAATAACACATGAAATAGGATCAACCTACATAATTAAAACAAAGCTTATTTGCCCATTCAACAAGATGGCGACCAAAAAGTTCGGAATTTCTGAGGATAATTGGTGATATTTTAAAATTGCACTAACCAAATGGATTGATTGTGTAATGACAGGGTTTTACATTTGCATTAATAAACTCATAGCAGTGGATATTGGGAATTCTAATATGGCCAAAGCTGACAAAAAAAAATGACTGCAAGCAATCATGTGGTGTGGATAGGATGTAATTATGTATTGAACTTTTTTTAAGTAATTATAAACGGTTATATAATTAGTTTTGGTAATGCATTTTGTAAAACCTAAGTGTTGTTATTAGCTTATTCTGCTCAGAATGGAAGAGTTGAAACTTTGTGTGTCTGAAGCAGAAAAACCCTCAGAAGGAAACTTTCTCGCAGAATTTAGATTAAAACAGCATTTTTCACAATTAAATGATTAAATCTATGGTTTTTGCCTTCCATTCTTTCTTAAGTTAATTTGAATATAAAAGATTATCTCAAGAATGATGCAAATTCTGTCAGAATGTAGAGGTAATATATATCCAGAGAGAAGCTAAACGGACAATTCCGATAATCGTCCGTGCCCTCGTTGTGCATTGACAATGAATCAATTTCAAAAGCAAATTGTAATATGTACCTGATATAATAAAAATGAACTGCAGATGCTGGTTATACTGAAGATGGACACAAATTGCTGGAGTAACTCAGCAGGTCAGGCAGCATGTCTGAAGAAAATGGATAGATTACATTTTAGGTTGGGACCCTTCTTCAGACTGATTGTAGAGAGGTGGAACTGGAAGCAAGAAACGAAAGACCAGGACAAATCAGGGCTGACAACAGATGACATCAGGCAGGGTGTTTGTTGCAACCCACTGATATGAATGTTGAATTGTCTAATTTTACGTAAATTATACAAATACTCACTCTCTCTCCCCCCTCCTCCATTAAAAGATACAAGTTAAAAGTTGGTTAACCATACAGTACACAACAATGTATCCATCTTGAGATTACACCATCCCCAGACAACAATTGTCCTATTAGAACCACCATGCCTGATGTCATCTGTTGCCAGCCCTGATATATCCTGGAGTTTTTTTGCTTCCAGTTCATCCCTCCTACAAAGTCTGAAAAAGGATCTCAACCCCAAATTTCACCTATCCATTTTCTCCAGAGATGCTGCCTGCCCACTAAGTTATTCCAGCATTTTGTGTCTATCTTTGTAATATGTACTTACTGCAATGCATTTGATTTTAATGCAATGGTCTGAGGTCAGAATTCTACTCAAAAATATTTAATATATTAATGATTTGCTTGTGATGTTGTAAATGAAAAATTACAAATAAGTGGCATGGTCTGACTTAGCAGCAAGAGTACCAGCTAGCTACCTTAAACAACAACTCTATTCCCTGCTCTTTCCCACATGATTGTGCTTCCTTCAATTGTTTTCATTTCATTCCCTAAAGTGACCATTGCACATTTCTCTTTTTTAAATTCTATTTGCTTCCAAAATTCAACTGATAGGCAAATTAACTCTAATTAGGATGAGTATAGATAATCTGTCTCAGGTTGCTTAGCTGTGCTGAACATGAAAATGAAAGAAGAAAGGAAAATGCCATCACAGTTATTGTTTGACCTATGTATTTCCAGAATTTTCAGATCTAATTCAGGTTTTCAGTATCTGTTGATTTTAGCTTTTTAATAAAATTGTATAACAGGTATTACCAATTTAGTTACCATACAGTATATTTTCTTCATTCTTTCTCACCATCTATGTTTTGAAAACATTAATTTTATGGGCCTGTCCCACTTGGCGATTTTTTAGGCAACTGCCGGCAACTGTCATAGTCGTAACAAGCCGCCGAAAAAGGCGACAACCTACGACAGCACCTACGTCAAGCTGCGCTAATTGGCATCAAACCCACTGTCGCTGAAAAATTTTCAACATGTAGAAAATTTAGTGACGACCAGAAAGATGCTACGACTTTTTGCGCGACTGAGGAGACTACTCCTGGCAACCACCGGCGAACATGTGGCGGCAAACTAGTCGCCTGTAGTTACCTAAAAAATCGTCTATATGGGACAGGCCTATTAGGATTTATTGTTAATTGTCCTTTGAAAATGCAGTTGACTTTAAATAATTGTAAACTGCCAAAAGTTATGTGAATTCAGCTGACCGGGTCCTATGAAATGGAGGTACATTGCACAAGCACCAGCTTATTCGCACCTTTGGATGAACCTATCTAGAATAAGGTCAATTAAGGTTGTGGGAAGGCCAGGGCTATCAAAGTCATTAAATAATCATATTTATTTTTTCAATATAAATGTTGTCTTGTCATGAAGTATTTCATTTTTATTTTTATTTGAAATTTGTAATGATTAAAACTAATAGTAGTTGAGGAATGATTTTTTTTCTCTCAGAGTTTCAAGATATATAGGGTGAATATAAAACGGCATGCAAGCATTAACGTTCAGTGATCAAATTAATGTTGCCTTTCCTATTAGCTACCTAGAGGCATGACAAGTTAAAGGGCCATATCATTCCCAATAGTGTGCTACTCAGCTGTATCAAACAAAATTGACACGGAAACGTATTGACAGTTTAATATTGCAAACTGCATTAGAAACATAGAAACATAGAAAATAGGTGCTGGAGGAGGCCATTCGGCCCTTTGAGCCAGCACCGCCATTCATTGTGATCATGACTGATCGTCCCCAATCAATAACCCGTGTCTACCTTCTCCCCATATCCCTTGATTCCTCTAGCCCCTAGAGCTCTATCTAACTCTCTCTTAAATCCATCCAGTGATTTGGCCTCCACTGCCCTCTGTGGCAGGGAATTCCACAAATTCACAACTCTCTAGGTGAAAAAGGTTTTTCTCACCTCAGCCTTAAATGGCTTCCCCTTTATTCTAAGACTGTGGCCCCTGGTTCTGGACGCCCAACATTGGGAACATTTTTCCTGCATCTAGCTTGTCCAGTCCTTTTATAATTGTATATGTTTCTATAAGATTCCCCCTCATCCTTCTAAACTCCAGTTAATACAAGCCAAGTCTTTTCAATCTTTCCTCATATGACAGTCCCGCCATCCCAGGAATCAATCTTGTTAACCCACGCTGCATTGCCTCAATCATAAGGATGTCCTTCCTCAAATTAGGTAGTATCTACACGACAATTTTTAAGAGATTGTATACCCAGTTACGTATTTACCAGAAAGGCAATTTAATGGAAAAGCAACATAACAGGTACTTGAACGATGATCAGGGTATAGAGGGATATGGAATTAATGCAGGGAAGTGAGGTTACTATAGATGGGGTTAGTAGTAGCATGTTCACAGTTGGCCTGATCAGCATGTTTCCATGCTGTACAATTCTATTACTAAAGGAATATAGCTCAAAGAATTGGAGAAAATGCATTAAAAATGATATAATGCATCTGTTTGGGATGTTTCTTTGAACAAAATGAAAAGAGAAGGTGTGTGCCATAACGTTTGCCTCTACATTATGTGCTGCAAAAACAACACATGATCTGTTAAAATTCTATTTGTGCATTTATGATCTACCATCTTGAGACTATCTCAACAATTCTGTCCATGGTAACACAAATATTCTTCTTCTGAATGTTTTATTGTATTAAATGTTTCACTGATACTAGTGAGTGTTTATTATTAGGAAAATTCCAATAAATGAAAAGTTGTCAACAAATTGTAATTTAAGTATTCTTACACGTATTTACTCTTAACAATTAAACACTTCCAAGTTTTTTGGTGTTCAAAGCGTTTTCAAACCAAGGTTTCAATTACAGGTCAGAGAGATATGATGGTTTTGTTTGCAAATTAGAAAAGCTTCAAATCTAAATTTTTTAAAAAGGTTGGGTGACCAAAATGATATTGGCCCACTGAAGTTTGTATGCAATGAAGAATGTTCGAGAGTAATGTCCATGAAAGTCGGTTAGGTTGAAAAATAAGATGCAGTGAGGTTGCACAGTGAAAGTGAAATATGGAGTTTAGCTATGTGACAGATGGTATATAATGTGAAGACATCTAAAGCTTCACTTCATCAAAATGAATTTTAAAGAAAAACAAATATATTTCAAAAGGATAGCAAAATAAAATGTTGGCATTCAGAAAAACTGAGCTGATTTCCAAACAACTCACAAAGTTACAATATTTATTAATTATCTAAATGAAGGGATTAAAAGTAACATTAGCAAATTTGCAGGTGACACAAAGCTGGGTGGCAGTGTGAACTGTGAAGAGGATGCTATGAGGATGCAGGGTGACTTGGACAGGTTGGGTGAGTGGGCAGATGCATGGCAGATGCAGTTTAATGTGGATAAATGTGAGGTCATCCACTTTGGTGGCAAAAACAAGAAGGCAGATTATTACCTAAATGGTGTCAAGTTGGGAAAAAGGGAAGTACAACGGGATCTGGGGGGGGGGGGGGGGGGGGGGCCTTGTTCATCGGTCACTGAAAGTATGCATGCAGGTACAGCAGGCTGGGCTTGTATACTCTGGAATTTAGGATGAGAATGGATCTTATTGAAACATATAAGATTATTAAGGGTTTTGACACGCTAGAGGAAGGAAACATGTTCCCGGTGTTGGGGGAGTCCAGAAATAAGGGGTAAGCCATTTAGAACAGAGATGAGGAAAAGCTTTTTCACACTGAAAGTTGTGAGTCTGTGGAATTCTTTGCCTCAGAAGGTGATGGAGGCAGGTTCTCTGGATGCTTTCGAGAGAGAGTTAGATAGAGCTCTTAAAGATAGTGGAGTTAGGGGATATGAGGAGAAGACAGGAATGGGGTACTGTTTGTGGATGATCAGCCATGATCGCATTGAATGGCGGTGGTTGCTCGAAAGGCCGAATGACCTACTCCTGCACCTATTGTTTATTATCTGTTGTCTATTGTCTATTATAATACATAAAATAAGTATTTAAAGTGGAAAATGATATGTTAGTCTTTATTCTGAAGAGACTGGAATGTCTTGAGTAAAGAATTCTTAGTAATAAAGGCCTTAGCGGGATCATATGAGTAGGTAGGTGTACTTTCATCACCTAACCCAAAGAAATTGTAGTTTGAAGATCTGTTATAAAGGTTCATTCGACTGGTATCTTTAATCAGGAAATGTTCTTGTTTTTTTAATTTGGGTTAATTTGGTTAACCCATATTTCCTATGTTTTGGTGAATAAAAGGTTATCTTATTGAAACCTTTGTAAAAGGGTTGACAGTAGATACTAGAAGGGTGATTTCCCCCAATGTGGGAGCCTGGAACTAGTGGTCAAAAGACATGGGAGACTGGAACTAGGTTTCAAAAGAAATGATCAGTCATGAAGGGTGGAGATGAGCAGAAACATCTTTACTCAAAGTATTATTATGAATCATTGAATTCCCTGCCCTGGAGATTCATAAAATCTTAGAAATTTACAGAACATGGAGAAGCCGTTAAAATATCACAGTTAAGAAAATTTGTGCATCCTAACCTTCTCTCCCTGAGAAGTTCTGTGGTTTTGCACTTAAAGTACTGGTCTAAATGATTAAATGTGGTGAGGCTGTTTGTCCAACATTTTGCTGGATTTCCAACATTTTTTGGATGAACAATTTCTCCTCATTATCCCTCTAATTCTTGTATTCCTAGTTTTTAACCACTGCATAAGGAATTAAGTTTTTGTTTTCACTCTGTTGAGCCTTCTCATGTTATGCACTTGAATTAAGTTTCTCTTCTGCTACTTTCATTCTGATCCAAACCAATTTTACCGAGCCAAACTCTTCTATATTCTTGGTAAAGCCTTGATATATTCCTCATATCTGTTCTGCACCCCTCTGGTATCGTCAGATACTTCCTACGATGCAGTAAGCTGAACTGTATGCAGTTTCATAACTGTGACCTGTTTTATATAGTTCTGGCATAACCTTTCTGCTCTAATGTTATAAGTTTGGGACAATAAAGGCAAGAAATGTCTGCAGCCTTAATAACCTTATCTACCTATTTTACTTCGGAGTCACGTGAGTGACTTCGTGAAGACCCCGCCAGCACGCATGCGCGACATATCGTCGCTCGCATTTGCTAACGGCAAGCTGAGTGCGCTTCCCCAATAGCTCCTTCAAAATATGGCTGCAGGTAAGTTTTTACTAACCTTGAGCTGGTTGTTTTCTGTAACGGTTTATCTTACAGAAAGATGGAGGGAAAAGGAAAACTTTCTAAAAGCCGCGAATCGCGTCCAACGTCCTCGGAGCTGCCCGAAAAACTGGCAACACCTGTACGACTGGGGAAAAAGATGCGGAAGTCGGGCCCTATGGAGTCGGTAGGGGCCGACTCGCCTCCGTTTCCACCTGGAGGGGATTCCGCACAGGAGCAGGGGGAAGGAGACCCTGACTTCATCCCACCATCGCCCAAAGTCAGGGCTGGTGGGGAAAAAGGTACATAGTAATGTGCCTCGCACGGCGAGTGCCTCTTCCATTTTACAGGTCCCTCGAGAGCAGACCCGGGGAAGAGCCGTGCTGAAGTCGAGCCCCGCTGCTGCGGTGGGCGTCGACAAGCCGCAGGGGAAACCTGCGAGGTTGCAGGCTGGCAGCAGTGCTGCTGGAGCGTCAGGATACCCTGCAGGAGCAGGAGGTACCGGCACTGCACCGGAACAGGCTGCCGGAGAGCAGACCGGTGGCAGCAGTTTTCGGCTAGGCATCCCCATTGCTACGGGTAAAGCCAGCTATGCGTCATCACAAACCCGTGTGGTTAAGGGTGACGGCAAGCCTGCACAGACAGCGGAGCCGGTAATGGGGACCGGTACCAACTCGTTACCTCTGCCTTCCCATCAGGCAGAGGTGCCGCTGAGGTCCGAACGACGGCGGACTAACGGTATGTCCGTGCAGAGGTCGTACAGCCCCGCAGGAGCGGGTGCTGACGACGACCTGCCAGCGCACTTCGTAGAGGTGCGACCTACTGGCAGAAGTCCCAGCGACTCAGCAGGGCCTGGGGAAGTCGACCTGTCGTCCATGTGTAGCGGCGGCGGTCGAGTGGCCAGAATGGAGCAGATGGTGGAGGTGCTGTACCAAAGGGATCTGGAACGGCAAGAGCGGGAGTCCCTGAGGTCTGGGAGCAAGATCAGGCCGCCGCTTTCAATCTCACCCTCGTCTGTTACTAGCGGACAAAGTCAGCATCTGGGTGATTTTGACGACATAGCGGTAGGAGACCAGCCCGTTGTACCAGATTCTGAAGACATGCTGGATGCCGTCGCTAAGTTTGGGAAGCCAACCAATGTAGGTGAACCACTGCATCCCAAACTAGTGGCTAGTATTAATTATTTAACGACTCACCAGCTCCAAGACAATGTCGTCGCTGAGACCATGGAAAAATATAAGGCTCCAGCGAACTGTGTATCCCTCAACGTGCCTAAAGTCAATATCCCGATTTGGGGGAACATCAGCAGTAACACCAAGACACAGGAGGGCAAGCTCCAGAGGGTCCTGAAATTGCTCACTTCAGGCATAACGGCGTTCGCTAGGACCCTGGATGGAGCAGATGTGTCGGAAGAACAACAAGATGCACTAGCCCTCCTGTGTAACACACAGTTCGAAATTAATTGTTTCCGGAAGAGCTCCATTCAGCAAAACCTCAACCCAAAGTTTGCTGGGTTGTGTCGCACCTCCACCACACCACCACCAAGACAGCTGTTTGGGGAGGACCTGCCGAAGCAGGTCAAAGATTTGGACGAAGAAGCAAAAACGGTGGGGCTCATGAAGCCACCTGCGTCTTCTAGAGGCCAGCCTTATCGAAGGCAGCAGCCTTATCCTCCCTCTAAGCCCAAGTGGCAGTCGGACAGGTATCAACGAACCTATCCGGCACGAACATATCAACCACCGGCTCCCCAACAGCATCAGCAACAGCATCAGCAACAGTCTTTTTTAGGGCAGGGCCCTCCGAAGCCCGCATGGAAGATGCGGCAACAAACGTCAACAGCACAAAGACCGCAAAAGCCCCCATACACCAGACCCCGGCGTTAACCATGGAGGTAAGGGGGTTTGGTTCTTGCCAGAAAGTAGCAGGTGTACCCTCACAGGTTGGAGGACGGTTGCGATATTTTTCGGGTGCATAGGAAGCAGTAACTTCAGACCCCTTTATTCTACAAAGTATTCAGGGTTATGTAATAGAGTTTATTAAAGACAAACTTCCCCCTATGCAGCATGTGCCTCATCGCAAGTTTGCACTTTCTCAAAAAGAGATGGAGGCAGGACATGCAGAAATGTTACGATTAGAAACTAAAGGTGTGATAGAGAAAACGACACATGAGCCATTATCATTGACCTAACCCATTTGAATACTTATGTACAATACACCCATTTCAAAATGGAGACATTTGAAACAGCTAAACAATTAGTTAGCAGAGGGTGCTTTATGATTTGAAAGATGCATACTATACAGTCCCTATCATAACACATCACAGGAAGTTCTTGAAATTTGTCTGGAAGGATCAATTATGGCAATACAAGGCGTTACCCAATGGGATTACAACAGCATCTCGGCTGTTTACAAAAATAGTTAAACTTATTTTGGCATGCCTCAGGAGACAAAATCATATCGTCATGGTATATTTGGACGATATATTAATAGTGGGGGAAACTTTAGAATTGGCTCAGCTGGCAGTTGCAGCTACTATATCAATATTTGAGAAGTTGGGATTTGTCAACCATCCAGACAAATCTAAGTTCAATCCATCACAAGTCATGGATTATTTGGGATTCACTATTAACACGAATCAGATGATTGTCACTATCCCAGCTGGGAAAGTAGCTGATATTCAAGAAACTTGTAACAGCCTTGCTTGCACTGCTGTACTGACTATTCGACAAGCTGCTAAGGTAACTGGGAAAATAGTAGCTACATTTCCCGCTACACAATTTGGACCATTACATTATGAAAACTTACAAAGAGCAAAAATTTCAGCGTTAAAATCAAATGCTGGACATTTTGACAGGCCCATGCAGCTGCCGATCAAGGCAAAAATTGAGCTAAGATGGTGGACTAACAATATTAGTGACTGTTATAAACCCATCATTGTCTCCAACCCATCAGTCATGGTACAAACCGACACAAGCGCCCAAGGGTGGGGAACGACTGACACTGTGTCCAGTTGTGGTGGCAGATGGGATGCTCATGAATTCACTCTTTTACAGTCACAAGGGATAAACTATTTGGAGATGCTAGGAGTTTTCCATGGGCTACGGGCATATTGCACAAATTTGCATCATATACATGTCCGTCTTCAAATAGATAATACCACGGTGGGAGCCTACATAATTCATATGGGTGGTATCAGGTCAGTATCTTGTGATGAATTAGTCAACACAATTTGGCACTCGTGTATTGAAAGGAATATTTGGATCTCAGAAACCTATCTTCCAGGGAAGCTTAATACAGTGGCGGACACCAGGTCACGAGTATTCAATGATAACATCGAGTGGATGTTGAATCCGCAAATATTTGCTGAAATAATAGCTAAATTCGGTACACCAGATATTGACCTTTTTGCGTCGAGGTTGAACCATCAGATAGCAACATATGTGTCTTGGGAACCAGACCCTGGAGCAATAGCAATGGATGCATTTTCTCTCCATTGGGGGAAATGGTTCTGCAACGCATTTCCCCCATTCTGCCTCATCAGTTGGGTATTGCAGAAAATCAAGTTGGATTCTGCTTCAGGTATACTGATTATACCCGACTGGCCTACGCAACCATGGTACCCGGTGGTCCTCCAGATGGTCAAAATTCCATGGGTGCAAACTTCGAAGCGCCCAAAATTGGTTACTAACCCCGTTACTGGGGAAATTCACCCGTGCCATAGTCACTTAAACCTGTTGGCTTGCAGGTTCTAAGGAGGCCAATTCTGGAGGCTGGGATCTCACCAAGGGCCATGGATCTCATCACCACATCATGCAGAGTATCGACAAGGAAGCAGTATCTCACACAGATCAGAAAATGGGAATCATACTGCACACGGACTACTACAACATACAACTCTGCTACGATCCCTGACGTCCTGGAATTCCTGGAGGGCCTTCATTACGATGAGGGTCTCAGCTACAGTGCCATCAATAGCGCCAGGAGTGCGCTGTCCTCATACCTCAACATAGGTGTGGGGTCAAATCAGCTGGTGTCTAAATTCATGAGGGGAGTGTTTAATACCAACCCTCCACGACCCAGATATAACATCACATGGGATGTAGGGGTGGTGTTGACCCTATTAAGAAGCTGGTCTCCCATGACAGGGTTACCACTTACCAAACTCACCCTCAAAGTGGTAATGCTGATGGCACTGACAATGGCACAGCGGGTGCAGACCTTACAGAAACTGTGTCTCGACAGGATGGTCTCTACCCCTCAAAAAGTAACCTTCTTCGTCGAAGAGTTACTTAAGCAGCACAGGCCAGGAGCGCTAGGGCTGCAGTTGGAATTCCGGGTGTATCCCACAGATGCCACCCTCTGCATAGTCACCCATCTTCGCTATTATATCGAGAATACAAGTACCATTAGGAAGATGGAACAGGGGCTATTTATCAGCCATAAGAAGCCACATCACCGGGTGACTGTGTCAACTATCGCAAGGTGGCTCAGGGAAGTGTTGGATGCAGCAGGTATAGATACTAACGTTTTAAATCTCATTCTACCAGGGCTGCATCCACTTCAGCGGCGAGAGCCATGGAGGTGCCCATGGATCATGTCCTCGCTACCGCGGGATGGGCCAGTGAAACCATGTTTCAGAGGTTCTACAATAAGCCGGTGGCCAACCCCACAACGTTTGCGGAAGGTGTGCTGAGAGCTGCTCCGTAATTTAATTTGTCCCCGAGTTAGGGGTTTTATTATTTGTGTTAATAAACATTCATTTATTTTTCAGCCTGTCCTGTCTGGAATGTATTTACAAACTTCCTCCATCAGTATTGCGGCAGTGTGACAGCATGGACGTGGTCCAGGGCGTGTAATCACAGAGCTTTGAAATCTTCACGAAGTCACTCACGTGACTCTGAAGTAAAATAGTAAGATTAAACAAGAACTTACCAGTTTGAAGTTTGATCTTTATTTTATGAGGAGTTGCGATGAGGGATTTTGTGCCCTCCGCTCCCAGCCCTCTATCATAAGTTCAACTGGTATAGTCAAGTTTTAATCTTACTATCTTTCGCCTTGTGATCTGTGATTCCACACCGCTGCTTTGAAGAATTGCGTGCTGGCGGGGTCTTCACGAAATCCCTCATCGCAACTCCTCATAAAATAAAGATCAAACTTCAAACTGGTAAGTGCTTGTTTAATCTTACTATTTTTCTGCCTTCAAACATCTGTGGGTGCAGTCCAAATATTCCTCTGTTGCACTGTATTATTCAAAAAATAAATTGAGGATCTCAGCAGGTCAAACACCTTTCAAACTCTTAAAAAAAACCAGGTGTCTTTCCAGACCTGATCCTATTAAATGGCCAAGCGGAATAGACAATGGCTTACTTATTTTATGGTTTGTGTGCTTTGCTTTTATTTTAGTTTATCATGCTTTTGTTTATTTGTTAATGTACTTTCTAGATCATCAGTGCCTGACATTATGCACATATTTCAATCGTTATCTTTCCAAATATTTTTTATGTTCTATGTCATTATTTGCTTTAAAAAGTCTTCCAAGAGATAACTGATTTTCTAATCTAACTGTTTAATATATATATATATATATAAATATATATATATGAAATATATATATATATCTTATATATATATATATATATATATATATATATATAGCGCTATATCTTATATATATATAGCTATATCTTATATATATATATATTATGCTGCAGTACAAACTTTTTTTAACATATTAACACTAGATTGTAATTGTGGGTTTTTTGTCTTGCCTTCCATTTTGTATTAATTTAACATGCCCCTAGAACAGGATTCCTTAAGGGTTGGACTTCAATTGTCATACTTTTCATTTCTTTTGGATTTTGTATTGAGTGAAGAACATGTGCTATGCACATTATTGCCATATTAGCAGATAATAGCAACTGACAGCTAAGGCATTGAACAGTGGAATACTTGGTTTGACTGACTACTCTAAGTATAGAACTCATAAACTATTAATAAAATGTGTTATGAATGTTGAAGCTATACTGTAGTGAACCTATGACATTACTTGCTCTGCCAGTTGAATACTTGCCATGATATGTGTGTGTTTGTGTGCGTGTAAATATAGGAAGGCAATCATATTTTATTGATACATGTGTTAATCTGATGACCTGTTTTATCAGTAGACCAAGAAAATAATGCTGTGCTTAATTTGGCAATATTTTTAAAGATATTTTGAAATGGGAGAAATAATGTGAAACTGAGTCTTGCGATAGCTATGCATATAGTGCAATATTTAAAATGTCCGTTGAAATATAATAAGTTATTAAATAATTGACTTTGATATGGCTGATGCATAAATGGGTTCAATTTCTTATGATGCTGCAGACTAACTTTATTTGGCCTATTTTAATATCTGTACTACTGATATACAGATTACCAGGGAGATAATGCTGCAGTTCAGTGAGCATATAAAATACTGATTTTTTTTCTTTTGTGTGCTTGAATAGCATGACAGCCTGCAACATTTCAGTTACAATTCTTCTATTGGATTTTTTTTGCATTTATGATAATTACAATTGCAAGACTAATTAAGCTGATTTGTATTTCTTACATTCAAATTTAAGACTGGTAATTTCCAAGCAGTCCATCATTTTAATGCAAGAAATTATCAATAGATACAAAATAAGAATATAAAGAGGGGAAATTTAATAATACCTAGCAGCAGCTGAAATAGAAAATGCTTACAATGATGTGAAGACTGGCAAGCCTTTAGGCTCAGTACATTAAAAAGTTGGAGCTAGAGAGACTGTTTATTGACTGCACAAGGTTTAATTTTTTTATATGAATCTGGAGACACAAATGTTTAGATGCACATCTGAATCCTAACTCCTGAGATCCAAAGAGCTTTTGGCCAGTTTTCTTGCTTTGCATCTCCACAAACGTGGACTGCTCGATTCCGAAATAATAGGTAGACACAAAATTCTGGAGTAACTCAGCGGGACAGGTAGCATCTCTGGAGAGATGGAATGGGTAATATTTCGGCTTGAGACCCTTCTTCAGACTCAACCCAAAATGTCACCCATTCCTTCTCTCCAAAGATGCTGCCTGTCCTGCTGAGTTACTCCAGCATTTTGTGTCTACCTTCGATTTAAACCAACATCTGCAGTTCTTTCTTACACATTTTGTCTGAAATAATAGGATTCCAAACCTACTCATCCTTTAATAAATGAGTTAATGGTCGGGCAAGTTATACGATAGTTTGGATGCTGAATTTTATCTAACACATTGAAGATGGTTTTGAAAACTATAAGTACACTTTTATGAACCTCTTTGTGACCTACGATGCTCTGAAACATTGAAAGCGATTTTGATAGCTCAAAGATGTGATGAGGAATCATCTGTTAGACTACATGACACTTGGTGGGGGGAGGGGAGAACACTCCACCTTTATGTTGAACTCTGGGTAAGTGGGGAAAAACACCACAACAGTGCTCTCATCACAACAGTGTAAAGCCCCTGTCCTACTTTTCCGAGTTACTCACGAATTCTCCCGCGTTTTCCCCTTGATTCAAATTCGGAGAATGTCTGTAGCGAGTCCGTAGGAGTCCATACCGAGGCCGTAGGAGTAGCGGCTCGTAATGCCAGCCGTAGGTACTCGGGGCATCTGGTAAGTGGGGACGGTTTTTCAGCATATTGAAAAATGTCCACGAGTAAAAAAAATAGCTCCGAGTACCTATGGCTGGCTTCTCCGAGTTTGATTCGTGAGTAACTCGGGAAAGTGGGACCGGGGCTTAACTCAAGCAATCACATCCTGCTTCTTAAAACCTACGTGAATGACAACCCTAACCATTCAAACACAGGTGGCTTTATTAATGCTGATGTCCTGACGATTGCAGAGTAACTGGGAACTACATTCAGATCAAGAACACTATGATAGTTGCATTAGCTAGCCTAACTAATCGCCATGATGATGATTGAACACTTTGTTATAAATCAACTTTAGTTCAATATTTAATTATAGATTAGCCTTTTCCTCCTCTGCTGTTTTGATGTGAATAAAGAGCTAAAAGTCAACAGGAATGGTGTCCATATCATTCTTAGTGCACAAGCCCATTTTTCCCTGGATCACACCCTCTAGGTCCATGTTTAGAAGATGAGAAATAAAGACCTTGTCATCTGGAAATGTACAAACTCAAAATCTGAAGTGCATCTGTGAATGATTAGCCATACTCAGCCTATATTAGTCTAGTGCTATATTCCTGAGATGGTAACATTGCCACATGGAGTGACAGTTCCAGAGTCATCATAGAACGCCTGGACCGAGGAAATTGTAGTTATCAATGGAGAAGGAAAAACAAGTGGAAAATGCCAGCACCTGCAGCCAGCACCCCCAGCCAACATACTGTTTCAATGATGGAGTGCAAATTTCACCAAGAAATTCTCTATTGTTAGAATTGGTCCTGGGTAAAAATATAGTTACCTTTTCCAGGGATTTGGTGGAGTTTGAGGAAGAGGTAAATAAAAGTGATCAAATAATCCTTCTTCAGTTCTGTACTGTACATAGAGTAGCACATAACAGGAATGACGTCTGTACCAATCATGATGCCAAATTAAACTACATGTCAGTCTGCACATGATCTATATCCCTCCATTCCCTGTCTGTTCACATGCTGGTCCTAACATGTTGAAATGTTGCTATCATACCTGCTTTCACCCCCCCCCCGCCTTTCACCTTAAAGGTATACCTTTCATATTTAACAATTTCATCATGGGAAAACCTTATCTATACCTCTCATAATTTTATATACCTCTGACAGGTCACCTGTCATCCTCTGATACTCCGGAGAAAACAATCAAATTTGCTCAAGCTGTTCGTGTAGCTAACATTCTCTAATCCAGGCAATGTCCTGGTGAACCTCTTCTGCACTCTCTCCAAAGTTTCCACATCATTCTTTTATTGCGGAGATCAGAACTGCACATAATGCTTCAAATGTGGCCTAACCAAAGTCTTATAGAGATGCACCATGAGTTCCAGAGTTTTGTATAAATTGCCTCAATGAAGGAAAATATGCTGTACAATTTCTGTACCACCCATTCTACATAAAAACTATTGTTTTCTCACTTTTCCAATTCTGATGAAAGGTCCTTGATTTGAAACATGAGCTCCTTTTCTCTCCCTCCAGGTGCTCCTGACCTCTTGAGTCCTCTCAGTATTTTCTATTTGGTTTTGGATTTCCAACATGTGCAGATTTTTGCTTCATTTCATTTTAATGTGTTTTTTGAACTTAGGAGTGGAATATGCCCTTTGTTATTGAAATGAATGCATGGTTCATCACAGATATTGATGAGTTTGATTTTATAATATACTGTTTATCTTTTGGGATGCTCTAGTATAATATAATATTTATGCTTAACAAGCCAACATTCATTGAGGAAAGAAATGATCTGGTGAAGACACTTGAAATAATTGTGAAGGAGAAAATAATTCACTTTTGCATTGATTTTTTCTCTACATTCCAAAGAGTTTCATGGCCAAACATTTGAAGAGTGATCAATGTTAAGAAGTGCTGCAGATAGTTTACACACAATAGTGTATCACAGGCAGCACTTGGATTAATCATTAGATTTATTTTAATTAGACATTTATTTATCTATTATGGTGGATGGAAAATAAAGGCCTCTTTTTTGAATCATACTATGGATCCTGTACATCCATGTGATAAGGCAAACAGATCTTCTGTTGATCCAACAACTGATCCCAAACATTCGCACAACACTGCACTAAGATTATGGGCTCATGTCTCGTGCGTGACCTTGAACTCACAACGTTGTGATTTTGTGGTTATGGCTGAGAGCTGATGAAGGGAATTTAGTTTAATTTACATTCATATTTTACCTATTCCAAAATTCCTGCACATTAATGATTCATTAATCCATCACTATGGAAGCCAATTTTTGACTGAATAAAAATGGTTAAGCGCTGTAGAGTTTAATTTAATTCAATTCACAAAGATAGAATTTAAAAGAAGTGTCTCGACCTGAAATGTCACCTGTCCATTCCCTCTAAAGATGCTGTCTGACATGCTGAGTACTTTTTGCTGGTTAATATGTATATTTTTCAACTTTCATTTTCAATGGTTTGGAGATTAAATCAACTTGTAGGAATCATATATCCAACAGTTTCTTCTTGATTAATGTGTAGGAAGGAACTGCAGATGCTGGTTTAAACCAAAGATCGACACAAAATGCTGGAGTAACTGTGCAGGACGGGCAGCATCTCTGGAGAGAAGGAATGGGTGACGTTTCGGGCCGAGACCCCTTCTTCAGTCTGTCCCGCTGAGTTATCTTATTTGATTAACACTGTTTCTAAATAAACTGAATTGTAATCCTATTAGGTTTGTGCTGGTGCTGATAGCTTAAAAAAAAATAAAAAGCAAAGGGGGAGTTCAGATTTGTCAGCTGTATAGGGCAAATACAGTACAATCTGGGAAAATGTGACATTGTCTGTGTTATTAAGAAAAATAAAGAAAATCAAACTGGTGAGAGATACAAATTGTGTCCTAATGCATGATTCACAAAAGACTAGAATATAGCAAATACCTATATCTTGGCTAATTTAATGTTTTTGTTTATTGCAAGAGGAATACAAAAGTCAGAAGGTTATGCTTCAGTTATAAAGGGCACTGGTCAGACCGCATCTACAATTTTGGCCTTCTTACAGGAAGGATGTTAAATCATTGGGGCCTATTTCCCTGCTCTTACTCCGAATTCAAATGTTCCTATGATTATATATTTTTGTTGTTGTTTTCGTAACAAAGTTTTGGTTGTTTTTGTTGTTATGTTGGCGATTACAATGTTTGCATTTTTTTCATGCAATTTTGTTTTCTAATACTTGTCAGTGAAATTAAATCTCATTACATATATAATTATTACTAGAATAATATAATTCAGGGGTTCAAATTATATCATTGAATTAAGGATGCCGAATTAAAACATGTAAGCAAAAGTTACATTTAATCTAATATAGACACAAAAGCTGGAGTAACTCTGGAGAGAAGGAATGCGTGACGTTTCGGGTCGAGACCCTTCGTCAGACTGAATATCTATCTTTGATTTAAACCAACATCAGCAGTTCTTTCCTTTACATTTAATCTAGTTCTCTTCAAGTAGTTTTGTACCTATGCACAATACATAAATTTATTTGATTTCTATATTGAAGTGCTTCAAATTATACTACTTTTCTCTTTTGAATCCAGAATAAAAATTACACTGATTATTTTTATCTTCAGCTCTGGAGCAACCAATATATAACTGACCTTGGGAAAAGCGTTGAGTCTCAAGAATAAGACCAACAACTGTTTGTGATTTTCCTTGTTCATTGTTAATGTTCACAGCAAAACCGAGTTAAACAAGAACTGAAGTCATTTGAATTGAAAAGATAGATGTGATATGTATGATGCAAGCTATGAGGACATTTTCCCCAACTTTACCAGTCATTTATGTGGCCTCAGTTACATTTGGTAGATATTTTTAGCACTGAGAATCTTGTACTGTTTCGTAGTATCGGTTGATCCAAACTCCAAAGGGGCATGATTGGAGCCCCTTCTTTTAGGTCCGGATTATGCAATGGCACATTGGGCGGTGACACAATGTTTAAAAACTCAACTGGAAAATGAACAGCCTCATCAATGTCTGTCACACTGTCAATAGATTTACAATGTACAGATTCCCAGGGAAGCTTCACAAAAGGGTCTTTCTTCATAGTCTGCACTATACCATTTTTGATACTAAAATTGCTTTTTCATGACCATTAGTCATTCTAATAGTGTTGAGTAACATTTATGAAAACGGCTTGCATCAAATGTATTGATGTAACAATTTGGCCCAAGTTATTCATCAAAATCATTCCTGTGGAGTCTTCATGTTTAAGATTCCCATTTCCTAATCTGAATAAATTCAAAACAACTGTTTTGCAATTGATTGAATGTCAAGTAGATTCGTCAAAAAAGTACAATTTCATGCATTAGGTTGAGTAACTAACATAATTCATTGCAGATATGCTGTATTTGTGGAGACTTAGATTGATCAAATATAAATTACTTATGTCATATTGGGAACAAAGTACTTTTGTAAGGTTTGTATATTTACAAATTATAATGGCAATAAAAATATATATTTTTGCAATACCGCTCATTCATCAATAACAAGGTAAGTACGATAAATTCAGAAAATAATTAAATAGTTCTCTCTTAAAGTGAGTTGATCAGATGAACCTTGCAGTGTTTTTTGTTTGTTGAGTCCTGGAAGCTAAGTCCTTTGTCTCTCGACCTACCAATGCACCTATTCAGAAACAGTTTTCATACATACTGCTAAAGCGAATCTGTTTTTGTGTGGATGATCCATAAGGGGGCTCTGCTGCTGTAGGAAGTCTATGCTTATAGTAATTCGTAAGAGACTTTCTAACACAAGTTTTGCACTTTTCCTTTCGTTTCTAGAAAAGGTCACGGATCGCCTACAGTGATGAGGTAAACCTGCGAAATGAGCTCCTAGGGGATGATGGGAATACCACCGAGAACCAGGTAGGGCCACTAATCAGCATACCCTTGTGGGTGGCTTGAGGGTGATGAAGGTCAGCAACTAGTACGTCTTCTCAAGCTGCTCACTAACAGCATTAACAGCAACTCAAGTGGAAATACATTGTTTAATGCTAAGCAACAGCAAATCTCTGATTTAAACCATTTGTTTGAATCATAGTACATAGAAGACCAGAAGACCCTCCAAATTTTATTCGAGATTTTTCTTTATTTCAGGAACAAATTTCCAGCTTAGAGCAAAATCTTCAAGATGTCAAAGTTTGCTTACAAGTTTGTTTATTTTATTAATTCAAGTAATATGGCAGCGGTCTGTGAAGTTGTGATCTCTAGCGATAATGCTATGGGGGCTTACTATGCAAGAAATAGAGCAGACTGCAGTTTTAGGGCAGGGGTTGATGCCGGTCAATTTAATTCCCGTAGATCTAAAGGAGGTCAGTATCATCTCATATAGCCCTGGCAGAACAGATCATTATGAGCAACAAATCTGTTAGTTGCATGGCATGGATTTATAACGAAATGAATGGCAAACCTTTATAAGTTCTGAAAATTGTGTGTTCACCTAGCGATAATGTGTAAAGGACATTTAATAGAGTTCAGCATTTATTCGTTATCTGTATGCAGGCAGAGAAGGAATTGGCGTTATCGCTTTTCATAATTCTGTAGTTTTGTGCGTCACGTGGTCTTCACATACTGCGGCGCAGTTTCGATTTCAGTCACAGCAGCAGTCTGGCCACTAGAGATTCTGCCGGTTCAAACCAGCGCGTACCAGATTTTTCAGGTTACAAAGAACAGATTACTACTTGTATCGAATACCATATTGAAAATCTTTGTTTGAAAAGCCCATGATTATCATAACTGAAATGGCAGGATCCTGTTCTTAATGATGATAATGAAGGAAATGCAAAATGTAATCGGAAAATTTCAGACTGTATAGCGCTTCCTGTATAGCGTTGTCTTGTTGAATACTTTATTTGTTAATATGAATCAATGCGTACTTCGGCACGGTACAAAACAAAACCTAAAGCCCATTGCAAAATCATCCTCAAATCCATGGAGAAGGTTTAAAATCAGCCAGGCAGCACAAACAAGATAGAGTGCATTTTGTTTGGATTCTTTTATAAAACAGCTGCGCCATGCTTCTCACTACTCATGGTTATGACCAGAACGCGGATTCTCTCTTCTACTTAGTTTTGCACTTTGGCCCATTGAGCATTCTGGCCATTTTGAGGTGTTCACTTAAAAAAAAAAGAGTTGTTTTGTGAAGTAAAGGACAATTCGACAATCATTTTGTTGAATAGTATTGCTGTTAAGGGAATATCATTATTATTATTATTATTATTTCTAAAAGGTAGTTTACCAAAAATATCTTGAGATTAGGTACTTTTCATTTGCTTTCCTTATTACTGTGCATTTTGCCCTCCTTTCTACGTAAAATACAGTCCTTTTCCTCTTTTGAATTTCGTGATTTTTAAAAGTTTTTTAAAGAGTGACATTTTTACCTCAAGGAATAAAAAAATTAAAAGAGATCAAAATGGGTCCGTCAATGCTGTTGATATATATTTTTAATTAACCTGGTTTCGTGGAGGACTGGCCTTAATTTTAACAGTTAAATGGATAATTACAATTAGTTTTATGAATCATTGACTTGAAATAATCTGTTTTCTCTTTGGCTCTTTAAAATGATTGCTATGAAGCCTCTTTCTTTCTTTGAAGATTGCCGTAAACATACCTCTCGCGTATTAAATAAGAGACAAATGATTGTAACAGTCTGTGTTGACAAAGCAAAAACTAATCTTTGTTCTTTCAAAATATGGTTTTGCAAATTCTCTTTGCATGAGCCTTTTTAGGGTCTTTAAAGAGGTTCTTCTATGATTTCCTAATACGAAGTATGTAAACAGATAAATTGTCATAGTTAATGTTATACCCAACTGTATGACAGATGTTTCATCCTTGCCATTTCTTTCCTTTTCATCTTTCTGTGCGTTCACAGTTGATAAAATTGCGTGAAGAGGTGAGTGCATCCCTGTTTGTTGTTAGGTATCTATGTTTGTTTGGAAAATATTGGTGTTTTCTGTCAACGGTTAATTTTATTTTGAGAACCACGTTACAAACCCTACAGGATTTATTTACCTTACATAATATAAAAAAAATATATAATCGGTATAATTTATCCAAAACAAGTACACTCACTATTTGAAGAACCAGATTAATTAGTATAGATTGTTATTGCAATGTGCCTGACCTTCACATCAGGTCCTATCTGCGTTGATCTGAACACATTGTTCTAATGATTTCGAAAAAAATTTCAAGGGAAGCTTTGAAGTGGCTTTAGCTGCTGCGATCTGCTGGCCACATCTCACAGATATGTCACCTCTGCCAGGAGGGAATAGGAAAATCACGTTTCGAATGGTAATGATAACATTCTAATCACTTCTTCTTTGAAGATTGAAGCAAGATACACTGTCAGTATCCCAGACTGTCAGTGCTCAAGGCACCAAGGCATCTTGCTCTAGGTGTATTAGCTTAAGTGAGCATGTCAATACAGCTGCATCAGGGAGATCCATAGGGGCTCATTAGAGCAAGGCAACTCACTTCTATGGACATGATTCAGATTGTTCATATGGCACCATTTTTATTAGAAAGTATTTCTCCAATTTTAAGTGACATCTGTCAGGGAAGAAAGTTCTTGGTGAAGCTTTCTGACTGTCAAACTTAAAAATGGTCTTGAAATGTGGTAGCCCCTCTTGTTTTTTCCATGTGATTAGTTTGTATGCCTTTTGACAGCATGAATAGAACTTGGATGACAAACCAGGGTCTAGCCTTTTTTCCCCTGAAAGAATATAGGATTAAAATTCTCCAAAGAAAAGAGTTTTAAAGTATAAAAAACAACATTGCAAGTAAGAATCTTGTCCTGTATATGAAAACCTTTCCTTTCCTCTATTTTCCTTGCATTGGTATTTCTTCATTAAAAATATTGTTAATAAACTTAGTACAAGTTCAAAACTTTTTCATGTCAACAGCAGGGATTGAAAATAACAAATAATACCTTTCCATCAAAGCATCAGTGACTTTTCCTTATTAATTCTGCTAGAATGCGTAGTTTGTTATGTGTACATTGGTCTAATAATTTAAAGGTAATATATTTGCACTCCTGACACACACAGATACAGATGTTTTCTGAATAGCATTAATAAAAATATGGCTTCTATACTTCTTTTGACATTTTTCTGCTTTACCTGTAGAAGCAAATTTCAACTATGAAACTCAATTCAAGGGAATTTCCCACTGATTAAAGGCTTTTTTTTTCATTCTTAGCACGGTTGTAAAATCCGGTATGTTAATGTACAGTAACAATGACAATAAAATGTTGCACTTGCTTTTGGTGTAAGATATGATCATTGTGCTGCAGCTCTGCTTATCTGAAATTCCACTTATTATACAGCTATTTATTTCAACTTGTGTGGCACACTATTGGAGCATAATTATTCAACAGAACATCAGTTTAAATAAGACTCCTGGCATTCACAGTTTGCTGTAATGAGCACAAAATCCCAAGTGAAATTCTGTAGGATCTCATAATAAGACAGGTTAAAAAAGCGCAAGTAAAAACTATTAAAGATCAAGACTATCACGATTGTTCTCAAACTGCGATGTATTGCTAATAATCAATAAAATGTAGCAAATCTAAATCTTGCGCTAGTCGTATCTCCAAAATGTGGCACCTGTCTTCTGTGAATAAAAGATAATCGAAATGAACTTTTTGGAATTGCACAATCACAATTGCATTTAATAAAACCATTTTTCAGTTGCAAAGATAGTATTGCATATTAACATTTGAAATTGTTCCAACCCATAAATACATGTGTGTAAACCATAATGGTTTAGATGGCATCGTATTACATCATGTTCACATTGTTTTAGGATTAATTCTGGTTAAATTAACCTTCATGATGTTATTCTTTATTTATATACTGAAAACATCCATGTATATTTAGTACAATACACAGAAATATTAATTTAAATTCTAGCATTAAATTAATTATATATGTTTCCAATGCTATATTCTACCCCCAATTTTGTGCCCACGGCATGGTAATTAGATCTTTATTTGTTTTTGTAGATTTATGTACCTTGATTGAATAATTTCCCATGGCATCTAGTCCACCCTCAGTTGCAAAAAAATAGCTCAAGTGGATATTTGGCATCTATTGAAAAGATCAGTTTCTTGAAGAAACTAAAATTTCTGAACATTATTTTTCAAAAAAAAAATTTTATTTCTCTTTTTATTGCTGAACGTGGCTCTACATAAAAGTTATTATACTGCCTGATTCCAAAATATAGCAATTTTTTCCTATGTGGTTCTTTTTCTATAAAATTAAATATAATTGTACCCAGTGCTTAAGTGTTGTCTATAATCATTGACAATTTTGTTTCAGAGAGCATGCCTGTTGGATAATACAGAGCGGTTGGAAAGGTCAACACGGAGACTGGAGGCTGGATATCAACTGACCGTTGAAACTGGTAAGGATTTTGAGAGGGAGCAAATTACCTACCTTATGCGCAGTAGTGATCATGACACATGGCATTTCTGGTACACTTCAGTGGTGAGGCGTGTGGAAGGACATGCTATAAATTTGCATGATGATCAGCTTATTTGTGTTCCTCAAATATATTTACTGAAACAATACGTGAAGCTTATGTGGCAGAGTAATATTTTAAAGCAGTGAAATATTTTTACTTACTAATTACAAGGTATTTACAGAAACAAAAAAACAATTTGGAGTACCTAATTTCTTGTGGAAATACCATATTTATAATCTTAATTCTACTGTTGTACTTATTGGATGAAAACTTTGATTTCTCTGCACACACTCTGATGAAGAAAATACTGGTTAATGTAAAAGTAAATCACTGTGACTTGGAGCAGAAAGTGGAAGGTCAATTATTTTTGTATAAGCATTTATGACTGAGCAATTTATTCATTACTTTCCAGTTGAACTTCTGATAAATAATATAGTTTTGTGTGTGTTCTATTTATCTATAGCAATCTTTTGAAAGGAAGCTAAGAAATTGTATGATTCAAGCTTGAGGTCATGTTGAACCACACTCGTAATCAGGCTTCAAATTCACTGTGCAAAGGAGAGGTGAGAAGTCCCATGGAAAGAGCCAAAATGAAACTAATAAGAACATGACGGATGTATAATACGAAGAATATTAAGGGAATCAAAAGTAAATAAGGGACAAAAAGGCAAGCAATATCAAAATATTGGGGCAGAATAAACATGTAGATATGCAGAAAGTTGTGGGTTGGAACCTTATCAAAAAGGTAGTACAGCCAAAAAGAAACTTTGTAAGAAAGATCTAAACTTAGAGAAAAACGAAACATGTTGTTGCCAACTCGGACATCAAGTAAGACACCAGGAGAGTGATTGCAGCTCCAGCTGAAAATTGCCTAAATCTTTCGGGAGTCATTCTGGATAAAAGCAGACTATAGCTATTTGCTCAAGAGTTTGCTATGGTCAATTTAGTTAAAATAAATTAAGAGCAGACAGGGTGATTTTTTTCACCCACTAACATTAACAAAAGTGTTTCGAAGGAAATCTCTAATTGGCAACTATTTTGATTTTCCATTTTGGCATTGTGTGGAATATTTTTGGTAACATCAATAAGTACCCAAATACATTGCTGAAATATGGAGACCAGTATGATAATGTGATTAATCCTTAAACTGTATCACATGAGTCAATCTCTGCAGTAGGCATTCTTCAATAGATGTCTTAAAATCTGACAAAATTCCTGCTTCTGATTGCTATCCAACAGCTCTGTTGGAACCTTGCATTTGTTGACAACATTATATTCATTGTAGATGTCCTTGTAGTGGAATGGCAGACTGGCATTCATCAAAATGCTTTCATAATGGCCATTTGGGCATTTGACAAAGTATTGATGGATAGGGCATCTCTGGAGATGCAACTCGGCAAAGTAGACAAAGCAAAATAGATTGGTAAGAAGAATAAAAACTACGCGCTCTAACACCAACTTTTCTTGGTTAAATGTAACAATAAATCGATAACAATCTTGATCAAAATCTCAATTAAGCAGAAGTAGCCCTTGTAACTATTGTAGATTGTGGTACGTAAATACTTGAATCTAGCAAGTTGAATTTTACAGAAGATTTGTTTATCCTTTTAACAGCTCCATGATATAAAAGTCTTTTTTTTTTTCTTTTTTGCTTTGAGAAATTTCCTGCTGAAGTTTGCATCTTTAGATAGCAGTTGTCAGTGGGTTCACTGCTTTTTTTGCGTGGTTGTGTTGTGTGACTGGCTGACAGAGTTTTACAAGCATTCATTATACTATCAGACCTTGGATAATAAGCGGTTAGTATTACTGAGAAATCAACCACCCTGTTTTAGAGAGATGTGACACTCCTGTATAGGTTAATAGATGGCTGATAGTCCGATAAAAGGCTGCAATTGAATTGAGCAGTTTTGATCATGTCAGAACCCTGTAACTGAATTACAGCCATGTATTTCTCTACTCTTTATTCTGCGTAAAATATATAATATTTGTCACTTTTTAGGGTAGAATACAACATTTACTGATTAAACTAATGTTAGTTACAGGCCAACTAATGTTTGTTGTTTTTTAACTTTTTTTTCCAACACCCTCCGAGGATCAAAATTCACACGTACCATAAATGGCAACAGAAAAAGGCTTGACGGCAATCTGTATCAATAATTTGTGTTGTTGAACTTATTTGGTATTAGGAAAGCAGGTATACGTTTTGGACAGAAAAAGTTTTCTGCTCTTGAGCAGTGATCTGTTGCGTGATGAAGTGTAATTAATTTGTAATTAAACGGAAGGCTCTTGAGAAAGGTAGGATGAAATTACTGCACCTAGAGCTTCAGCATCTAAAAGAACAGCAAAACATGAGGTGCAGTTACATTTGGGAATGAGCAAGACTGGATTTGGAGAAGTAAAGGTGTCTCATAAACTTATAGGACTAGAGAAGATTGCAGAACTATGGAGGGGTGTGATGGTTGACGTGGCTGAAATCAAGGATGATTATTTTGAAACTCGGGCATTGGTTAACTAGGAGCCAGTGTAGGTCAACGTGTGCGTGGATGATCATCTGGCAGAGATTTGTAATGTTTATACAGGTGTTACAGATGATCTCAACGCTTATGAAGTTAGAATGAAGTTGATAAACTTAGGTGTGCATTGGAATTGTAGTGAAGAAGTAACAAAGACATGGATAACAGCTGCAGTAGCAAATGAGACATGGGTAGAATCAAGAAATCTTATGAAATCCCAGTTTTCAAATGGTGGTGTGCATATTTAGCCAGAAGATCAATTCAGAGTCACATTTGACTACAAGTGTGCAAATGGTACACTTTAATGAAATGTTGGCCAGGGAGAGGTGTAGAAGGAAGATGAAGAAGTTGATGGCAGGTTAAAGGGAATTGTTTCTGTCTTTCAAATATTCAGTTGGTGGAACTTTCCACCCTGTCAATCATGAATGTCAAACAACAACTTACTAGAGGAATTCTGCGGGCCAGGCAGTATTTGGAGGGAAACGAACAGAAAACCTTTTGAGACAAAACCCTTCGTCAGACATGATATTTCAAAAAATGTATGAGGAGTCACAACTTCCAATATGACCTGTCCATTTCTCCCCTCAGATGCCACCTGATCTGCTGAATTCATCCAACAGTCTGTTTTAGCTCAGGATTTCAGCAGCTGCAATCTTTTACGTCTCTAGTCATAGATATCAATCACAGATAACATAAATGTGTGCTAATTCATGGCAGGTCAGGGTGGTTGAGAGAGGTGTTGGAGAAGTAGAGTTATTGTAGTCAGTGTCTGTGGAAATTGCTCTGTGTTTGGATGATGCTGCCAAAGAGCGACATCAAGGCAAGTAGCAGTGACCAAAGGATAGACGCATATGGGGATACCAAAGCCTGTCCAAGACAGTGTACGTGAAAAGAATAACACTCATAATCCCTAAAGCAAAATTGTAGCGTATTAATAAGAATTATAAAGCATTTTTATAATTGAGCATTTAACCAAAGTCTTTATCTAATCGCATCTGTGCATGAATTGACCATAAATAGCAGCCTTTGAAAGGCTACTGCATACCATCACAAATGCTTTCCTCTTTTCGTGTGATCTTAATTTTTACAAGTACTAAATGTTACTTTTTAAGAACCTAAATAATCATTCAGAATGGCTCAACAATTGTAGGATATTGCATTAGCAGAACTACATTTCAATGTTTACAAATGTTTGTAGTTTTTAATGCTAAAGTTACAAATTATTTGCAGCCAATGGCACAATTGAAATACCTTTTGGTTATGTAATATATTTAGTTTGTGCATTCCATATTTTTATTTTGAAGAGATTTTTGAAATAAATGATAAATCTGGTATAAAGTGACCAGGCTCTGTCGTATCCAAAGGAGACATACCATTGTGAGCTGCTCCATTTGTGTAATGTCATCAGAACCTCAGGCAATAGTTTGTATTTCTACGCATGTACTTAATACTGGTGTGAGATGTCATTGCAAGTAACTGAGAATAGTACTGATGGAATAAATGTTCGAATGTGAGTCTGGACAATTTAAATGGGGCATTATGTTAATATATGTTAGGAATGCAACATGATCTAATCGGAAGAAATATTTTATGATAGGAAATCAAATCCTCTCAAAACAAATGGAAAGATTTTCACATTTAAGCCATGTTGCTGCTGTGCTTTGCTATTTCTGGAAGCATTCAGCAGCAAATGGCTTCTGGTACCATTAGGCTGGCCCTAGAGGCTTTTGCTCCTGTAAGTTCATTGAGCTTGGGTACAAGACCAACACTGCAGGCCATCAGCTTTATTAATGTGCAGATAAGCTGATTAGGCTATGTCAATCAAAGGTGCCAATATCTCAATTGAGAGGTTTTTTTTTCTCCTGAAGCATTGAAGTTGCCAACAAAGTGATAGATGTATGGTACACAGAGCTCAACTTGTCAGCAAGCGAGACATAAGATCTTATGATGATGCACTGACTATATTAAAGAGTACATCAATTTGTTTAGCCTGTTTTGATTTTTTTTTCTGTGGCATTAGGCGTAAAAAAAAATCATGGTTACAGCTTCACTGGAAAGCGGAGGGTCTTGGAAAAAAATAATCAGTTCTCTTTGAAGCCTATTGGAGACTTTGAGATCTTGCTGTGCCAGACGATGGGTATTCAAGTACTCCTGTAACCATCAGACTCTGATCTCTCCCTAGCCTCTAGTAACTTCACTATTGATGTTTTAGCCTACAGAAGCAAAACTGGAGAATCTGATCTGGTTGTTCTTGCAATTGTCTTGGGTAGCCAAAATTAACAATTAGCACCAACTAATTATTGTAATCTAGCATTGCTATATTAAAAAAAACAACCATTTGGTGTTGAAAAATTAACCTAATTTTCACTTGCCTTTTAATGCAAGACATTCAAAAGTGTTTAATACTTTTTCAAGAAAGTTGCTAATGTTTACTTCAGTATTCTTGAATGTGAAACAACTTAATTATGTTCTTGTCATGAACACCCTGAAGAATAAATAACGATGCCAATATACACTTAGCCTCCTTGAATAACATATATTGTGTATTTTGGCTCACTCGTAGCTTCCCAATTAATAGCAAAGAAGCTGGAATACTTGAAGAAAGTGCTGTGTCTTGTTAGCTACTTAACCAGCTCCATTATTTTGCAAAATCAGCATTGAGTGAACTAATCTTGCAGTTGGTATTGTGTGGGAAAAATAATATTTCATAGCATTTTGTGAAATATACATACTGAATAAAATAATTTAATCAAAACAAAAATAAACTTAAAATACAATATCATAATATCCAGGTTAGCAGCAATAGAAGTCAAATCATTCCATATTAGTGAAGATGAATATAATATTCTGGATATTTTTCCATTAATTAAATAGTTTGACGGCAGCAAAGAATTCTTTTATTTGCTTTTCTGGTATCTTCACCTTTTTTCTCCCCTAAGGCTCTCTCCAGTTTATCTCGCTATCCTGTCTGAAAAAAGTGAATGTAATAATAATTTTTTCCCTAATCGAGCCTTGTCAGGGAAGTGTCTTATCGTTAAAAGGAAAATGACACCGATGATATCGTAAACAGAGCTAGTGTCACAGCGTTCCAATCACAGCAATTCAGGCTCGGTATCTAGTGCTGCCACAAACACCTAGCAGCGTTTTCATCGAAACATCAAAAACATAGCAGTCATTAAAATTGCACCCGCGTAGAATTGCAGGGATCAGCCGCACTAGCGCAAAATAGGATGTGGGAAACAAGCTTCTAAATGTGCTAATTCCAATACCACGTGCTTATGGCTTATTTTAATCAGTAGAAACTTGCACATTGTAATAAATCAGCATTATTTGTTGTGACACCAAAGGACACAGTTGGTTCAAGGATTTAGTGGGTCGCTGGCAATCGTATACGGTGTGATGGCAAAGTATTTTACGCTTGAACTACGGTAGCTAAGGCCCAAACCCCAATTTATCCCCCAAACAAAGCACACAGTCTACACAATGGCCTGCTCAACATGCAATGATCTCCACCATGATATGGCCAACAGAAGCCTAAAAAAGAACAGGGCTTTAAGAGAATTCAATAGTTTGTTTTTGGTTTTCTTTGAAAAACTCCTCAAAAAGAAGAGTGTATTGGTAATTAGAGAAAACAGATGTCGCCAAGTCTTGTGACAGCTGAGCATCATTTTTCCTCCCAGAAAAGATTATACTTTTGTTTTAAAGAAACATTTATTTCTTAATGTTTTAGTTTCTTAACACAGTTTTAAGTAGTTTTGGAGATAAATTATTAATAATGTTTGAAAAGATCACTAATTGGCTTAAGGGATTGTGTTTCAAACATGCTGCACTTTTAATGTAATGTTTGCATTTTTAAATTAATGTTTGCTGATCTACACACTTCAGTGAAATAATGATTTTACTAAAGAGTAATTCTATTCCAACAATATATTTAATATCAGAGGAAAAAAATGAATACTATACACACACACCACACACATATTCATGGACACACATATGTGTATTTGTGTGTTTATATATGTATTTATAAAATTAAGAAAAATAAAGTGAGAACTAACATTTCTTACACGTTGCTCATTTACTAATTGTTATTTCAATTTTGTTTTGCTCATTTTTGACGTATAGTGAGAATAGTTAAAATCCTAATAATTGTAGAGCAAAATATATTTCCAAAAAATATTAAATTTTTCAACAAAGAAAACAAAATTAAGAGCACTGCTTATTGTAAGTACTCAATGAAATTTATTCTTACACCCTTCTGGTTTATTTCCAAGTGGAGCTTGTGAATGATGAAATCTTGTAAACCAATGCTACAAAATGAGATTAAACTCTTAACTTTTAAACTGCTAGGCACAAGTTTTATGTTAACCTACAAAACATATATTAATTTAATTTTAAAGCAATACCTCTTTGATTAATATAAACATGCCATCTCAATTAACTCTTTTATCAATCATTGAGTAATTTTATTAAATACATTAATTGTTGTCTGAAAACCTTTGGATCCAATGGTTTGCCTATGTTGTTTGAACTATTATGATAGGTTGGCTGAATGCCTACCCAGGACCAACCCTATCTTTTCAACATTCATGGTGGATTATTCAGCTCAGCACTGATCTAGCAGAATTTGTAAATATAAAGTTTGTTCTGATTTTACAATTTATGTTTCACTTTTTCCTTTTAAAGGACAAATATTTACAATGTATTTAAAAAAAAACATTGTAATGTATCCGTGTGACAAAATAACCAGCAATGCCTGGTTTTGTATTTGATCTATAAACTGTGGTGGAGATTTAATTTAAATACAGGATTGATCTCTGAGAACTGAGTTTTTGCACTTCTGCACCTTATTATAGAATCAAATTCTTGATGTAAAGTGAAAATAATTAATGCTCATCTTTGCCAACAAAAATATATTTTCAGAAAACTCTAACTTCAATTGATAGTAAATAGGAAGCAATACTGTTTAAATCTAATATATTTGATAGACTTCAGAAATAAGACACAATCAAGAACTTTCAGGAATATGTGTTTATTTCTAATGATTACAATATTTAGCGAATGATCTGATATTCAGGTTTATTTTTCGTTATCTTAAAAATTGCCAATATTACCAAAAATAGCTGTTTAGCTGCTGCACATTTTTACTTTTAGCATGATGCGAATCAATCAGCTGCCTTGGTGTCTTTTGTTTGGAAGTTGTATAAATGCATTGAAGTAATTCCATTTGCTTAGGGTTACTCTCAGGAAAACAACAGATGTGTTGACCATTCTATGACACTCCAAGTATAGTTTAAATTTTGTTTAATATGATCTGCAAAAGGAAATGGAAAACAAAGGGCAGAAGTGGAACCTCAGGAAGTTGCTTTTGTTGAACTTCGAAGAGCTGACAGATTTGTTAAGAGGTAAAGTTCCAAAGAAGGCATTGGCATTTATAAATTATGGATGTAAAAGTTTTCTTCAACTCAATAGAAATTAGTTGATTAAAGATTTATTAGGTGGATAAATAATCAAAATTATTGGGTAAATTACAAGAAAAAAAGTTTTCAGAATTCATGATGAATATTCTTTGGGTTAGAATTCTAATGAATAGATGTTTTGTCAGAGTTAGAATTTAAAATGACATAGTTGGGGTAACACAGATAGGCTGTGCTCTTGAGCTGTTTGTAAATTTCTCTGGCATCCTTTTTGCTTGACTGGTGCATAATTCAGCAGTGTTATGTTAATTCAGTAGTAATTATAGTCAACAATTTTAAACCTTAAACAGAAGAAATCTGGAGAGCTACTGTTAGTACTTTAGTTGTGTTCGAAGATAACAAATATTATTTTTTATCAACTGGACATTGACTGATTTGTATTCCAAAACATGGGAAGAAAAGTTTAAAAGTTTATCTTGCTCAATCTTAAAGTAACAGCATTCAAATATGTAGTGTAAATATTTTTCTGCTGAGAATTTAGATCTCTTTAAGATTCCAAAGTGTGGGCTTAAATCGATTTTTTTTAAAGAATGATTTTGACTGAAGAACTGGGAACTGATTTTCGTTTCACTTCGCATTCTGGCAAATACAGTGCCCTCCATAATGTTTGGGAAAAGACCCATCATTTATTTATTTTCCTCTGTACTCCACAATTTGAGATTTGTAATAGAAAAAAAATCACATGTGGTTAAAGTGCACACTGTCAGATTTTAATAAAGGCCATTTTTATACATTTTGGTTTCACCATGTGGACATTACAGCAGTGTTTATACATAGTCCCCCTATCACAGGGAACCATAATGTTTGGGACACAGCAATGTGATGTAAATGAAACTAGTCATGTTTAGTATTTTGTTGCATATCCTTTGCATGCAATGACTGCTTGAAGTCTGTGATTCATGGGCATCACCTGGGCAAGTCCTCTTCAGTTTTCTCTTCAGCATATAAAAGGCATGGTCAATTGGTTTCAGATCGGATGATTGACTTGGCCACTCAAGAATTGACAACTTGTTAGCTTGGAAAAACTCTTTTGTTGCTTTAGCAGTATGTTTGGGATCATTGTCTTGCTGCAGATTGAACCGTTGGCCAATGAGTTTTGAGGCCTTTGTTTGAACTTGAGCAGCTAGGATGTGTCTATACACTTCAGAATTCATTATGCTACCACCATCAGCAGTTGTATCATCAATGAAGATAAGTGGGCCAGTACCTTCTGCAGCCATACATGTCTGGGCCATAACACCCCCACTACCGTGTTTCACAGATTATATTCATAATCATAACTCAATTCAATTCAATTCAATCTTTAATTGTCATTGTGCAGTGTACAATACAGAGACAACGAAATGCAGTTGGAGACAACAAAAAGCAAACATAATCATTACTTTATTAGCCATGTGTTTTGCAACATACGAGGAATTTGATTTTCCCCAGTCATACTAATAAAAAGCACCAGGAAACACAAAATACATTTTAACATAAACATCCACCACTGTGACACCTGCACATTCCTCACTGTGATGGAAGGCGATGGAAAAAGTTCAATCTCTTCCCTTTGTTCTCCCGCTGTCGGGGGCCTCGAGCCTTCTGTTGACGGGGCGATCATGGCTCCTGTAGCCGGCGGTCGGGCCCTCTGCGTCGGGGAATCAAGCTCCTGCATCGTGTGGGAATCTCAGCTCCCCCGCACCGAGCGATCGGACCCCGGGTCAGGGCTCGTCAAAACCTTCTGCGTCGTTTGGAGCTACCCGACACTGGTCCCTACCCGAGCCTGCGAGCTCCTCGATGTTGAAATCCGTAGGCCGTGGTAAGTCCACGTCCCTGCGGTGGGGCACAAAGTCAGTCCCGAGCAAGGCCTCCAGCTCCATGATGTTAGGCTGCAGAACGATCAGAGATACGATTTGGAAAACAATCGCATCTCTGGCAAGGTAAGAGATTGAAAAATGTTTTCCCTGACACCCTCCCCTATCCCCCACATAAAACAAACCAGATAACAATAATGTAACTTTTGAAACACACTAAAAATAACAAAAAAAAACGGAAAGACAGACAGACCGTTGGCGAGGTTGTCCTCGTGCAGTGACCCTGGTGGTACATTATTATCATCATCATCGTTGAAAACATCAACGGGCATGGTGCCTTACAATGCTATGTAGGACAGTGATCGCAACTTCTACTGAAGTATGGATGGCCGTTGGCTCGCTAGGAGCACATCCGCCCTTTGACAAGGTCTTGTTTTTGGTCCTGCTGGGAGTTCACAGCCCCCTCCACACCTGGGGGGGGGGGGGGGGACGGTTTAGTCGTCGACTATCCGACCATGGAGCAGGTAGCACTGGTTTACATAGTACCCGTGGCGGGAGGATCTCCCCCCAACCTGATCTGTACATTATGGTGGGGTGGTATGCTTTGGATCTTGGGCAGTCCCTTCTCTCCTCCATACTCCATGCTCTTGCCATCACCCTGGTATAAATTAATCTTCATCTCATCCGTCCACATTTTTTTTTTTTTTAATTAATAGTTTTTTATTGGAAGGAAAAAAACATTAAAAAAATGTCACAGTACATCTGATGTATGGCATTACATTTTCCTCCATTTTGTTTTTTATAAATAATAATAATAATATAAACAAAATAACCCTAACCCACCCTCCCTAAACACCCCTTGGCAGCTTATTTTTTTCACAATCCAAATATATCACAAAATCAAATGCACTTTTTAACAATAATAAAGTAACAAAACAGAATAAAGGCAGATCCCCACTTAATATCAAGTGCCCTCAATCAATAGGTAGTTCCTTTAGACCCTCAAAGTATGATAAAAAGGGTTCCCATTTCAAACAAAACTTTTTCACAGACCCCCTCAATTTAATCTTTCCTAACCTTAAAAAAAACATGACGTCTTCCAGCCAAGCAGCGGCAGATGGAGGAGTGGTAGATTTCCAAACCAGCAAGATTCTCCTACGGGCCAAAAGTGATGTAAATGTAATGATATCAGACTGGGTTGTATTTAAACCCAAGGTTTTATCTGTTACACCAAATACAGCTACAAGCGGGCAAGGTCTCACTCTCAAGGACTTCGCTGATGGTTTTAAAAACCACTGCCCAGTAGTTAACAAGTTTGGGGCAAGACCAGAATGCATGAGCTAGATTGGCTGGAGAAAGCGAGCACCTGTCACAGCCAGCGTCCGTCCCTGGATATATGTTAGCAAGCCTGGCTTTGCTTAAATGAACCCTGTGTAAAACTTTAAATTGTATGAGCCCCAATCTAGCACATGATGACAAGGAGTGGACTTTTTTTCAGCGCTTCTGACCAGCATTCCTCAGACAGATCCATACCAAGGTCACCCTTCCACCTAGCTTTAACTTTGTTCAGGTTTTGATCTCCTAAATACATCAATTGAGAATATACTGCAGAGATCAGTCCTTTATTTGCAAAGGTAAGAGTAAGTTTATCCAACACTGTGACAGGAGGGAGATCAGGAAAAGAAGGAATTTTTTTCATGACAAAGTGGCGAACCTGAAGATATTTAAAGAAATGATTATGTGGGAGGCCATGTTTTTTGTGTACGTAGTCAAAACTATCAAATACGTTGTTAGTGTATAAATCCTTAATGGACATAAGACCATTCAAACCCCACTGTCGAAAGGTTGAGTCAAGTGTAGAGGGGGGTTGGCAAACTGTAACCCGGCCATCCTATTTTTGCTGCTAACCAGTGGTTTGCATCTTGCAGTGCAGCTTCTGTATTTCTGTTCATGTTCATGAAGTCTTCTGCGGACAGTGGTCATTGATAAATCCACTCCTGATCCTGAAGAGTGTTTCTGATCTGTGGGACAGGTGTTTGGGGATTTTTCTTTATTATAGAGGGAATTCTTCTGTCATCAGCTGTGGAGGTCTTCCTTGGCCTGCCAGTACCTTTGCGATTAGTAAGCTCTCTTTCTTCTTAATGATGTTCCAAACAGTTGATTTTGGTAAGCCTAATGTTTGGCTGATGTTTCTAATGGTTTTATTCTTGTTTCTCAGTGTCATAATAGCTTCTTTGACTTTCATTGGCACAACTTTGGTCCTCATGTTGATAAAGAGCAATAAAATTTTCCAAAGGTGATGGAAAAAACTGGAAGAAAGACTAGGTGCTGAGAGCTCTCTTATCCCTGCCTTAAGGAGGCAATTAAACATACCTGAGCAATTTACAAACGTCTATGAAGCCATATGTCTCAAACATTATGGTGCCCTGAAATGGGGGGACTATGTGTAAACACAGCTGCACTTTCCACCTGTTGAAACCAAAATGTATAAAAATGGCCTTTAATAAAATCTGACAATGTGCACTTTAACAGCATGTGATTTTTTCTATTACATTATCTCAACTTGTGGAGTTCAGAGGCAAATAAATAAATGATGGGTTTTTGTCCCAAACATTATGGAGGGCACTGTATATTAAATGCTACATCAGCTGATTAAAAAGCACAGTTAAATGGTTGTCTGTTTGGCTGGTCTGTTCCGCATTTGCCTGTTATTCTGAAAACAAACCTCTGGGATGTTTTCCAAAAGAATAAAAAAATAATTCTAAGTATTGTCAGGAATGATAATTCTATTAAAATGGTGATCACCAGCCTATTGTCCTTCCTGATACCAAATGAACAAGATACTGTTTTAATATGTTTTTGTCAACAGGAGAATTCATTATTTATTATAAGCTATTAACAAAACTAATACTTAATTGAAAGAAAACAATGGATGAAGCAAAGATAATTAAAAACAGTATTTTAGGCCATATAGTTAATTGTTTATCTGCAAGGAAATAGAATGTAAATCCTTATTTTCTCTTGGTCATTTCATCTTTCATCATACCCTACGCTGCTTCATCTTTAAACGTGCAAGAAAACTGAACTATATTTTCTTCGTAGTCACCGTTGAATTATGAATATTAATAATTTTCTTAATATTAAATGTAGTAATAGGCCAAAATAAAAATGTTTGTATGGCATGAAGGAATTTGTTGTGGGATTGCTTCCATACATTCATGTATATGCATGTGTGCACATTATTCATAACTCTACAATAATCATAAGAAACGTATGATGATTTTAGATGATGTACAACTTTTAGGATTCCATTTTTTTCCGTAATATATTCAAATGTAATTAGATCTTGAAGCAAAGTCAGCTTAAAAATCCAAAAGAAGTATATTAATTAACTGCCATGGCACCATCATTGTAATATGTTAAATGCAAATATGCAGAAGATATAGAACTACGGTCCTTGAGCATTTTTCCATCTTTTATCATAGAATTGCTTGGTGTTGTTTTCCTATTTTATATTTGAGTTTTGTAATTCAAAGATATAACCTAAACTGATGAGCTCTATTCACGGGATTTTTAAATCTTTTAATACCTGCACATAGGAAATGAAGTAAAACAATCTTTTTTGAATAAAAATGTGCCACAGTTCCATAAAATAAATGATGAGCTATTTTATATTAGAAATAAGTGCAACTGATGTTCACGTTTCCATCTCTTGGTATTGATATTAAGTGCTTTGTAATGTATGTTATTATCCTGCACTGTAAACCATTTTTATGGTAAATGTTATAGTAAATGCTCTTCAATCTTAACAAGCTACAAGTCAAAGCTTTCAGTTCACTATATTTAGTAACAATATAAATGGTTTACTGTTCACACATTGATTATGTGGGCAGGAAAAAGGCATTATTAGGACCACAGAGGGCTTGAAAAGATTATTATAATTTGGCAGTTCTGTTAATGGCACCTGTTAGAGGTGTGACAAAAACGACAATGACAGACTGTGTAATTCAATAATTGCTATCTTTGTGTGGTGTCAGGAGGTCATTTTCTATATGCTTACAAAGAAACCAGTGTTAGAATAGTGCAGACTTTGTCTAGTTAACAGGGAATATGCAGCGGTCAATGCAGTCTTTCAAGAGGAAGAATTGAATGTTGGGCAGAAACTTGGGTGGGTCCAAACAGATAAATAACCAAAAAGCTATCTTTGGAATAGAATATACTAAGAACACTGTGGTCAATAATAACTATGATTTTTTTTTTTTGCTGTGTTCTCCAGTACACTTCCCATTTCTTCATGATTATGCATTGGAAACAAACAAATAACAAATCATATTTTCATTGAGTTTTTGATTTCAATGTATTTTTGCGCTATTTAAAAAAAAAGTAGTTTTGCCATATTTTGGTCTTGGCCATAATTTTTACATTTTACTTAACTTTACAAAATTGACAGACAAATGTGTTTTCTTGAAGAAAATTGTCATGGGATTTTGTTTCCAAACAATTTTGCAATACTTTAGTTCCAGTTTATGCTGTTATGAAACTAGTACTTTTTAACATTTGCTCAATGTGGTATGTAACCTCAAGCCCAAAACTGTTAATTATCAGCTTATTAATTTTGATTAACAGAAGCTGCCATTTGCAGTATTTAATATGACACCATTGTATGCAAAACAAAATAAAAGCAGGCAGTAAATGTTCAGTTTTCCTAACATTATTCTGCACTGTATTAATAAGTTATTGATCTGAATTTTAAAAATATAATATAACCTTCATCCCACAGTTGCCTTAGCTATTTAGCAAAGTGTATAATGTTAAATGTAAGTATTTTTCAGTAAATTGTATGACCTGAGCTAAATAGATTTCTGAAAGAATGCATTCACAGTATATGTTGATATTACTGCTTGCCTTTTATTCTAGAATAACCTTCTTGCAACCAATTACATTTTATTACCATCACACTCGACAACTATAGACAAATAAACCACTACCAGCCACAATTACAAACGGCAGTGGAATAGGCATTTGCAAATTCTACTTGTTCTTCGATGTAAAGTTATGTCTTTTTCGGTTAAAATAGTTTCCTCCAAACCATTTTCCGTCTTTGGGACCTAAGATGTCACATTACATATTTTTCATACACGTCTTAAAATAATATTATGGGATAAATATGATTCGTGAAACTCTGAATTAAGTTTAAAGTAGACCCCATTTGTCAGAAAGTGTTCAAATAGACTTTCTTGCAGTCTGTTTCAATGAGGTGCAACAATTTAAGTAATTATGTTGAATAAATATGAATGGCATTTCATAATAGATTATAATTATTAAGCTCATATTTCACAGCAATATCATACACAAAGATATCAAGGTAAAAGATGTAACAATTTATAAAAAGGTATTTTATAGATATATATCAGCATTGTAGATGTAAATATGAAGCATATGTAGAGCTGACATTAATCGCCATTATTCAGATAATTCAGAATGAACAACATTTAGATCTGTAGTCATTTTTATGGCTGGGGCTTTTCATCTCTAACTTTGAACTGTTTTATGTTTCAAGTCTGATCTAATACAGATGCAAAGTTATTAAAGTAAATTTTCTGTATTTCCCTTAAATTTGACAATGGTCTTGTAGATGGTTACTTTTTGTTTTGGGAAGCAAAAATATATATACATGAAGACTTCTGCAGTGGCAAAACTCAAAACAGACTTGCTAATTTCTGAAAAGGCAGAATCCCAAGTGAAATGCAGAAACTTTAAAAAAAACTGTGACTCTATGGAGACTCGAAAGAATGTACTTCTCATATGTTCCTCATATGCTGTATGAGGAATGAGAACTATTCCTCTACATAGGAGTCTGTGTGTTTTCAGCAGAATATAAAGTAATGCTGAAATCGAGAGATTTAAAAAAACTGCATGCATTTTGAGATTCCCAAAAGGGAATCAGTGGAAGAATGTGTAACAGATAATGACATAGGTAGAGCCTAAATTAAACATTCATGTATTTTTGTGTGGCAGTTTACTAAAATATTTATATTGGTCTATATTTTCATCTTTTTTGATTATTGGTTGCATAACATACACCTCATTTATTTATTCCTATGAGTTTAATAAAGTAAAAGCTTGTTTTTTTTAAATATAATTCAGTATTCTAACCTTTCTTCCAAAATTGTTTTTTTTTTGACAATTGTCATTTAATGTTGTATGGGCACTCCAATAGCTGAAATATCTGCAAAAATGTTACTTTATTTCTGCATAAATTCAGACGTGTATCTATATGATTCTGAAATACGCTGAATATGCATGCATGCTTTTATAATAAAGAAATCGCCAAATGAACATTGTACCAAAATATATATATTTTAATTTGGCAACGTGAAGTGTTTCGCAGGCGCTTGAATTGTTTGTGTATGGTTTTGTGCTAGAACAAAGAATTCAGACAGCTGTGTTGCATCTATTTCTCAATTGAATTTACTTTATATTTTCTTCAGAGAATTTCCCACAGGAATCTTAAAAGAATCTTATATAATTGCTTGAAAGTTTAATGGAGAATCATTAAAATAATTACTTTATGGATGTTAGTATTTCTAAGAAACACTTCTGATTTAAAGCCCAAATTGCTGTCAGAAGGTTGGAAATCTTTGCATTCCAATGATTTCAGGGACGAGCGACTGTTGATTTGCAATGCTGGTGTTTTGTTGCTAACAGAAGATATAGAGAGGAAAACTGCTAGAGGTATTTAAAACCATGAAGAATTCAGCCTGAATAGATTAAATACTGTACCCATTGATAGAAGGGTTAAGAACTGGAGTTCTTAGAATGGAAGTAAATTGGTAAAATCAATCAAAAGTGACATGATGGTTAACTCTTTTATTACAGAGCATTAGTTAGAATATGGAATGCGCTGCCAAGGAACTAGTGGAAGCAAACATGGTTGTGGCATTCAAAAGAGAAATGGATATTAAAATAAATAAAATTAACAGAATTATTGGGAGAGTGGGAGTGTAGAACTAGCTTGATTGCTCAGGCTAGAGTTAGAATGGTCTAAATAATCTCTTTCCATGCAGTCACCTTTCTGTAATTCAGTTGCACATCTGGGTTATTTGTGGAAATAATGGCTTGATTACGAATGTGGCAACTTAGCGCAAAATTATCTACCACATGTCCTTCAGTTGTTAAGTAGTTCTATTACACACCACAAATGTATATTGCAATTGTTACAAATAAAAAGCTGGCATTTCAGTTTCAGAAATACAATTTCAGACAATTTAGTAATAACAATAATGCTGATGCGTCAGCTGTATTCAGCAATGGTAAATTTTGCATTTGTAATAAGAGCTCAATTATTGTTATTCGCAATACATTGACTTAACATCCGTACATCTTGGGGGTGCTACATTGTCGCAGCAGTAAGTACAGGTCAGATCCAGTGACAAGTATCTCTGTGGAGTTTGCATGTTCTCCCTGTGACCAAGTGTTTTTCCCTCGGATGCTCTAATTTCCTTTCACATCTCAAATTTATGCAAGCAGGTTAAATGTCCACTGTAAAAGTCCCCTTGTATAGGTGGGTGGCAGGAAAAGCAGGGGGAGTTGTGAGAGAGGATATTTACAGGCAAATAAGTGGGGGAATGACAAGGAAGGATAAGGGGGAAGTCTTTTAGGACCGAATGAGAAAAACATTTTACACACAGAGACTGGTGAATCTGTGTAATTATCTGCCACAGAAGGTAGTTGAGGACAGTTCATTGGCTATATTTTCGAGGGAGTTAGATGTGGCCCTTGTGGCTAAAGGGATCAGGGGGTATGGAGAGAAGGCAGGTACAAGATACTGAGTTGGATGATTAGCCATGATCATATTGAATGGCGGTGCAGGCTCGAAGGGCCGAATGGCCTACTCCTGCACCTAATTTCTATGTTCTATGAAGGGATTATTCTGAGAGTTAGCATAGAATTAATGGGCCAAAGATCTTCCTCCTATGTTAGAACAAAATATGAAAAAAATGAGAAACATTCATAGATTCACTTGGAAATCCTGAAGTTGTTGCCATTGTATCAGCCCTACGGCAATATCTGCTATTTTATGAACTTCTCCACGGGAACTGAAGAAAGTCTGTCTGAAGGGTCCCAAATCGAAAATTTTGCCTGTCGTTTGCCTCCACAAATGTTGTCTGACCCGTTGAGTTTCTGTTTTACTGAAGAAAGTCAGTTAAATTGGCAAGAATTCAAACCAGTTATGCTTAATAGGATCTGGAAATAGTTATATAGAATACAAGTAGGTTTTTATGACAAACTAAACCCTAATTATAACTAGGGAAATTCATTGGTTATTTACCTAATTGTAACTTAGGAAATTCAAAGATTATATACGTGGATTGTGACTCTCTCACGTAAGTATTTCAAAAAATAATGATATTTTTAAAACTTCTATTACTACATGAAATTTCAATCTGGTGTATCTTGTGTGTGTTAATCTTGTGTAGTTTCCTTCTTTAATTAGCATTCTGTCAAACATATAAGAAGTTTGTTAAACACTTGTTTTTTTTTCTGTGCTGCTTTGCTGTCTGTGACGATTCCTTATTGTGTTTAACTTGATTATATCATGACCGTTGTTGTGTCATGGATTTCAGAGAAGGGGAGCTCCCTTCAAGGATTGCTAGACCATTGTGACGAGCTTCAGGATCAGCTGCAAAATCCAGCATGGTCACACTGTATGGTATTGCTGGTCTTAAACGTTGTGTTGTAGTCAGTAAGCATTTAATAAATAATTAATTAATATAGTTTATTTTTTGTTAAAACTTTCTTTTCGCTAGAATGAGTCAATTTGTTTATGTGCCTCTTTCATCACCAAAAGCACTTTGAAGGAAGATGCTGATCTCAACCATATGGGGAAGCTAAATTAACATACACTGTTGAAATTATTTGATTGCTATAGTACATCGGATTAATAACTGCATGTTAATTCTCCTTCTGCACCTCTGGGTTGGTAAATACTAAAGCCAACTTTTCAGACATTGAGAGCATTGAAGTGTCTGACACCATTTTCTTACATCATTTATAAATATTTAAGCATGAATAAAACCATTAACATGTGATCTGAACTTCAACTTTCTATCTGCTGTTTCATGGTTTAGGTTAATGAATTATGTTTTTGTGACAAATGGTAGGATATCCAGTAGTACATGCATACCCTATGATTGTCATCAAATCCATTGACCACAAACTATATGTTACAAAGTGTGGATTTCAAATGCTGCAAATAAATAAATGTGATTATATAGCCATGTTTTAATGTTTTAATCATGCAATATATCAATTCTATCGTCTTCCATTTGGCAAATTACTCAGTGCAAATGGAAAATTACTTGCAGATCTGCTGTCGATGACTTTATCTTGAAGTTTGTGGTACATCACTCATAAAACCCTATAACTATTACAATTGCAACCCACTCTGAATGTGGGAAACATGAGGTAAAAGCAGAAAAGGGTGAGAGTACATATTAGTTTATTTCCTTATTGCCACGTGTACTGAGGTACAGTGAAAAGCTTTTGCTTGCTTGCTAACCAGTCAAAAGATACATGTTTACAATCAAGCCATCCACAGTGCACAGATAAAGGATACATTTAGTGCAGGATAAAGTCTGATTAAAGATAGTTCAAAGGTCTCCAGTGAGGTAGATGGGAGGTTAGGACCGCAGCCTAGCTGATGAGAGGACGGTTCAGTTGCCGGACAACAGCTGGGAAGAAACTGGATGTGAATCTGGAGGTATGTGTTTTCAATCTTCTGTACCTTTTTCCTAATGGGTTAGGAGAGAAGAGGGAATGACCATGGTGAGACTGGTCCTTGATTATGCTGGTGGCCTTGCAGAAACAGCGTGAAGTGTAGATGGAGTCAATAGAAGGGTGGTTGGTTTACGTGCCAGTCTGGGCTACGTCCACAACTCTGCACTTTTTTGCAGTCTTGGATGGAGCTATTTCCAACCAGGCTGTGATGCATCCGATAAAATACTTTCTACAGCACATTGGTAGAAGTGGGTGAGGATTGTTGGGGACATGCTGAGCCTTCTAATCATTTTAAGGAAGTAGGGGTGTTGTTATGCTTCCTTGGCCATAGCTTCAATGTGGCTGGTCCAGGGCAAATTGCTGGTGATATTTATTCCCAGGAACATAAAGTTTTTGACCTCCTCTACCTCGGCATCATCAATATATTCTCAGGTATGTGTACTGCTTCACTTCCTGGGGGTTAGGGAGCCTCAATAGAGGTTGTAATTGTGTTAAACCTTTAGGTCAATGAGCTTTTAGCAGAACTGGGAAAACTTGGAAGGGAACAGGTTTTAAGAATTAGACAAAGGGAGAAAGAAGAGGAGGTCAAGGATGGTTTGGAAGGCAAGAGAGATTAAAAGGGTGATGATGCCAAGTGAAATAAGGTGGTAATAGGACAAACACTGCAGATGTCAGGAATCGTAAATAAAAACTAAATGCAGGGGATAATCATTTTATCATACTGCATCTGTGGAGAATTGATCCTCTGAGAAATATGATCTTGATTTTGGGAGGGGAAGTGTTGGGGTGGAAATGTGGATACTGGTACAATTTAGGATCTAATCAACTATGATGCAAGGGCATCTGTACAGGAGGAAATATACTGGTAAAAGATGGCACACCAGAACTGTTGCAACGTACTGGGAAATTGAGCAAGGGGAATAATTATAGGAAGTAGAGTGGCAAACAATATCGTCAACGAGCTATGGTGTCTCTGCTTCTGTTGTGATTGCTGATATCTATCCCTTTGCCACCAATGGAAATAGAAAAATTGAAGGAAGGAGTTATCAATCAGCCAAATTAGCAACAATTATTACATTTTATAGCTCAGGGCAAGAACAGGAAGGATCTGCAAAGTTACCATAAGTGTTCTGGCAAAAGGAAAAGGGGTGATTGGGCATACAAGAATTCAACTGAAACAAAAATGTTTAACTTTGTCACGAAGGGATAGACTTGGGCCCATAGAAGGAAGTGAGTGGCTTTAAAGAAATTGTTCAATGTGAAGAAACTTGCATGTGGCTGTTACAGGGAAAAATCCATGAGTCCTCAAGCTGTACTGATGGTAAATGGGATAAAGAGGGTTTGTGTCTTGACAGTGACAATGGAATAGAATGAGCCAGTTTGTGGAAAGATTGCAGGAAGTTATTGGACAAGTATGTAATTTTTATTTATATAGCACTTTTAAATCAAATCACGTTTGAAGCCAAAGTGCTTTACAGAGAAAATAAAAATTAGATTATCATACATCCAGAAAAAGAAAAAAGAAAAAAGACACAATACACCATAGTATTAAACATGAACATCCCCCCACAGCAGAATCAACACTTTCCACTGTGAGGGAAGGCACCAAAAAGTCCAGTCCTCCTCCTAGACCACCCGAGTTCGGGGCCTATTTGAGGCCTCCGCAGCCAGTCGCCGCAATGGCGGCCCGATGTAGGCCCACCTGCCACGAAGATAGAACACCGACGTCTGGTGAAAAGTCCTCAGCGGCATGGAAATGTCTGGAGCGGCCGCTCCCTCCCTGGACACCGCGGCACCCGAAGTCCTCATGGCCGCGCTGGTTTGGAGCTCCGCTGGTTTGGCGATCTCGAATCCCAGGCTCCGCGGCCCGTGCCGCCCGCAGCCACTCCTCCTCGATGTTGGGAGTCGGCGGTCACCTGCGACCCGCTAAAGCATCGCCCGCTCTGTATTGGTATTCCAACGTTGTGCCGCCGCCGAAGCTGTAGTCCCGACCGGTCCCGGCAGGAAATGCCGCTCCAGTCCGATGGTAGGCCACACTGAGTGGACGAAGATGCGATTCGGAGGAGAACCGCAGAAATGAAGTTTCCCCCTTCCCCTCCGCCCTCCCAACACATAAAAGAAGACGTACAACAAACATTTGGAGCTAACAGGACTAAAAATAAAAAAGGGTGAAAGGACGGACTGCAGGCAGAGCTGCCATACACAACGGCGCCCCACTCCTGCAGTCCGTCATCTTTTAAGAAGGTAAGAAAACGTAGACTAGTTATAAATGGATTCTCTGTTGCAAGTGATAGCTGAAATAAAGCTTTTTCTTGCAAGACCTGACAGCTTGTAGATCTCAAGAAGATGGAAAAGGTAGTGTCTTTTGAGATACTGTTGTTGAAGGCTGTGGAGGGAAGATGGAATCAGAGGAAATGAAGTGTGACTGGGAAATCATTGCCTAAAGTTAGTTGGTGCAGAGGGAATTATGAGACGATGTCAGAACTGCCATTGGCCTTTGCACGATAGAGAGGTTTATTGACAAATAACCTTTATTTAGAGGTCAATTGGCAATAAAACATCATCTGCCAAAGATATTATCTGCGTTTTTATCTCTCCATAGATGCTGCTTGACCTGTTGTGCATTTCAAGTAATTTGTGTTTATAATTCCATCACCTGCAACATGTTGTTTTATTTTAATATCATTGTTGCACTTGTTCTGAGTGAATGAACTGCAGCAAGTTCAGCATTTGACAGACAGTATGGACCAGCTTTCTTGAGGGGACATGACCAATTTGGTTTTGTGTCAGCGTCAATTGCTGCTTGCTTAAGTTTAGGGTGAAGTTTCCATAGATACATCAAAACAATGTTTTGCCTGTAGCTTTATTGCTAAATGACAGGCACTGCTTGTTTTTGGTTAAACACTTCACTGAAACTTGTGAGAGCACTGGGCTGCATCATATTCACCTGCAGCTATTGAGAACTGCCAACAGCAGTGTCCTTCTAGCGAGTCAGTTTATCACTGAATTTTGTGCCTGCACACTGAACACAGGTGTCAGAGCCGAGCTGGAGATTAAATGCTGGTGATTCTATCCTCCTGCTCTGCTTTTGCTTTCAACAGTGAGTCTGGGGCTGAACACAAACATTCTGGTGTGGGCTGGATATACTGTACATCATATTCCTCAACTTTTTGCCAGTCATGGGAAACAGTCAGGGGAAACATGGGCCCATTCATTTTGATGGGGTCCTCACCTTGATTGGAAAGGTAAGTGATTTGTTTATCTTTCTTTGTATTGTTTTTGAATAATTTCCAGTATAAGCTGTCTAAAAGTCATCAGGGCATCTTGGACTGGGGGTCCTCAGGATGCATTGCCTGGGGCTGGGTTGGCTGCTCTGCCTTGCAGAAGCATCATGGCAGCTGGGTCTCATGCTTGACTGGAAAACCAGAGCAGCAAATCGGTAATTGTACTTGCAAGAATAGTGCTGGGGAGGGGAAGGCAGGGTCACAAATGTGGGCAGCAAACCAGATTGATTTAAACTGCCTAGAAAAGTGTGATTGTTAATGTCAACATTTGAGACAGATGTGTCTGATATCTTCCAGTCAATTAATTCTCAATTCCTCTTGGCTTGCACTGGGATGATCAGTACTCTTGTGGATAATCTTGTCCAGGATGATACTCAATGAACTCAATTTGAGATCAATTTGAACAATAACACATTATTACTTTCAAAATGAGGATCAGAGTGACCACAACATTGTTTTAAGGCCAAAAATAAAACATGGATCAATTGCTAGGTCAAAGTCCATCATAACGTAAATGCAGGAAAATAATGTTTTCTTAATGATTGTAATTGGAGCTTGTGTTGGTCATGCTGGTTGTTTAATTGTGACCTCCAGGCTTTTAATATAGGCTGTAGCTCTCACTGTACTGAACAACTTAACTGTACTACTTTAAAGTGGTAATTGACATTCTGTAGTAATTTATTTTTAACAAGTATATTTTTATTATCACCTATTGTGTTGAACTAAATTTGCATGAAGAAATTTGTCTTGCGAGCAAATGTTAACCAGTCTCTAAACTGGCTGTCTATAGTTGCAATGCAATTAGTCAAACTATAAATTTATGGTAAATGCATTTACAATCAGGATTAGACTGTTAAACAACTTGCTGCCTTTAAATGCATTGCCGTTAAATAGGCTCTGTAGCCTAATTATTGCAGTGTTGTGATTGGCATAATGCCACACTACTCACATCAATTTCTTCCTCATCATTATTGATCACTTGCCCCTAGCCTGGATGTCATGACCTCTTGAGGTGCTGCCAGATGATCCCATTCTGCACTCATCACTGTTCTGAATACAAGCTTAGACTTGATGTGAAGTTGTGCATAAATGGCAAATGATAAGAGAAACAATGGATCATTTAAAACCCGAGACTAATAGGTCTTAGTTAACCAGATATTAAGGAAGTTCATAAGAAGGTAGATTAGTGAGCAAGAGGAGTATAAAAATTCAGGTCGACAGTGTCCTGTCGGCAGTTAGTAAAGAGATTTAGCTCGACCAAAGATGGCGCCTACCTGGGGCGATATTTTGCGAACGGCACAACGAAAAATAGTGAAATACAGCATTTTTTAACTCACCTGCATCAGAGAATCCACTGTAATCAACGCTGTAAGTAGCGAGCTGCTAACGCATTTAACTGCGAACTCCCGATGATAGCGACGGTAAGGGAACCCCGACCTCGCGGAGGAAAGCAGGTACAGTAAGAACCTTACCTATGAACACCGGGGAGGTCTTTCATAGAGTCCGGAATCGAGGCCGTCGTGCAGGAGCTCCCAGCAGCAACGATGCTGGAGGTGCCGACTGTAAGGGAATCCCCGAACTCAGGGGATTCCCCAACCTCGCGGAGACCCATAAGTACTGTACCTTTAAACACCAAGGAGGGCTCCATGGAGTACAGAAACGTGGCCGTCGGGCAGGACTACAACTAAGACTGAAGCGGAGGGGGCTTCGGCCCCCTCTCCCTACTATCCCACTGGCCAACGTACAGCCACTTGAAAACAAAGTGGACTTAAGGGCAAGGCTGCTTTATCAAAGGGAGCTGAGGGAATGCTCTGTGTTCTGTTTCACAGAGACATGGCTCATCCCCAGCTCCCCAGACTCAGCGGTCCAGCCTGAAGGGTTCTCCATCCACCGCATGGACCATACACTGGCATCTGGGAAAGAGAGGGGAGGGGGCGTCTGCCTCATGGTCAACTCTGCGTGGTGCTCAGACGTGGCAGTCCTGTCCAACTCCTGCTCTCCACACCTCGAACATCTGGCGGTGAAGTGCCGTCCCTTCTACCTCCCAAAGGAATTCACCTCCATCATCCTGACCACGGTCTACATCCCACCCCAGGCAGACGTCCGTCTGGCACTGGAGGAGCAGCACGCCGCAGTCAACAAACACCAGACGTCTTACCCCGAGGCATTTACCACCATTGCTGGGCACTTCAACAAAGCAAACCTCAAGAAATCGCTCCCTAACTTCCACCAACATGTCTCCTGCTGCACTAGTGGACCAAACACCCTCGACCACTGCTACACCACCACCAAGAATGCCTACCGCTCTATCCCTCGCCCTCACTTCGGTAAATCAGACCATAATGCGGTGCTGCTTCTTCCTGCCTACAGGCACCAATTAAAGAGCGCACCCCCAGAGGTGAGGAATGTACAGAACTGGTCGGGGGAGGAGAGGGATGAACTATGAGATCTGCACTCTTCTGAAGTCCAGACACCAGGCATTCATGTCTGAGGGTACCAAGGACTACAAGAAATCCAGATATGACTTTAGTAAGCCCATCAAAAAGGCCAAAAGGGACTTCTGCTCCAAGCCGGAGGATGAGATGGATGTTCGGCAGCGGGGCCTGAATGCAATCACCTCCTACATGGCAAAATCAGGAGGCAGCACACATGTCAGTGAAACATCACTCCCTGACGAGCTCAATTAGTTTTACGCACGCTTTCATAGGGAGAACACCGATGTGCCTTCTCAAGCCCCCATTCGCTGTGATGGTATTTCGGTCACGGTCACAGACGTCGATGTCAGAAAATCCTTCAGAGGGGTGAACCTTGGGAAAGTGCCTGGACCTGATGGTATACCCGGTCGTGTTCTAAAAACCTGCGCAGACCAACTGGCTGGAGTTTTTACAGACATTTTCAACCTGTCACTTCTGAGGTCTGAGGTTCCCACCTGCTTTAAAAGGGCATAAATTATACTGGTGCCCAAGAAGTGCAAGGTGACGTGCCTCAATGACTATCGACCTGTGGCACTAACGCCTGTGGTGATGAAATGCTTTGAGAGGATGATCATGGCGCAAATCAACTACCTCGACAAATTCCTGGACCCACTGCAGTTCGCTTACCACCACAACAGATCAACGGTGGATGCAATCTCACTGGCCCTCTGCTCTGGACCACTTGGACAACAAAAACTCGTATGTCAGGCTGCTATTCATTGACTACAGCTCAGCACTTAATACAATCATCCCCTCCAAACTGGTTACCAAACTCTAAGAGTTGGGATCTGCGCATCGCTCTGCAATTGGATCTTCGACTTCCTCATTCACAGACCACAGTCTGTCCGTATTGGTGGAAATGTGTCAGCCTCGATAACAATCAGCACGAGAGCACCTCAAGGCTGTGTGCTTAGCCCCCTGCTGTACTCACTCTATACTCTTGAGTGCGAACTCCATCATCAAGTTCACTGACGACACCACTGTTGTGGGACTTATCACTGATGGAGATGAGTCAGAGTATAAAAGTGAGATCGACTGTTTGACCAAATGGTGCCAGCATAATAACCTGGCTCTCAACACCAGAAAAACCAAGGAATTGATTGTGGACTTTGGAAGGGGTAGGATTGGGACCCATAGTCCCTTTTATATCAACGGGTCGATGGTGGAGAGGGTCAAGAGCTTCAAATTCCTGGGCGTGCATATCTCTGAAGATCTCTCTTGGTCTGAGAGCAATGACGCAATTATCAAGAAAGCACATCAGCGCCTCTACTTCCTGAGAAGATTATGGAGAGTCGGTATGTCAAGGAGGACTCTCTCGAACTTCTACAGGTGCACAACAGAGAGCATGCTGACCGCTGCATCATGGCTTGATTCGTCAACTTGAGCACCCATGAGCCGAAAAGACTGCAAAAAGTTGTAAACACTGCCCAGTCCATCATCGACTCTGACCTCCCTACCATCGAGGGGATCTATCGCAGTCGCTGCCTCAAAAAGGCTGCCAGCATCATCAAGGATCCACACCATCCTGGCCACTCGCTCATCTCCCCGCTGCCTTCAGGTAGAAGGTACAGGAGTCTGAAATCTGACATCTAGGTTCAGGAATAGCTCTTCCCCACAGCCATCAGGCTATTAAACTCAACTCAAACAAAACTCTGAACATTAATAGCCCATTGCACTTTATCTGATTATTTATATGTGTGTATATATATATTCAATGGTATATGGTCACACTGATTTGTTCTATATTTATTTATGCCTATTATATTCTGTTGTGCTGAAGCAAAGCAAGAATTTCATTGTCCTATCTGGGACACATGACAATAACATCTCTTGAATTTTGAAGATTTATAGAAGGTGAGAGGCCACAGAAAGGGAGCCGAAGAATTGGCATTTTGAGGGTGGGAGAATGGATGCGCAATCTAAGGTAAAGATTCTTGACCAGTGGAAGAAGAGCTCTATATTATATTGACCATGGAATGTAATTATATAGAACATAGAATAGCACAGCACAAGAACAGGACCTTTGGCCAACTATGTCCTCGCCAAATGTGAAGTCAAATTAAACTAATCTCCTCTGATGCATGTGATCCATATCCCTCTATTCCCTGTATATCAACATGGAGAGAAGATGGGACATGGAAATGAGGCTTCTGCTGAGAAATTTTCACTTGGGATCAGAGATGGAAAGAAGGGAGTTGAAAGCACAGCAGAGGATAGAACTATGGGGAGTGGTGGGGTGAGAAGAAAGTGCAGAAAGGGTAAGGTCAGGAGGGGCATTGAAATCCAAAAACTTTTGCAGTTTGCCATCTCTGACATGTGAAAGGTGGGAAATAGTCGTTTCTGCACCAAATGCAGTTGAGAATAAAACGGAAAGGAAGACCATGACAGCTATCAGGTAGAGTGAGTTGGTGTTGTTGCAAATAAAGGTAGATCTTAGGATTTGATAGGAACATTGCTTCGCGAAACGTCAGATAATTTGAATGTGTCTGATCCTGTGAGGGCTTGAATTGCGAAGGAAGGAATTTCAGTGAAAATCGATGTAAGGTCACTTGTAGCCGCAGAGATTTGGCAAGGCAAGAGACGAGCTGTGGAAGCGAGGCCTTGTCAAAAATATATTGAATGTTACAGGGGAAAGCAAAACCAATTGAGTTGAACAAAGTAAAAGGGACAGGCAGAAAGAGAGCAGGAGGAAACTTTGAGGTTGGCATTCATGAAAGAGAAAGGAATGTGTATTTGTATAAATAGTCTATGAAACCAAAAATTGCTGGAAATTTGAAATAAACATGGAACCATACACTAGGGGCAATACCATTGAGCTATAATTGTTAGTTTTATAATAAAGTAGTTACTTAAAGAGCTGTCCCACTTGGGCAACCAAATCTGCTAGTTCAGAAGAGTGTCATCGACGTTCAAATGTTCGACACCTGGTCCTAGGAAGTCCTATGAGGTCGCTGGATGCTCGAGGGAAGTTCCCGAATACTTGTGGCCTCAGCTAGGTCACGGAACGTTTTTCAGCATGTAGAAAATTTTTCCGCGAGTAAGATTTGGTCAGCATGGGTCTTTTTAACTCGTAGTGCAGTGGAGTGTGGTCGCTATTTACTTACAGGCAGTCGAGGGCAGCCATAGGCAATCTCCTTTGCTGACCGGACATTGTGATTGGAGTTTTCAGGACCAAGGAAAACCTACCGGTAGATAAAATGCCCGCTAAACTTTATTAAACTTCTCAAAGGTGTCTCCACTCTTTCTCCCCCCCCTTCTGCCCCCCCCTTCTGCCTCCCCTTCTGCCCCCCCTTCTCTCCCCTTCTCTCCCCTTCTCCCCCCCCTTCTCTCCCCTTCTCTCCCCTTCTCTCCCCTTCTCTCCCCTTCTCTCCCCCCCCCCCCCCACTCCGCACTATCTAAAGGACTTACCTTACACTGTGCAGCCGTTTTACCTTCTTCTTCATCGCAGGTGTCAATTTCAGATAGCGTTCCCCCGCCTGGCCCCCGCCTTTACGATGTGTGTGTGTGTGTGTGCGGTCGGTCGATCCAGCTCGAGGCTTTCCAGGCGAGTGCCCTCGAGCTTGAAGGTTCGAAGACACTCTTCTGGACTTGCGGATAAGGTCGCCCATGTGGGACAGCCCCTTTAAATGTATTGTGAACAATAATGGATGCATAGATGACCACTGTGTAATTCATTATTCCCTTTCTCCAAACAAACCTTTCATCAAAAACTTTGTTTTCAATTACTGAATTTGTGTGGAGGAATGGGATTAAAGTGTCCAGCAATCAGGTAGGTTTAGGCGGACTGAATGAAGGTGTTCCGTGAAACGATCGCCCAATCTGCGTTTTTTCCACACCTTGAACAACGGATACCGTAGTTGAGGTTGGAAAAGGTGCAAGCGAACCTCTGCCTAACCTGAAACGTCTGTCGGGGTTCCTTGACAGAGTCTAGGGAGGAGGTATAGTGCCAGGTGTTGCATCTTCTGCGGTTGCAGGGGGCGGTACCAGTGGAGGGGGTGGTTTGGGTGGGCAGAGATGAGTTAACCACGGAATTGAGGAGAGAATGGTCTCTGCGGAAGGCGGAAAGGGGTGGAGATGGGAAAATGTTACTAGTGGTGGGATCCCGTTGGGGGTGGCGAAAATTTCGAAGGATTATGTGTTGTATGCGATGGCTGATGGGGTGGAAGGTAAGGACTCGGGGGACTCTGTCTCTGTTGCGACTAGGGGGTGGGTGAGCAATGGATGGAATCATCATGGAATCATGGATCATGGAAACTTTATTGTCATTCAGACCTTTCGGTCTGAACGAAATTTTGTTGCCTTCAGTCATACATATAGTAAATAACAAAACACACAATAAACACAAATTTAACATCCACCACAGTGAGTTCACCAGACACCTCCTCACTGTGATGGAAGGCAAAATCTTAAGTCTTTGTCTCTTCCCTCCTTGTTCTTCCTCTTCCTCTGCGCTGAGGCGATCAAGGCCTCCGATGTTATGACCCCACCAAGTGAGTCCCGTGGCTGAACCGTGCTCCGCAAGCGGGCCAGGTTCAACTCTGCGGCCCGGGGTGGTCGAAGCTGCCGCCCTCCAGTCCAGCGGATGCAGCTTTTGCCACGGGAGCTCCGGGAAAACAGGTCTCCAACCTATGACCTGCGAGCTCCCGACGATGTCCTCCATTGGGCCCGCGGCCAAACCTCCAAAGTCGCTGCCGCCACCGCCGCCACCGGAAAGCCGCCACAGGTCCGAGTCGGGCTGCCGGGACGCCTGAACCCGCCACAGCCCCGAAGTCGGCCAGCCTCGCGCTGGTAAGTCCTGGCTGGCTTTGCCTCTGGAGCCTCGAGGTCGGCCGCAGTTGGAGGCTGCCAGCTCTGCCATTAGGCCTCAGCGCAGACGGAGACGGAGACGGGGGATACGACAAGAAACTCGCGTCCCCCCGAAGTAGAGACTAAAACGTTTCTCCCACCCCTCCCACACACATATATAACATAATAACTCAAATTAACACGCCATACAAGACAAGAAAACCGCCACTCCAACAGCTGCGGGGTACCGAGGGGACACGAGCGACGGCCTCATCTATGATGGGAGTGGGCAACCCCCATTCCCTAAACACCTCATCTTGGGCACTAATACGGCATAGAAGGAGGAATTGAGAGTAGGGGATAGAGTCTTTGCAGGAAGCAGCGTGGGAAGATGTGTAGTCAAGATAGTCATGGGAGTCAGTATTTTGTAATAGACGTCAGTCAATAGTCTATTTCCTGTGATGGAGATCAAGAAAGGGGATGGAGGTGTTGGAGATGGTCCAAGTAAATTTGAGTGCAGGATGAAAATTGGTGGTGAAGTTGATGAAGTCCATGAGTTCTGCATGGGTGCAGGAGGTAGCACCGATGCAGTCATCAATGTAACAGAGATAGAGTCCGGGGATAGGACCAGTGAACGGAGATAGTACCTTTTCGCATACTGTATCTTTCTTTCATTGTTCTTTATCTCTCCACATCATCGTCTATATCTCTCATTTCCCTTATTCCTAATCACTCTGAAAAAGGGTCTCAACCTGAAACGTCACCCATTACCTCTCTCCAGATATGCTGCCTGTCCCTAAGCGGGCCTGTCCCTATGCTGCCTGTTACTCCAGCTTTTTGTGTCTATCTTAGGTTATTGAAAGGACTGGGTGGATGTAAGTTGAACATACTGAAATAGTTTGACACTTGGTAGACAACATTCTGATAATAATTGTTTGCAAGATCTCAAGCTCTGATAAAAAAGACGATGGGGGTGGGGGATGGCATTGCAATGTAAGTAAATGTATCATATCAGGAAGGCATTTGTCTTTGGAAAGGAGAATTACAAATGGGTAATACACAGCAAAGTTCCACAGCAGACAGAAAGACTTAAACAAAATCTGATAACGTCCATACAGATTGAATGTCTGAATAACCCAAACTGCAGATTTGGCCATAATCAGTGTTTGGAGCTTTTTTGTTGGGGTAATGTAATAAAATAAGTGGTATCAGTATTACTATTCTCTCTCAAAGCAAAATACTTAGCTGACATAAGAGTGCAACTAGTTGCCCATCCAGGAATTGATTGGATTCGGCTCAATTGCAGTTGGCAGTTTTGAGCTTTAAGCAGCTACGGCTTGAACTCGGAACCTCTGTTTTTGGAGGATGCACTTCTCTCTTTCCCCAGTGCTTCCCTTGCCTCTGCTTATAGTATATCTGCAGGCTACATATCTGTGAATGGAGCCTTTGTTTTCTACAGTAAAAAGGTCTTTATAGCTATACGGCAGACCTTAAAATTGGCAGCCGGCAAGCTGTAAGGGACAACCGATTAGTTGAAATTGCCAATGGGAATGATTCTGTAGTTTACTTCTGGCATGAACTGCAGCTGGAGAAACATTTGCTGTGGTCATACAGCTTTTGATATAAACCTTTTGATTGTTGTTACTTTTGGAAATAATGAACAGTTGGGATAAAGTTAAGGCACAGCCTTCTTTATACTAGAGATTGTTTTTGTTAGTGTTAAAAATTTTACTTGCTTCACCATCATCTTTATTCATAAGATGTGTGAAGTCTTATGTGGAGAGAAACTACTGCTACCAACCACATCATCTTAAAGGGCCTGTTTCCTTTCTAACATTTTCAATATATTTCTGTGCAGAAAATGAGAGAAACACAAATAATGTGAAAGAATTGGCCAAAGAATTGCTAAGACGCCTGAGGGCCTGAGTAAAAGAGAGCGGTTGGGGAGCAGGAACTTTATTTCGTGCAGTGCAGGAGGCTGAGGAGTGATCTTCTGGAGATATTTAAAATCATAAGGGGAACAGATTGGGTGAATGTACAGTCTTTTTCCCAGGATAGGGGAATCGTGAACAAGAGAGCATAGGTTTAAGGTGAGAGGGGAAAGATTTAATTGAAACCTGTGGTGCAACTATTTCACATTTATGAATGTACTGCCAGAGGAAGTTGGTGAGGCAGGTATCATACCATTTAAAAGACACTTGGATAGTAAATGTTGAGAGGGATATGAGTCAAATTGTGGGTAAATGAGGCTGGTTTAGATGGACCACTTGGTTGGTGTGGACAAGTTGGGCTGAAAGGCCTTTTTTTATGATCTTACCAATCTTGCCTACCAAAAGCACAGCTGTAGTTCATTGGCATTAGACAAACAGATGGTACTCCAAATTAACTGTACAGCAAGAAAAGAAATGGTTATTTAGCCCCGTGAATGCATTCTATCTTTCACTGGTATTAGGGCTGATTTGTGGCTTTGATCAATATACAGGTTTGCCCATTTGGTTAATATAATAATGTCTATTTTTACTCTTCCAGCAATATCGCTTATAATGCCACATATTTGCAAGCTTAAATATATGAATTCCATTATCCAAGGCTCAATAAATAGTGAGCTATTGAAGAGACAAAATGAATTCCGCCACTTCCTGTGCCTGCCCATGATCTCTATCCTCTGTCTCAGCTATTTTCTAAGTTGGCTTAATTAGTATTAGTATTTGCTTATTATTGTCACACATATTGAGTTGTAGTGAAATACTTTGTTTTGTGTATCCAGGCAGATCATTACTATACATGGGTGCAATCATGCCATATATGAGTACACAGGGTAGTGCAAAAGGGAAAATGCACACAGTGCAGAATATAGTGTGTTGGAAGGAACTGCAGATGCTGGTTTACACCAAAGATAGAGATTGATAGAAAATACTTTTTCACTGGTTTGTGTTGACATTAACACATTGAAAAATCAAAAAGGAAAGATTTTCATGCTGAATACATTCAGGACTTTATTCACATCTGATACAAGTAATGTTAAGTAGTTTCTTGTTCCTGTTCCTTTTGCACAAATAATACATGAACTGAGTAGGAAGGAACTGCAGATGCTGGTTTATACCAAAGAAAGACACAAAATGCTGGAGTAACTCAGTGGGACAGGTGGCATCTCTGGAGAGAAGGAATGGGTGACGTCTCCCATTCCTTCTCTCCAGAGATGCTGCCTGTCCCGCTGAGGTACTCCAGCTTATTATGTCTATCTGCAGAATTTAGTGTTGCAGCTGCAGAGTGAGGTAGAATGGAAGATCGGGAATGCATCCCTGGTACATGAGAGGTACATTCAAGAGTCTGACAACAGCAGGGAAGAAGCTGTTCCTGAATCTGGTAGTATGCATTTTCAAACTTTTGTGTCTTCTGTCCAACATGAGAGGGGAAAAGAGAGAATGACCTGAGTGTGAGCAGTCCTTGACAATGTTGGCTGCTTTCCTGAGGCAGAACTAAATGTAGACAGAGTCGATGGAGGGAGGCTGATTTGTATGATGGGCTGGACTGTATCCACAACTCCGCTATAACCAAATCCGTTATAAAGTGGTCCGTTTAAACACAGGTTTCTTGTATAATTTCTGTACAGATACCAATTTTCTATGTGTTATAGTACAAGCAATCACACTAAACCTAAAAGTACATAGCTCCCAGTGGTCATGGTTTGTGGTTAGGTGTCTGTATGAGCATTTTGAATTTGAAAATGTGGCTTAAGGCACTTTTGATGATCTTTAAATGCATAACCCACAAAGAGGACTGGCCAGAAGCAGAAGATGCATTTTAGTTTCTGTCTTTATACACTATTAATTGCTTTCTGCTAGTTGGTCATTCTGAATTCCTAGTAAAATGTATGCGTTTTGAAGCAAATGTAACTATAAGGATGTTAGATGTATGTCATTGTGGGTGATTGTATGATAACATAGACGATTTGTGGTCCTTCTTTACTTTAGCTGACAAGTTTACTGGAGAGGCATATCTAAACAAATAACTGAAATGCTCCGCTATTACCAGTATTCTTAATGCTGGACCTGTGCTAAGAAGATTGCAGTAATTTTGAAAAGTCTGCATTTAGGATATGGCATTATTCGTTAACCTTTTAATACGAATCTCAGAAAAGAAATTGCAGAACAATAAAGCAAAGCTTTGGCTAAAGTTCAAGAATACCTGCATCCACCTTCTTGGCATTCTTAGTCTACCTAGAATATCTCACTGGCACACTTATGTGGAATGTGAATGAGTTCTGGTGTATTCATTAATTCATTTTAAAGGGTCATTTGGGCATCTGATTGAGTTCTGGTGTATGCTTTGTATATAATTGCCATGATGTTATAGCTACATTGTGCACATTGTTACGAAAGAATGGAAGTCAGTAGTGGAAATTAGCAATGGAAAGATGCAAGTAAATCTAAATGAGCGACCTTAATGATATATTCCGTAACATATGAAAATTGTACCAGATATCCATGCTAATCTCTGCTTTTGAACAAATGAATTATAGGTTGCTTGTCCGAATTCCTACCTCTTGTCCCAATTTAATAAATAAATAAATAAATATCAGTCACCATTTTGATGTTTTCCCCTTGTGTCAATACAGAATTGTTACATTACAGAAACATACACAGACTTCATATCTGCAAAATACAAAATTGACAGCCTCTTTTTTTCCCAGTTTAAAGTTTATGGAATTGTACAATTAAGTTATATTGGCAAGTTGATAAGATGAAGTTTCAATGTGACCTAATTTGCAGGGTTATGGGGAGAAAGTTAATGGATGGAACTAAATTAGATTGCTCTTTCATAGAGATGCCACAGGCATGACAATCCCAAAAACTTTCCACTATCATACACCAAGCAACAACCAATTAATCAAGTCTGAAGGAAGGCCCCAATACATTGTCGGTCTATTTCCCACCACAGATGCTGCCTGACCCACTGAGTTCCTCCAGTAGTTTGTTTTTTGCTCAAGTTTCTAGAATCTGCATTATTTTGTGTCTTCAAGTAATTGTTCTTTATTATATTAGTTTCCACCATTCTCTCCCTATTTAATTGTATAAATGTCTTGGATTACACCCAGTTCTTCCTTGCTGCTGATCATTGAAACAAATTGCCCAAATAAATTATAACGCAATATGATTATCTTTCCTAGCATCAGTTCATCACCAAAATTAGATGTGGGATAAGCATTACAGGAATAAGACATTTTTGTTGAACCTACTGGCATTATTTGCACATGATTGGTGATGAGGGTCAGATACAATGCAGCTTGACCAGTATAACACAAAGCAATTAAAATGACCACGGTATTTAAATAGTGAAAGTGATGTTTCATTTCTATGAGAACTTCACCATCTAGCCTAGGCAATATTGACATTTTCTATTTTGAGATGTACTGTAGAGGAATACCAAAAATTCCTAGAATCTTGCTTTATTGCAAGATCTTTTCAAATTTGATCAATGATTTGGGTGTTCTGTAGTCTCATAATGCTACCAAATCTATTAATTTAATGTAGCTTTTTCCATGTAAATTTAGTGTGATTAATGTTTCATTTATGCTAAGAAATAAATTGTAATATTGCAAATGAGTTTTTAATTAAAGATTAAGGATGCCATTTTATAGGTTAACTTAAGTCAGTCTAAGTCAAATGCTTAATAGTCTGACCTTCACTGCAGGCCTAGGAAGTCATTGCTGGATTTGCAATAAACCCTACAATATTCAACTTTATGTAGGTTTATGAAAGATAATTCTCTATCAATGTGAGTTGCATTTCATTTTGAGAGTATTTGCAATCAGGTGGTGTGGAAAATCAAAGCTACTTTTATCTTTATGCCAGAGCAACATGTAATGATATTTTCATTTAATGAATGAAAATGAACTAATCGTGAGAAATATTTAGTTGGTACCTGATTGGACATCTTCATTTTGTGGTAGTATTAGTCTTTGTATTTTCTACTTGATGTTATGCTCTGATTTCCAATAAACATACTTTTTCCAAATATGTTCTTTTTTTGCAATGCGAGCTGGATACCATATACTAAACATTTTTTTAATCTTGAAGAGTACGGTTATTTTAATGATAAATCAACGTTATTATTTATATATTAGATTATTTAAAGAAAAGTGAAAATCCTGCATTTTTTGCAGGATATCTGTTCAGTTATTAATAAGGTTAAAGAGCCACATTTGGCATGTAAATATTGAAATGAATGGCTGATGACACTAACTGAAAAAAAAATTAAAAACTGGCTCTGGCCTATTTGCACCTCATGATGTCTCCTGACAGGCAATCTGCACTAATGCTGGCATGCAAGGCCAGGGCAAGACCTACTGCCATGCACCATTTAGGCTCTGTCAGCAGCTTCAGTCATGACTGGTTTAAACTGTTCAGAGTATTCTGTCATACGTCACCCTCAATTAGACTCAGCTTGCTGCATTTGAAAATAGCAACAGCTGGAGTTATCCGTTTGAATATGACTACAAATTGAATATTTCACCGGTGCAGCAGAGTAAAACATGTACATCAAATATAATGCAATAAAAACATGAACAATGTTATGTAGTGAAACGACTTCATGCTCATAAGTTTACATATTTAAAGTATTTGAGGGTTCATATTTAGGAACATATCAACAGTAGCCATTTGCCGTGAAATTGGAAAAAGTACAAATGTAGGCATATCAGGTCAAAATTTCAAATCTGTAGCAGCAGTGCTGGGATTCTACAGTTGGATGATTATTCTACAATTTGTATGATGTTTATTGTTACAAATAATGTTTCTGTTTCTTAGTAATTCTATGCATTACATCAAATCTGATCTTGGTTTAAATGAGGTCATCTCATCTGCATCAGTTGTAGTTGATGAAAACCAGTGGTAAGGAAAGTAAAACATTAAAGTAGTTGTAATTTTAGATGTTGAGAAAGTTACAACATTATATGTAAATTATTTCTTGGTTGGTCCCTGCCTCAATTTTTCCTCCCCTTTTCACTGCCATTCTGAATCTGTCCTTGTGATCTCATAATCTGTTTAATTAAATTATTTTTTTCCCCTTGTTCCCCCCCAAAATAATAAACCAGTACTACTAATATCTCGTCCATTCATCTTCTCATCAAATACTGGTCCTTCTCTCTTTTAAACTAGGTTACTCCTCAGCAGATATCTATTCTATGTTTTTGTTCTACATGTACACTTTTCATTTATTTTAATTATATACATTTGCTCAAGCTTTGTCAATATAGCTGCTTACTATTCGTGTCCAAATTATTTTCTATCTTACTAAATTTAATATTAAATACTGTGTGCTACATATTTGATATTTGGCACTCTCAGGTGCCATCTATTCACGGTGCCCCTACCATGACCAATTGCATTCCATCCCAAACAACCATGCCTCTTTGTTGAACAATATTGTAAAACATGATGATTGCATCATATCATTAAAATTGCCATCTTGACAGCTGTAGAATCCTTCCACAAGGAAGAGAAAACATCACCACAAATAATGTAATCTTGTACAGAAACAAAGGTAGCCATGCTACTGATCACCAATTATTAGGTTTTTTAGGGCACTAAATCCAAATGTTACTGATTTCATAAAAACCTAGTTTTGTAGCCAAGTTGAATAATTGCCGTAGCTTTGAGGGGTATCTAGTTGATTCAAATGGCACACTATATACAGTAATACAGAGTAACAGCAAGATAATCATATGTTCATGTAATTGTTGCTTTAGGCAAAATTGATTACTTCTTTGCTGCCTTCAAAATTTCCTGAAAAGTTCAGACTTATTTAAATCTTTGCACGTCACCTCTTTCAACATGCGTGCTTTAAATCCAGCCCTGGCAAATTTATATTAAATTCCTTGTTTAGCAGAACCTTAGAAGTTATCCCAAGAAGATACGCTTGCTGAAGAAGTATTAGCTCCCCTCTGATGTTTACCTAAGGATTGCAGTTGTTGAAATCACTGCAGCTGGTCTGATTATTGAGAGTTTACTAATAGTAGCTGTCAGATTGACTTGATCTATATCAGACCTGTGTTTTGCTTTAGAAAATACCATTCCCTTTTAAGAGCTCTTGGGATTACAGGATCTAAAAAAGTCTTCAAGGAATACATAAAGTGCTGTTTTAGTCTCGTTTTGGGCTCCACTCAATGTCTATAGCACCATCTTGGGTGTTTTGATTTTACTTTATGTCTAAGTCCTTGTACACCAGTCACTGAAAGTTAGCATGCAGGTACAGCAGGCAGTGAAGAAAGCTAATGGAATGTTGGCTTTCATAACAAGAGGATTTCAGTATAGGAGTAAAGAGGGTCTTCTGCTGTTGTATAGGGCTCTGGTGAGACCACATCTGGAGTATTGAGTCCAGTTTTGGTCTCCAAATTTGAGGAAGGACATCCTTGTGATTGAGGCAGTGCAGCGTAGGTTCACGAGATTGATCCCTACGATGGCGGGACTGTCATATGAGGAAAGATTGAAAAGACTAGGCTTGTATTCACTTGAGTTTAGAAGGATGAGGGGGGATCTTATAGAAACATATAAAGTTATAAAAGGACTGGACAAGCTAGATGCAGGAAAAATGTTCCCAATGTTGGGCGAGTCCAGAACCAGGGTCCACAGTCTTAGAATAAAGGGGAAGCCACTTAAGACTGAGGTGAGAAAAAACTTTTACACCCAAAGAGTTGTGAATTTGTCGAATTCCCTGCCACAGAGGGCAGTAGAGGCCAAGTCACTGGATGGATTTAGGAGATAGTTAGATAGAGCTCTAGGGGCTAGTGGAATCAAGGAATATGGGGAGAAGGCAGGCACGGGTTATTGATAGGGGATGATCAGCCATGATCACAGTGAATGGCGGTGCTGGCTCGAAGGGCCGAATGGCCTCCTTCTGCACCTATTTTCTATGTTTCTATGTTCAGTCAAAACTTGGAAAACTTGCTTGAGTGCAAGTTTGAAGGACAGACTATGGTGTGGACCGCACTGATTTGAAACTACTGGCATTGAGCTGTTTAAACAGCAGTAGTTCGGGACAATACAAGAGCTAACAAACATGCAAAATCTGTGCTTGCAAGCATTTTATATGGCTGGTTCACCCCTTTGCTGTGGTGCTGGATACCACTTGGAGTTTAGTGGCAGAGCCCATTCTTGAGGGATTCCTCACCTTTTATTTCTGATATGACATGGGATCAGACATATTAATTTCAGTGAGGGCTGCAGTGTCAATCAAGTACAGGAGGGAAATGGAAGATTTGTTTTCATATAATTATGTTTAGCTTAAAACGTATAAGTATTCAGAGTGTCTTTAGGTGATTAGGTTAACTTTAATATTTTTTAATCGGGTTTTTAATTCAATTTCAAATTTTTTAATATTTTTGCGTTTCAGAGACATTTGATATCAACTGATTACACTCGCATGTTACGACTGCAAAAGCTGGAGATGGGTTTTGCTGGGTTTTCCGTATGGGTAGGATTTCTTCACTGCAGTGCTTGAGGCCTTGTTGCCATCAATGCAGTGTGGGAAGCTTTGTGTTAGCTAGATAGACCCTCAGTATCTGAACCTTGTAGGTATAGGCATAGATGAAATGTAGGTGGCCATTGCAAAGGGAATACTTCACCGACAAGATCTGTCTGACAAATTTTCCATTACTAAATTAGATCTAGATATTAAAATGTGGCTTGAAACCTGGATTGTTTTGCTAGAATCTGGAGCAACCAACCATCTTCTGGAGGAACTCAGCAGATGAAACAATATCTGTAGGTTGAAAAAAATGCTTGACGATATCAAATCGAAAACCTATATCAGGACAGAGAGGGTAATGCGAGCCAGGTAGGGGAGAGGGAGCAGTGGAGTTTGGAGACAAGCAGGTGGATAATAGACAGAGGCAGATAGAGTCAGATGGCAGGATGGATAAAGATTAAGACTCTACTTGGGGGGGAGGGGGGGGGGGATCAGCAGGAATACAAAGATTCTTGGATGCTGGCATCTGATAAGTAAGGCTGTTGATAACGGGAACCATTAAGAGAGTGGCTGATGGAACCAGATTTAGGGAGGGGGTAGGAGTGGAGAAAATTATACAGTTGAACACACTGTGTGTATATAGTGAATGGAACCAGAATGGATACGGGATGAAAATGGGAGAAGATGGGGATGGAAAAGGGATCTGGAGTATGGGAAGTCTAATTTGCATTGGGCAGTGGAGAAGGCCAAGGATGGACAGGTCGGTGTGGGTATGCAAAGGGGAAAGAATCAGCGTGCAAATGGGAACATTGTGGATAGATTGTAGGTGCTCAACAAATCATTTCCCAGTCTCTGCTTGATCTTGGCAGTGTAGAGGAGGCCACGTCAGGAGCACTGAATGCACTAGATGAGGTTCGGGGAGGTGAATCTTTACCTCAACTGGAAAGAATGCTTAGATCCATGGATGGTGGTTAGGGAGGAGATGGAAGAACAAATGTTGCACTTCTTGAGGTTGCAAAGGAAAGTGCAATGGGCCAGGGGGGGAGTGGTTGGGAAAGGATGAACAGACCAAGCATCATGTTTGGGACATTAAAAAGAACAAATAAGGTGTCATTTATAAATGTAAATAAAGTTAAGGACATTCTTAGTAAAATATAGAATGGTATAGCTTAACCTGCTCTGTTTAAATTATGCATTCAAGCTACAGTCTTAAGCACAACATCCAGGCTGGTGCTTCAACTCAGGAAGCGCTGTACTTTTTGAGGTATCATCTTTCGGATGGAAGTTTAATCCATTTTCCAATTCATGTGGATGCAAAAAATCTGTAAGAAGAGGAGAGGAGTTCTTCACAGTGTTTTGGCTGATATTTATCCATTAAAAGACATTATAAAGCCAATATGGCTTGTTTGTGCCATTCTTATATTAAAGTAATGGCTATGTTTCAAAAGTACGTTATTGGCTTTAAAATATTTGTAGTAACCGGAGACTGAATGCTGCTGAATGAATACAAATTTTGTTTTTTAAGGTCCAGATCGTATTGTCACTATGAAATGGGGTAAGGTATCAAGTAATTGTTACATACATGAGAATTTACTACATGCATGTAATAAAGCCAATATCAGTTCAGTTTCAGGGAACCAATTTGCCTTTCTTGACCAGTGTACATTGAAAACCAATTTTAGTCACTGGTTTGTACATTATAATTTCATGAGAGGTTATTCCCCCTTTGGATCTAGATGTGACTTTGTCCTTGATTGCTTTCTTAATTTTTGGAGGTATGGAATTTTACAGTTTTTCCGTTTACCCATTGGCCGTCCCAATTGTGTACTCTAGAATATTGATAGAGAATGATTTTTCACTGGTTTGTGTTGACAATAACACGTTGAAAAATCAAATGTGGAAAGATTTTCATGATGAATACATTCAGGACTTCAAATCTGATATAAGTAATGATGTAGTTTCTTGTCCCTGTTCCTTTTGCACAAATACTACCTGAGCTGAGTAGGAAGGAACTGCAGATGCTGGTTTACACCTAAGATAGACACAAAATGCTGGAGTAACTCAGCGGGATAGGCAGCATCTCTGGACAGAAGATATTGTGTGATCTGGAATGGGTGATGTTTCGGGTCTGAAGACAGTCTGAAGAAGGGTCTCGACCACAAAACTTCACCCATTCCTTCTCTCCAGAGATGCTGCCTGACCCGCTGAGTTACTCCAGCAATTTGTGTCTTATGTACCTGAACTGAATTGGGTTTATCCATACATAAGGTGTCGTAAATCCACAATACAAAATCTCCCACAATTTGACAACTAATTTACAAACTAATTACTTTCTTCAAAACCGTTGTTGATAGTGACAATGACCATGATTTCCCAGTGCCAACACCGAGATGGGCATAAAAAAATCTGGAAAACTTCAGGGGTATTTTTAATCAGATGGTAAAGTTTGATTTTATTAATATATTGTAATTTCAGTGACTAAATGAATGGAGCGAATACATAGTATAAGCATTTCAGCTCTTCTGACCATGACTTGTATTCTTACCAACCTACCCTTTTTGTCTACCTACCCTTTTCCTACCCTGATCCAAATGTATTCTGTGTGTATTAAACCAAAATACAGCTACATTTTGCTCGTAACAATTTTGTTTATTAGGGATAGTAAATTCAATGTTTCCGAATCACTGCCTGACAGAAAATGTTAAATAGTAATACTTATTCAGCATGAAATAACACTGCTTTTGTTCAGCATTATTGAATGTTTGGCTTTTGTGTTGTGTGCTTGAAATCCATACCGCCAAGACATTTTCACGAAAGACCAAAGTTACTATCCTTTCCAGGTACCAAGATGTATTCCTGGGATGTCAGGACTTTCATATGAGGAAAGATTGGATAGACTCGGCTTGTACTCGCTGGAATTTAGAAGATTGAGGAGGGATCTTATAGAAACTTACAAAATTCTTAAGGGGTTGGACAAGCTAGATGCTGGAAGATTGTTCCCGATGTTGGGGGAGTCCAGAACAAGGGGTCACAGTCTAAGTATAAGGGGGAATTCCTTTAGGACCGAGATGAGGAAAACATTTTTTACACAGAGAGTGGTGAGTCTCTGGAATTCTCTGCCACAGAAGGTAGTTGAGGCCAGTTCATTGGCTATATTTAAGAGGGCGTTAGATGTGGCACTTGTGGCTAAAGGGATCAGGGGGTATGGAGAGAAGGCAGGTACGGGATACTGAGTTGGATGATCAGCCATGATCACATTGAATGGCGGTGCAGGCTCGAAGGGCCGAATGGCCTACTGAAAAATGTTTTCCTCATCTCGGTCCTAAAGGAATTCCCCCTGATCCTTAGACTGTGACCCCTTGTTCTGGACCTCCCCAACATAGGGGAACAATCTTCCTGCATCTAGCATATCCAACCCCTTAAGAATTTTGTAAGTTTCTATAAGATCCCCCCTCAGTCTTCTAAATTCTAGCGAGTACAAGCCAAGTCTATCGAGTCTTTCCTCAAATGAAAGTCCTGACATCCCAGGAATCAGTCTGGTGAACCTTCTCTGTACCCCCTCTAAGGCAAGAATGTATTTTCTCAGATTTGGAGACCAAAACTGTACGCAATACTCCAGGTGTGGTCTCACCAAAATCCTGTACAATTGCAATAGAACCTTCCTGCTCCTATACTCAAATCCTTTTGCTATGAATGCTAACATACCATTTGCTTTCTTCACTGCCTGCTGCACCTGCATGCCTACTTTCAATGACTGGTGTACCATGACACCCAGGTCTCGTTGCATCTCCCCTTTTCCTAATTTGCCACCATTAAGATAATAGGCTAACCTCCTGTTTTTGCCACCAAAGTGGATGACCTCACATTTATACACATTATACTGCATCTGCCATACATTTGCCCACTCACCCAGCCTATCCAAGTCACCTTGCAGCCTCCTAGCATCCTCCTCACACCTAACACTACCCCCCAGCTTAGTGTCATCCGCAAACTTGGAGATGTTGCATTCAATTCCCTCGTCCAAATCATTAATATATATTGTAAATAGCTGGGGTCCCAGCACTGAGCCTTGCGGTACCCCACTAGTCACTGCCTGCCATTCTGAAAAGGACTCGTTTACTCCTACCCTTTGCTTCCTGTCTGCCAGCCAGTTCTCTATCCACATCAATACTGAACCCCCAATACCATGTGCTTTAAGTTTGTATACTAATCTCTTATGTGGGACCTTGTCAAAAGCCTTCTGAAAGTCTAGCTATAATACATCCACTGGTTCTCCCTTATCCACTCTGCTAGTTACATCCTCGAAAAATTCTATAAGATTCGTCAGACATGATTTACCTTTCGTAAATCCATGCTGACTTTGTCTAATGATTTCACCACTTTACAAATGTACTGCTATCCCATCTTTAATAACTGACTCTAGCAGTTTCCCCACTACCGATGTTAGACTAACTGGTCTGTAATGCCCCATTTTCTCTCTCCCTCCTTTTTTAAAAAGTGGGGTTACATTAGCTACCCTCCAATCCTCAGGAACTACTCCAGAATCTAAGGAGTTTTGAAAAATTATCACTAATGCATCCACTATTTCTGTGGCTACTTCCTTGAGTACTCTGGGATGCAGATTATCTGGCCCTGGGGATTTATTGGCCTTTAATCCATTCAATTTACCCAACACCACTTCCCGGCTAACCTGGATTTCACTCAGTTCCTCCACCTTATTTGACCCCCGGTCCCCTGCTATTTCCGGCAGATTATTTATGTCTTCCTTAGTGAAGACAGAACCAAAGTAGTTATTCAATTGGTCTGCCATGTCCTTGTTCCCCATGATCAATTCACCTTACAAAGCAAAGTCAGGCAGTACCCTGGTTCCTCTGCTGCACTGTTCTGTATTTTATGTTTAATAGCAGTCTTCAAACTGTTTTGAATAAATGTAATAGTTTTTTGCTGATCCACCTTATGAATTGCAAGTCATGAACCTGACCACACAAGGGCTTAGTTCCTTACCATGTATTTTTTTTATTTAGACATTAATATAAATGTATTTTCCCATGGAAAATGGGTGCTGCTGGGCAGCCTAGCAAAATGACATGTGAGCCATCCCCACGAAAGGCACCAGTCCTTATAGCGAATGGTCTCACATTGCTATTGAAGGGAGTGCTTCAGGATTTCACCCAGGGAATAGCAAATATATTACTAAGTGAAGATGATGTGTGAAATGGAAATTAGTTTGTGACACATAATCTCCCTATGCCCATGCTGCCCCTTCTGGTTTCTTGTCAAAGATTTAGAGGTGTTGTGAAGGAGGTTTTTGTGAGTTTAACATGTATACATCCAAAGTGCATTAGTTGTGGAGGGAATTTGGTTCAAGGGGAGTTCATTTTTTCCTCAAAAATTGGCAGAGAACTCAATGATTTGTATTTCAATATTGGATATAAATATCAACCACACACCATCCAAAAGTTTCACTTTTTTTTGGTAAACTACAGTGCAAAGGTTAGTTTGCCAATTTGGATGCCCAATACATTTTGGTTTGCTTCGTCAAAAATGTTTAGGGAATTGGCTAAACATTTATGACAACCAACTAAACTGAGATTTGAACCTACAGCATATGGTTTTACAGTTGCACGCACTGCCTATAGTAGGAATTCCTGAGCAAACTTTTTTTTTGAAAGGGAATGTTTTTTTGTAGGATATACAATTGAGAAAACTGCAATATTGCAAGAAAAATTGTCTTCATTGTGTTTTCCTTTTTCTAATTTTATTATTTACAAATTATAAAATATATCTTAAATTTCAATATTTTCTTCAATTATGTTGGCCCGACATACTCCAGTCAATTATATCAGACTAGATTATTTTTGAATTGTATCTCACAACCACAGCATAATTGGAAAGTACATATAACCAAAAAAAAATCATATGATGCTGGTGATGGGTTAGAAAAAACAGTTTAATTCTAATCTTCCCCAATACCGTCCAGTAATTAGACTGGTAAGGACTCCATTGCATTGCCCATTGACATGGCAGCAACCATGAACTTAATCTACATCTGTGTCCTTCCAGGTTTGAGCTGGCTACCTTTCCAAATATCTAACATTTGTCATCTTCTGTGCAAAAGATAAGTCACTGAACTGTTTCTTTGAAAGAAAGCTGAGTTTGTTACATTATTTGTTGTCAGTAAGTTAGAGACAAAAAAGCTATGTGGTGTAGCTTGAGATGTACTTTTTATTGCAGAATGCCTTTGCCTGCATGTGCACTGCTTTGTTGGCACAATATTTCACCTCTTTTGCATACCAGCAAATGATTCCGCTCACAATTGAGCTGTTGTGGTTGTTGGTGAGGCACATCATGGGCTTCAGATCGTTCAATTGTATCTGCTACTTTGGATACGTTGTTAAACATGTTATGATTGTTAGTTGCATCGATTGAAAGTGTTTAATATCATATCAATTAAACTGCAGAGATTTTAGCTTTTCTGGGGTTAACATTACTTATTATTCTGTACTTGTGGCACCTTTATTGTCATTGTTACTAACATTACTAATAACACGTATTAATGTAGGTGCTGGATTCTGTCTGAGTTTCATGGAGCCATGGTGCCTAAAACCATATAATATATTTTGCGATACAGAAACACAGCAGAATTATGTCAGATCTTTGCCAGAAACCGTTTTTGTGGAAACATTTCTGCAGGTTTTGCAAAACACTTAAGTGAATTTTTCTATTTATTTTTGTAGCCTATACTAATCCCTTTAAAGCACTTGGGGGCTGTAAAACGTTACAGACTTAATGGGGCATTGGATTATTACTCTTTGGGTTTGTGTTCTTCCCACCCTCTCCATAGTTAATGATAATTTATGTGTTGATTTATTTCAGGAATTAGGGGGATTTATTAAATATGATGATGGTATAATATTAGGAAGATAAATAACAATCAAGATCATTTTAATAATCTTAAACATTTGTTACATTGATAAATATTCAAAGTTCAACACTGCAAGAACTGGCAGTTTAGTTGGCATTCACATTGGAAAGTTTGCAGGAAAACATTCCTTTTCATGGGAAAATGAGAAATTGAGCTTATTTTCATCAAAAATAGCTTTAAACAGCTCATACTGAACTACCTTCTTTCCACTGAACTGTGGAATTCCTACCATTATACCACTTATGTAGAGAGGTTAATGTAAGGACTGTTTCGGCAAATCCATCCATTTTTTTGATTAATGAGCTGGATTTTCCTGAGAAATGTTGAAAATTCTGTTTGGAATTGCTGGCATTTCCTTTTGTAACCATCAGGAAGTTTGAGACTGCCATGCAGATGTGCAGGCTTCCTGAAAGATGTTCGTTGGTAATTTTCTGACAGTTCTACATTAGATATTGGAGTCCAATGGTGGAATGGTAATGTCCTGCAAGAATGTTTTCTCCTTTGCCTGCACCAGATCTTGGCACAGTCTCAGTGATGTTGTTTGGTTCAATTGAGTGGAATGACTGTGAGGATGCGTAGAAAGTTTCAGGTGATTTATGTTTCTTGAATTAATTGAATGAACTTGAATTATTGAATTGTTTTAAGTGTGATTAAATGTTAAAAAGATTTGGAATATTTAGGAATGATTTTAGTATTTATCTTCCCAATTATATCAAACTGTTTGACAACAAGTTAAGCTGGAGGCATTGGCTTAACTGTCTGTCAATACCTTTCAGTGGACAAAGTTTGTTTAAAACCTGCCATATGATATCATTTACAATAACCCCTGTGCTGAATAGGGCCTTATGAACCAGACTGGAGCCAGCTTTGTTCAAGATTCTGGAATTTGAAGTTCTGCTTCAAGGTAAGTCTGAACCCACAGGTAGAGGAGCAGTGAGGATCGGTGCCAAGAATGATACATCGTTATTTTAAGTGCCATTAATTATTCTGAATGCTCAGGTTTTTGCCTTACAGTCCAGAAAATACAATGTTCAATTCCTAACCTGTATGGATTTGGTCACAGCAGTTGTGAAACTGGGGATGTTACAAACGGTTTCAGGACCAAATAAGTGAGCCCTACTGGAAGGGTATGTGTTTGCAAATTTTGGGGTTGGGGGAGCAAGGTTGAATTTAGCTGTAATTTCCTCCCTCCCACCACTCAATTTCCCTCAGGATAATGTGTGCATGATTGGGAGGAATAATTAATTATGATAGATATCATCGTGGTAAGAAACGGTGACAGGGTTGGAAAATGGAGGAACGTAAATTGAATGAGTTACTTTTAATTTAAAATGGACTGTAGCATCAAACAAGAGTATTATAGAGAATAGGCTATTTTTTTAAATGGATCATATATTTGCTACTTAATATAATTATCCCCAATCTTTGAATAGATTGTCCAATGAAATATTATCTTCGAAGAGGCAGGAAAAATAACAATTGATGGTGGAATCAAAAAAAGTATTTAGAAAGTCAACATGTAGTCCATTTACAAAAGAGACTGTTTATTTTTTTATATATTATTAATTTCTTCCCATCATCCTGTAACCTTAAACATGAGTCATAAAAACAGTTTGGCCTTTAATTTAGTCACCTGTTATTATTATCTTCATATGCAAACTGATTAAAAATATTCTTGGAGTTGAAGCTCTTTCTTGTAACATCGCAAGTGAAAGCTGGAAAACAAAACCTGGCACTGCAAACTTCAAATTTGCAATGGATTTTAACTGGAACTGCCTAAGTGTCAACTCATAAAACACTAGAGTGACCATTCCCCTTGCATTTTATTTATTTTACACATTGGCACAACTAATCAGAGTATATTGCAGTATTTTCCAAACCATGATTTCTATGGGAAATGAATAATTTTAATGCAGAATTATTATTGAATGGAATTTAATGTCACAAAATTATTTTTGAAATGTAGTGCCTTTTATTTTATTTTGCTTTCTAAATTCTGTCAGTTTCTGTCAGTGCTTTATCTTTCTAGTAATTCAAATATCCTTTTCAGTACTCCATAATCAATTAGGCCCATTTAGAAGTGAGTATGATCAATTGCAAATAAATAGTTTTAGAAATGTATGTCTTGACTTGATACTTTGATTGTTTCTAAATTTAAATGAAGTCTATACAGGGCACAGACTTTACTTAAAAGCTTTAGAGTTTGCATGCTATAATTAAACTCCAAATTATTGTGCATCTTTATCTAAATTACAGTCTGGTGGAATTTATCGCACGTGAGCAGAAATAAATACAACTGCTATGTGTGACACTCTTCCAATTAGCTGAGTTTCGAATGAGGTTGCACAGATTTTGTAGACCATTTGTCATTGATCTTGTGCAGGCCTTCAGGCTATCCATTGACAGTTATAGTGAAAGAAGCCAAACCTTTCAACTTAAATAAAATACCATTTAAACTGTCAAATGTTTTGTGTATTTAATAGAACAGCAACCATAACTTGCATTTTACCTGTAGCTGAGGGCAGTGTTACTGCTTATTTTACAAACTTAATATCTTATGGAAAATATTAAAACAATTACTTATTTGGTAGTTTGCAACTTACATTATGCATTTGTTAAAGTTGTAGCATTATCTTGGGCTATTGTGTGGTCTGTTATATTTTATTTCAATGAATGCATTGTAATTTTCCTGGTAGAAATGTTATTACTACTATCCTTATCATCCATTTCAGGTTTAGTTTGTTTTACTTAATTCAGCTGAGGTGGAATGTAGAAGTGGAGAAACACAATGATATAAATTATAGTTTTGATTCCCTTGGTCACTGATATGGTTTTGGTAGATTGTTTTTCCCCTTTGCATTCTGGCATTCAATTTAAAAAGCAGCTATTCTGAATTTGGGTTATTTGTATTAAAAATATTTAGTGAGTTTTGTATTGTTTGTCTTAAATGGAGGCATCAATCTGTTTAAAATAAATCACATTCCAAGACAACGAGCAGAGAATCAGGCAATGTGCAATAAAGCAAGGTGTAAATTGCCTTGAGTTTTGTTTAGTCCAGAATATGGCATACTGTTGTAGGAGCACCTGCTAATATAAATTATATGCTTGTGATCCAAGTTGGAAGTGGTTGCAATAACTATTTCATTATTTTTGTTTGAAAGATTGTTGAGGTTTGGCAAAAACCAGAGTGCTGGTGGAGCACACCATGTCAGGCAGCATCTGTGGAGGGAAAGTGACAGATTGGGACCCTTCTTTAGTTTGGCAGAGAAGGGGGGAGAGAACGCTGGAAAAGAGGGGTGGCAGGGGGGTGGGGGGGGGAGGGGGGCGGCAAAGCCTGGCAAGTGAGAGCTGGATACAGAAAAGCAAGATGGGTGGAGTAAATAACAGAGGCTAGAGGTAAAAAGGAGACACCTTAAATTATTTTGTGTAGCAAAGAACTGCAGATGCTGGTTTAAATCGACGGTAGACATAATATGCTGGAGTAACAGCCGGACAGGCAGCATCTCTGGAGGGAAGGAATGGGTGACGTTTCAGGTGGAGACTCATGTTAGTCTGAATAAGGATCTAGATCCGAAACGTCACCCATTCCTTCTCTCCAGAGATGCTGCCTGTTCCGTTGAGTTACTCCAACATTTTGTGTCTACCTTCGAATTAAACCAGTATCTGCAGTTATTTCCTACACACTCAGATGGGTGGGGTGGGAAATTAACATATATGAAGGAAGGGGAAGAAACAAGTGATGGGGGTGGTGGAGGAAATGCAGGGGCACTGTGGGCACTGAGTGAGGAGGATAGAGAAAGGGGGGTATACATGAAATTAGAGAATGCATTGTTGAAAGTGATGGGGCTGAGTTTTTCCATCCCATCTCCTAGTGCGCACTAATTCTCCCACCATCCCCATCTCCCGGTAAGCTATTTCCCTTTTATCCCAATCTCTTTCTCTGACCCCTTCCACCCATTTCACCCCTCCTCTTCTTTCCTTACCTGACACTCTTATGTCTCCTTTTCACCTCTAGCCTTTGTCACTATTTCCACATGTTTGCGATTACCACCCGCTCCTTCCCTACCTCCCTACTCACCTGTCTCCATGTATCGCTTGCCGGTCCTTGCCCCACCTACCTCTCCTTTCCAGCTTTCTCTGCACTACTCCATCTGTCTGAAAAATGATCCCGACCCATAACTTTGTCCATTCCCTCCACAGCTGCTTCCTGACCCGCTAAGTTCCTCCAAGATTTTGTTCAAGATTCCAGCATCTGCAGTCTTTCATGTCTGCATTAATTTGGTTTGATTCAGCTGTACATTTTGAGGTTGTTTCAAACAAAAATAATGAGACAAAGATCTAATAATAAAATTTGTTGGAGGAGCTCAGTGAGACAAGCAGCATCTGTGGGTGGAGGGGAATGGTCGATGTTTCAGGTTGAAAGATTGTTTATCGCTCCTGATTCCAGAATCTGCAGCCCTTGTGGCTCCAAGATAACGATCCAACATTGGCACGATTTTTGTTACTGTCTTTATCTAGTTCACCTTCATTGCTATCTACGGTGCCCTCCATAATGTTTGGGACAAAATCCCATCATTTATTTATTTTCCTCTGTACTCCACAATTTGAGATTTGTAATAGAAAAAATCACATGTGGTTAAAGTGCACATTGTCAGATTTTAATACAAAATGTTTATACATTTTGGTTTCACCACGTAGAGATTACAGCAGTGCTTATACATAATCCCCCCATTTCAGGGCGCAATAATGTTTGGGACACGGCAATCCGCTTGGGGAGTCTGCATCCTCTGGGCTTGAACATTGAATTTTCTAAATTCTGTTAATCCTTGCTGTCTCCTCCCCTTCCCACCTCTCCCCCAGCCTTCGGGCTCCTCCTCCTCCTTTTTGCTTTCTTCTCCCGCCCCCCCCCCCCCCCCCCCCCCCCCGGTCTCCCATCAGTCTGAAGAAGGGTTTCGGCCCGAAACGTTGCCCATCTCCTTCGCTCCTTAGATGCTGCTGCACCTGCTGAGTTTCTCCAGCCTTTTGTGTACCCTCGTGTAAATGAAAGTAGCCATGTTTAGTATTTTGTTGCATATCCTTTGCATTCAATGACTACTTGAAGTCTGCGATTCATGGACATCACCGGTTGCTGGGTGTCTTCTCTGGTGATGCTCTGCCAGGCCTGTATTACAACCATCTTTACCTTATGCTTGTTTGGGGGGCTAGTCCCCTTCAGTTGTTTCTTCAGCATATAAAAGGCATGCACAATTGGGTTCAGATCGAGAGATTGACTTGGCCACTCAAGAATTGACCATTATTTAGCTTCAAAAAACTGCCTTGTTGCTTTAGCAGTATGTTAGGGATCATTGTCTTGCTGTAGAATGAACTGCCGGCCAATGTGTATTGAGGCATTCGTTTGAACCTGAGCGGATAGATTGTGTCTATGCACTTCAGAATTCATTATGCTGCAACCTTCAGCAGTTGCATTATCAATGAAGATAGTGAGCCAGTACCTTCAGCAGCCATACATGCCCAGGCCATAACACCCCAAGCACCGTGTTTCACTGATGAGGTGGTATGCTTTGTATCTTGGGCAGTTCCTTCTCTCCTCCATACTTTGCTCTTGCCATCACTCTGATATAAGTTAATCTTCGTCTCATCTGTCCACAAGACCTTTTACCAGAACTGTGGTCTTTTAAGTTCGTCTTGGCAAACAGTAACCTGTCAATCCTATTGTTGCAGCTAACCAGTGTTTTGCATCTTGCAGTGTAGCCTCTGTATTTCTGTTCATGAAGTCTTCTGCGGACAATGGTCATTGACATATTCACTCCTGAAGCGTGTTTCTGATCTGTCGGACAGGTGTTTCAGGATTTTTCTTTATTATATAGAGAATTCTTCTGTCACCAGCTGTGGAGGTCATCTTTGGCCTGCCAGTCCCTTTGCGATTAGTAAGCTCACCAGTGCTCTCTTTCTTCTTAATGATGTTCCAAACATTTGATTTTGGTTAGCCTAATGTTTGGCTGATGTCTCTAACAGTTCTATTCTTGTTTCTCAGTCTCATAATGGCTTATTTGACTTTCATTGGCACAACTTTGGCCCTCATGGTGATAAACAGCAATAAAAGTTTCCAAAGGTGATGGAAAGACTGGAGGAAAGACTAGGTGCTGAGAGCTCTCTTCTACCTGCATTATGGATGCAATTAAACACCTGAGCAATTACAGACACCTGTGAAGCCATGTGTCCCAAACATTATGGTGCCCTGAAATGGGGGGACTATGTATGAACAGCTGTAATTGGTACATGGTGAAACCAAAATGTACAAAAATGGCCTTTATTAAAAGCTGATGTGCACTTTAACCACATGTGATTTTTTCTAGTACAGAGACAAATAAATAAATGATGGGTCTTTATCCCAAACATTATGGAGGGCACTGTATGTCTGCCAGGTGTTCACTACGCTTATTTTCACAGACATATTATATTTACAGCTATTGTTTTTGGCTGCAACTCATGCCAACTTGAATTTCTCTTTTCCTGCATTTGATTCACTAATGACCACAGATATCTGACATGGTCTGTTTCTGATAAAGGACTATCAAACTGAAATAACTTGATTGCTGTTTTAAATCGTATGGGTGGATATGTCCACTAACTATGAAAATATTGAGCATCTTTAGCATTTCTAAGATGTAAGGTTATGTCTTTCCAAGGTACCACCCAACCAATGTACAGTCCATATTACGAATGAGTGTTTGAGGACCGGACCGATTCGTTTGCTGGTTGCTGCAGGACTGAAAGCATCTGCTGCCATAATGGAACATGGATTGTGGCAATATCTGAATGGTTAAGTTAAATGCTAGAGTTTCACTGAACACTTCGCTGTGTTGGCCTATGTTGTTATGTAAATATATTGCCGGCGGACACATTTCCGACTTCCATGTTCAAATTTATTGTCATATGCGTAGTATGATGAGGCACAGGTACAAACTGCAAACTGTTCGGGTTTATGAACAGTTCTTATGAACCAGAACCTTGCCATAACCTGGGAAGGACCTGTGATGTTACCTAGCGCATCATTCCCATCTATTCTTCTTGTTTAAAGGCAATAATTAGTGAGAGGGTAACAGACTGACATCATTTTAGAAATCTCCAAACAGTGACTGAATAATATAAAGAGTAAATGGATTATGAGACTGAAGTAATAGATATAAAAAAGAAACAGCAAGAACCTCTACAAGTATTTCAGAAGGAAGTAACTTTTCATCCTTTAGAAAATGATACGGGTGAATAAGTAATGTGAAATAAGGAAATAGCAAAGATTCTGAGTAAATATTTTCCAACTGTATTCATGTCAACGAACAGTTAACAATGCCCATTAATAGGATATATGAGGCAAAGGGAAAAAACGAGCCTATGATGATCTTAAGGGTGGCACAGTGGCGCAGCGGTAGAGTTGCTGCCGTATAGTGCAGAGACTCGGGTTTGATTCTGACTACGGGTGCTATGTGTGCGGAATTTGTACATTCTCCCTGTGACTGTGGTTTTTCTCCGGGTGCTCCGGTTTCCTCCCACAGGTTTGTCAGTTAATTGGCGTCAGTAAAATTGTAAATTGTCCCGTGTGTAGGATGGTGCTGGTGTATGCGGTGATTGCTGGTCGGCACGGATTTGATGGGCCAATGGGCCTGATTCCATGCAGTGCCTCTGAAGGCTAAAGTTTAAAGATCTCTGTCATTTGACAAAAGTACTGTGCAGACTATCGAGAGGAAAGACTGACAGGTCCCCAGGACCTGATGGCCTACATCCTAGGTTCTCAAAAGAAGTGCATGCAGTGATGATGGTAACAATGCTTGTGATCTTCCCAGATTCCTGGCAACTGTAAAGGTCCCATTGGATCGGGACACTGTAAATGTAATGACCCTATGCCTGCAAGGAAAAAGGATAAAAAACTGAAACCCATTGCCCAGTTAGCCTAACATCTATAATTAAGAAAATGGTGGAATCCATTATTTGGAAGTTTGGTAATAGGATAATTGGTAAATTTTGTTTTATGAAAGAGATATTGCATTTAATCTTTTTTTTGGTACTCTTCAATGTGGAACATGGATCTTGGAGATGTCATGTATTTGACATTCCAAAAGGCATTTAATAAGGATACTGCACACTGCACACTACGTTGTGCTAATATAGTAGCATGGATGAAGGATTAGCAAATTGAACCCATAATCAATGGGGTTTTGAAGAATTACACAGATAAGATTCTGAGAAGGTTTAACAGGGTAAATGCTAAGAGGATGTCCACTCTTCCGAGGGTTTTTGAACTGGGAACAGTATTTCTAGATAAGGAATTGCAGATATAAGGGAGAGATGAGTTGGCTCTCTGAGGATGGTAAATCTTTAGGAATCTTTGTCACTGTAATCTGTGATGGTAGAGTTATGAAACATGTCAAGGACAAGATAAGCAGACTTTGTATTAAAATAAGTGCAGAGTTTATGGGGAACAGAAAGAAAAGTGGAACCAGCAAAGTTCAGATCAGCCACGATCTTATTGAATGGCAGAGCAGGTTTGAGGGGTTAAATGGTCTGCACCTATTTCTGTTCTTGTGTTTACTAAAGAAATGTGATAGTTCTTGTAATATATTCAATGAAATAACAGCATTGCATTTGATTCATTTACTTCTATCATTTAAAAGAAATACTAACATCATTTTCATGTACTGTGCTTGGTCAATATCGATATTGACACACTTGTACATGTACGTCATGTTTCTATAGATATCTACTGGTATTTTAAAGGAATATACAGTGCCCTCCATAATGTTTGGGACAAGGACCCATCATTTATTTATTTGCCTCTGTACTCCACAATTTGAGATTTGTAATAGAAAAAAAATCACATGTGGTTAAAGTTCAATTGTTAAATTTTATGAAACAGAGTCCGCGGAGCATTTTTGAAAGCTGAGCGATCACTGATCACCGGCCTCGGGGGTACCTGGTGAGCATGCAAAGCGAACAAGCGGTGGGAGGGTGTGAGAGGGGCTTACTAATCCCATTTTGAAATTTGAGTGTATTTAGTGCATTGTAGAAGTATGATTTCAATGTTTTTGGTTTGAAGTATTTTTAAGATAATGTAGGGCCTACATGAGAGATAGTAGCAGGTGATTATTATTTTTGACCCAAAACGACACGTCACCCATTCATTTTCTCCAGAGATGCTGCTTTACTGAGTTACTCCAACATTTTGTGTCTATCTCCCCTATTGCCTTGCCCTTCCTCCCAGTCTTTTACAAGGTTTCCCATTCAGTGCTAGGCCCAGCCCTCTTTGTGAAGTGTCTCCTGAAGCACTGACTCTCCACTCTCTGCCGAGTTTGTCGTCTGCCGTTGCCTCTGGTGTGATCACCCGAAGTCCATGTTGTACGTCTCTTGGAACAATTTCTCCTTGCTTGTTCCACCACAGGATTGTGAACATGCTCTCAGTCTCCTACTCCCCACCCTGCAACGTAAATAGCCTGAGAATCTACACATGACTGAGACCTTTCATTGCTCACCCATTCTGGCTTTCCTATGAACTCTTGACATCCTTCCAGGTGTGAGACCAGAGCTGACCCTGGAATCTATCCGGGGTTAGCCAGTGTTTGGCATGACAGCTCTGTCTTTTTTGTTCCTGCAGCAGGAAGGAGCAGGAAGGTTGGGTTGTTCAGCAGCTTTCTCCATTAGTCCGACCCTTGACCTCGTGCCCTCAGACCCCGCGCCCCTCCTCCCGTCGCTTGCTTCCACACGGCTCCATGTGTGAGTGTGGGAAGCCTCCACTCTTCCATCCTCCAACCTGCTTCACATTCACCGGCCCGCCAGCCTGCCACTACCACGGTGAGTTGCTGATCCCCCCTCCCTCCCGGTGTGTTACGGGTGACGTTGGTGCTTCCTGCAGACACTGAACTGTCTGTGTTGGTCACTAAAGTACATCTGCTGGGCTGGCCGCTAACTCCCGGGGGAAACATTGCTAAAAACCCTCACCCTCCACCCCCCCCCCCCCCCCCCCGGTTCCACGGCCCATTCTAAAGGCCATTTTTATACATTTTGGTTTCACCATGTAGAAATTACAGCTGTGTTTATACATTATCCCCCCATTTCAGGGAACCATAATCTTTGGGACACATGGCTTCACAGGCCTTTGTAATTGCTCAGGTGTGCTTAATAACCTCCTTAATGCTGGTATAAGAGAGCTCTCGGCACCTAGTCTTTCCTCCAGTCTTTTCATCACCTTTGGAAACTTCTATTGCTGCTCATCAATGTGAGGACCAAAGTTGTGCCAATGAAAGTCAAACAAGCCATTATGAGACTGGGAAACAAGAATAAAACTGTTAGAGATATCAGCCAAACCTTAGGCTTACCAATATCAACTGTTTCGGACATAATTTAGAAGAAAGGGAGCACTGGTGAGCTTACTAATCCCAAAGGGGCTGGCAGGCCAAGGAAGACCTCCACAGCTGATGACAGAAGAATTCACTCTATAATAAAGAAAAATCCCCAAACACCTGTCCGACAGATCAGAAACATTCTTCAGGAGTCAGGTGTGGATTTGTCATTGACCACTGTCTGCAGAAGACCTAATGAACAGAAAATACAGAGGCTACACTGCAAGATGCAAACCACTTGTTAGCAGCAAAAATAGGATGGCCAGGTTACAGTTTGCCAACCACAGTTCAGGAAAAAGGTCTTGTGGACAGATGAGATGAAGATTAACTTCTATCAGAGTGATGGCAAGAGCAAAGTATGGAGGAGAGAAGGAACTGCCCAAGATCCAAAGCATACCATCTTGTCTGTGAAACACGGTGGTGGGGTGTTATGGTATGGGCATCTATGGCTGCTGAAGGTACTGGCTCACTTATCTTCACTGCTGATGGTAGTAGCATAATGAATTACGAAATGTGTAGACACATCCTATCTGCTCCAGTTCAAACGAATGCCTCAAAACTCATTGGCCGGCGGTTCATTCTACAGCAAGACAATGATCGCAAACATACTGCTAAAGCAACGAAAGAGTTTTTCAAAGCTAAAAAAATGTCAATTCTTGAGTGGCCAAGTCAATCACCCGATCTGAACCCAATTGAGCATGACCTTTATATGCTGAAGAGAAAACCTAAGGGAACTAGCCTCCAAAACAAGCATAAGCTAAAGATGGCTGCAAAATCACCAGCATCATCAGAGAAGACACCCAGCAACTGGCGATGTCCATGAATCGCAGACTTCAAGCAGTCAAAATGTATGAAAATGGCCTTTATGAAAATCTGACAATGTGCACTTTAACGACATGTGGTTTTTTTTCTATTACAAATCTCAAATTGTGGAGTACAGAGGCAAATAAATAAGTGAGATTTACAGTGGTTTAACATTATGGAGGGCACTGTACAATCATTAACTATATTTTCATTGATTTAAAAAGTCACATTTTTATCATGATACCAACTCAGCTCTGAATAAACCATTTTCCACTGGATAATTTCTCAATCATTCTGGTATCTGTTATATATTTGGTAAAATTTCAATTTTTTTGTATTTTGCAGCCAAGAAACTTAAATATAAAGATAAGTTAATTGCTTGGATTTTCTAGACAGCATCAAAAGTAAAGGCACTTGTCGTTCACAATGCTGACAGCTCTTCATAGGTATAAGTGTGTTTTTGAGCCCTGATTTGTGGTGATTAGATATCCATTTTGATAGAAAGTGCTCCATAATGTGCCACAGTAAGTGATTTCAAACCAGAAAGCACTGATCTATTTATATTTACTTTGGTGTGAAGTTGCGTTGGTAGGTAGGTCATGTCTTTGAAGTATACAATGCAGATGGTGATCACTGCAGTATAGTAGATGATGTGCCAGATTTGAAGTCCTGAACTATCATTATGCTTTCTTTAGATAGTCATTGGAATTGGTGGTGAATTTCAACATTTATGTCTATCATTGTTGAGAAATGACTCCCAAGATGTGGAAAGAGGTCCATATTTACTGGGGTCTCTTCATGGCCCTTTATTGTCACAGGACACTATCAAGCAGCAGGGTAGGTAAAACAGAAATGAGTGTTCATGGATAAAGTTCATAGCCGACTATCAGCAATGATCCTTTTCTACTCTATAGTCAGAGGCATGGATCCTACCTACAGTAGAAACCAATAGCCCTGGAGAAGTATTTCCAATATTGTCTCTGCATCAATCTTCAAATCCAATACAGGATCAACAAGTCGTTATCCCCAGCAGAGAGGTCCTAACTACATTTAAGTGGCTCTAATGAGTGCTGCACGGTAATATGTTCCCAATACCAAACTTCTACATCGATGCAATAACAGCAAGAAATTGCTAGGCGGCCACTGGAAATACTTCAAGGATGATCTCAAAGCCTCCTTGAAACGTTGTATCATCAATTCATTGAAATTGCTGCTCATGACTGCTCAAAATGGGGAAGTATATGAAATGACACTGAGATTTTAAGTATGTTTGTCAGAAGTACATAGATCACCAGTAAAAATGGAGGAAGAAGTGCACCACCTTACTGTAGCCAAATTGGCAGGTCCCGTATTGCCCTTATTAGCTATCTTCAGTAATTATACAGTAGAATGGAAGCAAGCTACCCTTGACCTCATGGGACTGCCTAAGAAGAAGGAAATACAGAAAACAACATCAAGAAGATGGGATTGAAAGATAAATATTTTTGAAAGAAAGAGGTAGAAAGAAAAATATTAAAAATATTTCAATGTTTATACATCTCTAGTAATAATTAAGATCTGAAGTAAGAATATGTACACAAAATTGAATCTTTAAACTCAGTGAGGTTGCTTTGTCATAATTAGGGCATTGTTAACTCTTGAATGAACAATCTCTTAACTTTTACATTGAGTACGATGGATATATATAAATACTATAACTTCATGGCCTTCGATTATTTAAAGCTGAAACTTTCAGTCAGATACCAATGTAGTGAATCTTGCGGGGGAGCAAAGCAATTTAGTTTGCAAACTTTAAAAGTTAGTATTTAATTGCTTCTATGGCTATCGATGGTTGCTATCTGATTTTCTCCATAATCATTTCTCACTGCCATTTTTATTGCAAAATCTTTGCATACAAACAAAGTGTAGCAGCTTCTGACAGCAAGGGGCTAAAATATTCAAATAGCCACGTGTTTATGGAAATAATGTCTCTATGTCACTCATTTGAGCAGCAAAAGATTGCACATTAGACCATTGGCATAATATTGTTAAATTCTCAAAATATTTAGAATGACTCTTGACTGAACAATACATGGAACAAATCTTGAAAATAACAGAAGACCACTGAATCTTTTGTTACTGTCAACTAAAGATGTCCATCATTCTTTCCAGAGCTTTACTGATCCCAGTTTCCAATAAGCTGCCTTGTCGTTTTAAGGTCATATGGGAAGCTGATATTTCTGCTATTCATCCTGCATTGCATGCAACTTTGGTTCATTTAAAATAACATCAATACAAAAATTATTTCAGTTTGTTCAATGACTTGAAAGATGCATTTTAGATGTGTGACTTTAAATATGGTGCTGGAGTAGGAAATCGTTAATTGAGACTTTTTTTCCCCAAAAATCTGTATGCAATGAATCATTATCATTTTTACTACGAACATTACATTTCTATTATTTTGTGCTTTGTTGTCCTTGCAAGAAAGGATAGAGTTACTGGCCAAATTATTTCAATTTAAATGCTCTCATTTCTGCCTCAGCTGCACTGGTATGTCTATTTTTTTAGGTTCTACTTTTCTATTTATTTGGACTATAAAGTTTTATGAGGGTAATTTATAAATTCATTGATAAGCATCTCATTTTGAAGATGACACAATATTTTCTGTTTATGCTGCACTCTCATAAGAAGAAATTAATATCAGAAAGACAATTAGAACTATGCAGGTGTAATTCTTAATTATGATTATGAAGAACTAAACTGTCTGCCTTTTTGCATTTAATTGAAACTCAATATAGTGTAAAGAATTTAATTTAAATACACAACTCTTGAAAATTATTTAATTAACCTGAATTAAAGTGTATGTTCACTCTATTTATTGGTGATTTTGTAAGGAATTTCTCCTTGTTCTGCCTTAAATGTTGTAACAAAAGACCAACATGTGGATTAAGAAAAGGACCTACATCATGCTGATGCTTATTCAAATTGGCTATGTGCAATTTGTCCTGTCATAGAGAGTCCAGTGTTTAATTCCTTGGATCTGATAAATAGCGCCAAATAATATGTCCACAATGAGAAAAATATATAATTTACCTGACATTGGTAGTAATTAAGTTCAAAACTGGAGAATATCATTCCAACAATATTCAATTTCACCATGTTGTAATTTACAAACATATGCAATCCAACTTGACCAATAACCACTCAGCTCAACATCCAGTATAAGCCTATGGCTTAACAAACTTCAAACACCACTCTGCAATCCTCGGGCGAAACTAAATCTTAGCCTTAAGTAAAGGCTATGAAAATCATTAAATTGCTTGGTGAAAAGGAGCAACATTACATAAATAGTTTCAGTGTATGCCTGTAAAATGTTAAGATGATAATATGTACTCATTCTTAACTGCATGTCGACCAACAGGAGGAAAATTAGCCAACATTAGAAATCTGGGAAATAAACATTATCTATTATGTAATTACTTTCTTCACCCTCTCCAGCTATCTCTCCGGAATACCTTAACAGTTAGAGAGACACGTGATAATCCCCTGTCCAGATATTTTATCACACACTGCTTGTGTCATTCTACATTTGATAGCAGAAATAGTACTTTAACCAAATGTAATAAACAGTTTGTTTCATGCAATACATTTCCTGCTCTTTTTTTCCTCCTGCAATCACCCTTGTCCCCACTTTATAAATTTGTTTAAATGGACTTCACTGTCATATTTCTCATAGTGCCCTATCTTTACTGCATAAGAAGAGGCCATTCGGCCAGCTCCACGAGCATTGCCATCAATCCGATTTTCCTGTTTATTTCCCTATAACCTATTCTCTCTCACATGCCCATCAACAACCCTGATTCTCCTGACAGCAGGAAGTGTTTACAATAACCAAGTAACCTACCCACACATCTTCGGGACATGGGAGGAAACCAAATCACCTGAGTAGGAACCCACAGGGTCTCAGGAAGAATGTGCTAAATCTACAAAGACGGCACCTGATGTCCGGATCAAAGTCCAGTTGCTGGAGCTGTGTGGCCGCAGCAGAAACTGCAGTGCCGTTGTGCCGTCTTGTCATTGTAAAGCAGTTTATTGAGTGCTAACAAAAACTGTTTAATGTAAAAATTGAAAGATTTGGTCATTATTTGATATTGCAGTGATTGTTGAATTAAGGACCGGTATATGAAATCAGAGCCATCCAGTGACATTCACTAATTCAATTTAATACATTTAACTCCTGTAACAAATAATAATATTTCATATATTGTTGACTGGCTTTGTGCTGACCAGGTTCACAAGATCAATATTGTAAATAGTGAAGGAAAATAAATCTGTATTCAGTATTGTTGTACAATCTGTTGGCGACTGCTCTGATTTTTCTGGTTAAATCTGTTATAGGTTCTGACTTTACATATTTTATTGTCACATAAGCAAAATCAAAAATCACCACTTGTTCTGACATGAGTTAAGTTTGTTTTTTCTGATATGTTTATTTTGAATTATTGATATATAGCCTCCTCCCTTTACATCCATTGTTGACTTTTGCATCTGCATTTGCACTCATTTCCCATAATAAGCATTTTATACAGCTACTACCAAATTGAGTAGTCAGTTTTAACACACTTGGAAAAGGGGAATGAGATTTGCAAATGATAAATGGGGAAGTTGACTACCTAACTAATAAAGATTTGTCTTAATCAAGTATGATTTGTCAGAACAGGAGCGCATCAGGGTCAGGGCAGAAGCAATGAATAATACAGCATTCACAGGAGGAAAGGACCACAGAAATGCGTAATAAATATGCTGTGATTATCCAGTGCTAATTCATATTCAGGGGATGAATTATTTCAGACCAGTCACAACGATGGCGAGCCCTACCATCCTTCATAGAACTGTTTAAAGATGGTAAAAAGTTATTTATTTCTCTCTTAAAAATTATCCTTTAAATTGTGTTTATATTCAAGCTTGTAGTTACCTTGAATATAATTATTTAAGGGTATCGCTTTATTGTCATCTATGTCGTGGCTGCACTTTCTGCTTGTGGCTGTTCTCCTTGTGAAAAGGGCCAAAGTTCGTCAGTTGTGCTGCATACTGAATGAAAAAAACTCTTGCAAAATTGATGATAGCCCCAATTATTTATCTGTGTAGGGCAGTCAGAGTGAAGCAGATGCCATTGTGCCCCACGCCAGGATGAAATTAATGTATGATGTTTTGATCCCTATGTGTCAAGACAACAATTCATTTTGTGATATTCCAGCGGACATGCTTCTTTTCCTTGTTTATTGACTTCACTAGTCATTGACTATGAGGAAAAAACACAATTCATCAAAGTGACAATGTTTTACCCTCAATTACTGTCTGTGGCATTGTCACATTTGCTGGTGGAAATAAATTGAATCATTAGAACCAAGGTGAAGATGTCAACTTGGCAGCCAAACGAAACAGAGAAGAATCTAATTAACCAACCTGCTTTGAATCAGCAGTATTTAATGGCATCTGTTTTCCTTTTTTTTTCTATGGGAGGGTGTACGAGATCATCTTAAAACATTTTTTTCAGTGTGTTCTTTTTATCATAAAATTCTTAAAATGCATTGAACCTGTGGGGAGGCATTATGCTATTGATAATCCCATGAGACAAACCAGTACCGAAGAAATACCTTAATGGGAACATCAATTTAGTCAAATATCTGAAAAAAAATGTATCCAGCTACATCTGTCATTGTTAGTTTGAACATTTAACACTTTCGCAAACTCAGCACAGGAAGTATTGTCGATTTTATTTCATATTTCTTAATTGTTAAGTTTTGATTACATGTTTATGTGTTTTAGACATTTTTAACATCATTATACATTTCACTTTTGTTGTTCTAAACTTAGAGAAGAACAAACCTAATTTGATCAGAGATTTCTCGGAATACTCTAATTTAAAAATATCTTTAAAGATTTTAATTTATTTTTAAAAGCCAGTTCTTTGCATAAACCTATTTAGATGGTATGTGAAAGATATATACTTTTCTGCAATTCAGCAATAATTATGAAGCATGCAATTTGAAGTACTTACTACAAATATCCTTTATAGTTTGCATTTGATTTCTCAACAAATATTATTGTATGTTTACCCAAATCTTTCAGTTCTGTACAATTGACCTACGCAGCTGCTGCAAAATTATCTGGAAGGCAATTTGCTTTTTGCAATGTTTCACCAGTTTCTATTGTTTCTGCAGAATTGGTTTCTCAGGTTGCAGCGGAGGTTGGCCACTAAAATAATTTAATTTCTGTGAAGTTTTGAAGGTTGTTGACTCAGTTTAGGTTCAGTCTCACTGTCTTGCACACTGAAGAGATTTTGATGCTTCATTTTTATCAACTTTGTACATGCAGCGTAACTTATAGTGATTGTTATCTTTGGGTTACAGAACAAATTGGACAGGAGATTCTGGAGAACCTCCATCATGACAAAGAAAAGATTCAACGAGCTCGGGAAAGAGTGAGTATGCAATTGTTCAACTGAAGGGGCTTTGAGTCGATCTCTGTAGAAAATAACACAGTGCAAAATAATCAGATCTTCAAGTGAAGGGCCATAATGAACATATTTTTTTCCTTAAATAAACTTATAAAATAGTTCACACATACTAACTGCCAAATCGAAAAATCTAACCTTTATTCCAAATGTCGACTGATTTTATAGATTTTGTAAAAAGATTTCTGTTAAAATGAAGACCAGCAATATTAATATTGCTAATGGTCTTTTAACTCTTGATGAACTGTTTTCTTCATGTAGCTTTAGATTAATAAGTGTAATCTAGCTTTTGCTAGTTGGAGTTTATTGAAAAAAATACATTGCTCTGAAAATAGCGCCCAAACAATGAGGCTCAATTTTTTGGGACATTATAACAACAAAAAAATCTTGTGCATGACCATGCCTTACCTTTTTCCTAAACGGTGAACTGAACAAGGGATATCATCTTTCTTCAGGATATTCTGACTTCAGTCAAGTTGTTGGTTCTGCTTGTGTATCTTATTAATTGCAACTTAAATATTTTTCAAATCCATATATCTTATATATAATATAGAAAGGCCTCAAATTGCTTAATTCAAGATTATTTAATTCACATGATTTCTATGAATTTTAATTTTTGCTGCATTTTCTTTCATTAATCTTCCCACATAATTATCCTGATTGTGCTATAATTTTGATAACTTATTGATGCAATTCTACATTAAATTGTTCAGGTAGGTTACAGATCTCTGGAACTGTACGTAACCTTTGATTTTCACCAGCCACTGTATTTTAAATTTATAGTCAAACAATCTATGCAGTCAGTTTTTCGAACTCACAGATACATTCCACATGAGAGTGGGAAAATATGCAAATTTATTTCTCTGTTCATTCCAGAATTCTAACTTCAAGAGCAGAGTTCATAGGTTTTTCTATGACTGCATATTTCTGCAAAGGTAGCAAAAGGGATCAGTACAAAAACAGCATGCCAGCTTTAGACTCACCAAAATATTGGAGTCTGCACTTTTGTGCTTGAGTATACCTTAAAGGGATCAGCTTTTCCCTCGAAGAAAAAGGTAGAATAGAGAACTATCATTTTCCTAGAATAATGAATTCATAATCAAGATTTTGAAATGAATTCTAGGTCATAACCTTGACTGTATCAACTTATGCTCGTGTTCGCCAAATTTTATTAAAGCTAATGTCTTTTTGAATGAAGAATATAAATGATAAAGTTGGCTTCTGACAAGATTTTTTTACACAGCTATTGTTGAAAATATACATTAGATTTGTGAAGAAGGAAAAGTATGCTTTGTATATTCTTGGAACTAGAAAGGCTTTTTTATTTGATGTATTAGTCTAGCCATACTTATTTCTTAGTAGAATATGAGTGTCTTTCTTTTAAAAGAGTAAAATTAATTCTTCTCATTGGCAGTGGAGACCTGTTTTTAGTTTGAAAGTTGAACTTTTGTGTATGAAATAACTATTTAGTCATGTTCTGCCAAGTAAACCTTTGTGTCTTATTTTCTCTTTCAGCTGCGTGAAACTGATACAAACCTTGGTAAGAGCTCCAGGATCTTGACAGGAATGTTGCGAAGGTAAGGTCAAGGTAGGAATCTGTTGTGTTTTTTCTATAAATAACCTTCCCCCTCCCTTGAATGAAGTACTCGTTTTGCAGAAGTGCCAAATAATTGAACTGCGTTTCCTTCTTGGCGCTTGTTTTGCCATTTGCGCTTTTTTTCCCGAAATATACGCGGTTCAAAGTATGCACAGCCTCATCTCATGTAGAACAAAATATAAATTGTCTGATTGCACATTGGGTGGCATTGTTTCATGCTAGCTGGACTAAAAACATTGCTGGAGTATGCTGCAGCTGGTGGCTATGGTAGCAGTGATATAAATTGTTTTCTTCTAATTTAAAGCACTGATTTGTTAATTTTTTAAATAGTTAATTCTGTTTTGGTTTTTAATTGATTCTTGGTAGATTGGATAGTGCCAAGGTACAGAATGTTATTTGTAAGTGAGAGCCATCAAAAATCATGATTTAAACTCTGGCAGCATTTGTTTGAGGATTAATTTTATTTGTCTTTTCTCTCACTTCTGCCAACCTTTTACAATAATAGTCAATAAAAATTTTCACAATAAATCCACTAAAAATAAGTGATCAGATCATAATGTAATCAAGCATTGATTAGGAGCATCTTGCATCGGAAAATGAAACTAGTCACTATTGAGGAATAGAAGACAAGAGTGGTAATGTCAGTTTTTAGACTTTGTACCTTCAACTTTGACTTGCATGAAGCCCCTGTTAAAGACAGGTGAGACATTATTGTATGCATGAGAGGTCAAATGAAGCAGCTTTTGTCATCCATTTTGCTCCTAATAAATCTTCAATGCATTTACAAAAGATGGTTGGGATATTTTGGGAAAGGCCATTCATAATGTTATTCATTCCTCTTTGCCACAGATATTCGAAATATACTGTGCATAATCCTTTGTTTTACAATTTAGATAGTTTCAAAATACGAAATATGGTTTCTGACAGTGTGGTTTTCTTTGTGAGGAGCTTCTGGCAAATCATTTGAGAAAGATGACTGAAGTCCCTTTGGCAAATCACGGGCTAGACTTGTGGAGTCCTTCAGGCAAATCACTCTGGCTAGACTCATAGAGTGCTTGTGTCAGATTTCTCTGGATAGACTCGGGGAGTGCTTCAGTCAAATTTATCTGGATTCATGGATCTTTGAGTCTTTTTTCTTTTGCAAAGATAGTGAAGACCTTCAGTGAAATAATTCATGAATTCCTTAAAGCACATCACTGGATATCACAAGAATTAGGTGAAAAGCAAAACTGTAAGAAAGAAGCAAACAGGAGGTGCTATAGACAAAGTCCAATATCCACAATAGGTAGACGTGAATAATACAGCATCCTAGCTTATGGAAGAACTGTTCAGAAGGCTGATAACAGAGGGGAAGAACCATTTCCTGCTTTCAAGCTTTCAAACTTCTGTACCTTCAGCTGCACGGTAGCAGGGAGAAGAAGGAATAACTGGGGTGGGACAAGTCTTTAATTATATTGGCTGCTTTTCTGAAGCACGGTAAAATGTAATTGTGGGAAGTCTGGTCTCTGTGATGGACTCGGCTACATCTACAAGTCCCTACAATTTCCTGCCGTCTTGGGCAAAGCTGTACCCAAACCAAGCTGGGATGCAACTCGGCAGTATGCTTCCTGTGGTGTATCTGTAGAAGCTTGAAAGAGTCATTGGAGGCATGCTGAATTTTCTCACTCAGGAAGTAGAGGTATTAACGTGCTTTCTTGGCTGTTGCATCAATGTGGTTGGTCCACGACAGATTATAGGTAATATTAATTTGAAGGAACTTGATTGAAGCGCTTGACCGTTTCCACTTATTTATCATTGATATTAATTGAGGTATACACTCCACCATACTTCCTGATGTCGATAACTAGCTACTTTGGCTTCATCACATTGAAGCAGATATAATTGTCCTGACACAATGTTACAAAGCTCTCTATCTCTTTCCCCTACTTCGTCTGATCATTGTTCGTGATCCGTCCCACTGGTGTCATCTGCAAACTTTTAGATGGAGTTAAAGCCGAATTTGGCTGCACTGTCATAGTGTACAAGGAGTAGAGGACTGAGAATGTATCCTTGCGAGGCACCGGTATTGAAAATCATCGTGGAGGAGGAGATCAGAAAGTTGAGAATCCAATAGCAGTGGGTGGTGTTGATTCCTAGATCAAGGAGTTTGGAGACGAATTTGGATTAGATTATGGTGTTGATGGTAAAGCTATAGTTGACAAATAGGAGTTTAATGTAGGAGTCCTTATTGTCTGTATGTTCCAGAGATGAGTTTAGGACCAGGAAGACAAGCAAATCTTGTGGACCTGTTGTGACGATAAGCAAACTGCAGTGGACCAAGACTGTTGAGAGGCTGGCGTTAATGTGTGCCATCACCAGTCTGTCAGAGCTACTGGGCAGAAGTATTTAATGCACACTATCTTACTTTTGTTTTGTGCCGAGATGATAGTAGTATTTTTGTAACAGGTTCAGACCTCAGATTGCTGTTGTGAGAAATTAAAGACGTCTGTGACTATCTCTGGCAGCTGATCTGCATAGGCGCTGAGGATGCGGCCAGAAACTCCATTTGGACCAGTTGCTTTTCATGGAATTGCTTTCACGAAGACCATTCATACGTCTGCCTCAGTAAACACTGGTGCAGGTGCACTGAGACTGGTGGGGCGGGTCTCAGCCTCACCTCAATTATATCTTATATCCCCTCCCCCCTCCCCCTTCCCCCCCACATAAAACAAACCGGAGAACATTTTACACAAACTTATAAACAGCAATAAAAAATTTTAAAAAGACGAAAAATCAAGCAGACGGCTGGCGGGGCTGCCAATCGTTCGCTGCCCCGAGAGGGCATCATTGCCCCCCCCCCGCCCACAATAAAGACATATTCTTTATTATATGATGTGTCGTGTGATTATCCATAAACTATCATACAAGTGTGGACATGAAATACTGCAGGTGATGGTCAGACCACATTTGGAGTATTGTGAACAGTTTTGCGCCCCTTATCTGAGGGAGGATGTGCTGGCATTGGGGAGGGTCCAGCAGAGATTTACGAAAATGATCCCTGGAATGATTGGGTTAACGTATCATGAGCACTGGGCACTGGGTCTGTTCTCGTTGGAGTTTAGAAGGATGAGGGGGAACCTCATTGAAACTTACAGAAGTTAGTATCAGGCCTAGATAGAGTGAATGTGAAGAAGTCTTATCGCTCAACTTTCTCACACGTCTACCAGACTCTGCTGCTGCTAGAATGCCTTAGATATACAGTGCCCTCCATAATGTTTGGGACAAAGACCCATAATTTATTTATTTGCCTTTCTACTCCACCAATTTGAGATATGTAATATAAAAAATCACATGTGGTTAAAGTGCACATTGTCAGATTTTATTGGAGGCCATTTTTATACATTTTGGTTTCACCATGTAGAAATTACAGCTGTGTTTACACACAGTCCCCCCATTTCAGGGCACCATAATGTTCGGGACACATGGCTTCACAGGTGTTTGTAATTGCTCAGGTGTGTTTAATTGTCCCCTTAATGCAGGCGCAGTGCATTCAGAAAGTATTCAGACCCCCTTCACTTTTTCCACAATTTGTTACGTTACAGCCTTATTTTAAAATGGATTAAATTCATTTTTTTAATCATCAATCTACACACAATACCCCAGAAAGAAGAAGCGAAAACAGGTGTTTAGAATTTTTTGCAAAATAATTAAAAATAAATAACTGAAATATCACATTTACAAAAGTATTCAGACCCTTTGCTATGACACTCAAAATTGAGCTTAGGTTCATCCTGTTTCCATTGATTATCCTTGAGATGATTCTACAACTTGATTGGAGTCCACCAATGGTAAATTAAATTGATTGTACATGATTTGGAAAGGCACATGCCTGTCTGCATAAGGTCCCACAGTTGACAGTGCATGTCAGTGCAAAAACCAAGCCATGAAGACCAAGCCATTGTCTGTAGACCTCCGAGACAGGATTGTGTTCAGACGCAGATCTGGGGATGGGTATAAAACAATTTCTACAGCTTTGCAGTTCCCGAAGAGCATTCTTAATTGGAATTGGCCTCCGTCATTCTTAAATGGAAGAGCTTTGGAACCACCAGGACTCTTCATAGAGCTGTCCGCCCGGCCTAACTGAGCAATCGTGGGAGAAGGGGCTTGGTCAGGGAGGTGACTAAGAACCTGATGCTCACTCTGACAGAGCTCCAGAGTTCCTCTGTGGAGATGGCAGAACCTTCCGGAAGGACAACTATATCTGTGGCACTCCACCAATCAGGGCTTTATGGTAGTGGAGTAGACTTTTTTTTTTCTTTTTTTTTGTTATCAAGGTATGTGGAAATGTGTTCGGTGGGGCACGAACAGGCAGAGACAATGGGTCTGCCGGGGCAGTCGGGTTTGTGGATTTCAGTCTGAAGAAGGGTCTCGACCCGAAACGTCGCCTATCTCCTTCACTCCTTAGATGCTGCTGCACCCGCTGAGTTTCTCCAGCTTTTTGTGTAACCCCCAGGGCTTTATGGTAGATTGGCCGGACAGAAGCCACTTCTCAGTAAAAGGCACATGACAGCCCGCTTGGAGTTTGCCAAAAGGTTTGATTTCTCTGGTGCTCTGGTCCGATGAAACGAAGATTGAACACTTTGGCCTGAATGCCAAGTGTCACGTCTGGAGGAAACCAGGCACCACTCAACACCTGGCCAATACCATACCTACGGTGAAGCATGCTGGTGGCAGCATCATGCTGTGGGGATGTTTTTCAGCAGCAGGAACTGGGAGTCTAGTCAGGATTGAGAGAAAGATGAACGGAGTAAAGTACAGAGAGATCCTAGATGAGAGATCCCAGAGTGTTCTGGACCGCAAACTGGGGCGGAGGTTCACCTTCCAACAGGACAACGACCCTAAACACACAGCCAAGACAATGCAGGAGTGGCTTTGTGACAAGTCTGTGAATGTCCAGGAGTGGCCCAGCCAGAGCCCGGACTTGAACCCAATCGAACATCTCTGGAGGGACCTGAAAATAGCTGTGCATCAACGCTCCTCATCCAACATGACAGAGCTTGAGAGGATCTGCAGAGAAGAATAGGAGAAATTACCTAAGTATAGGTATGCCAAGCATGTAGCGTTATACCCAAGAAGACTTGAGGCTAAATCCCTGCCAAAGGTGCCTCAACAAAGTATTGAGTAAAGGGTCTGAATACTTATGTAAATGTGATATTTCAGATATTTATTTTTAATTACTTTGCAAAAATTTTTAAACACCTGTTTTTACTTTTTTATTATGGGTTATTGTCTGTAGAATGATGATTTAAAAAAAATGAAAATCCATTTTAGAATAAGGCTGTAACATAAGAACATTTGAAAAACGTGAAGGGGTCGGAATACTTTCTGAAAGCACTGTATAAAAGAGCTCTCAGCACCTAGTCTTTCCTCCAGTCTTTCCATCGCCTTTGGAAACGTATTGCTGTTTATGAACATGAGGTCCAAAATTCTGCCAATGAAAGTCAAAGAAGCCATTATGAGACTGAGAAACAAGAATAAAACTGTTATGGGCTGTCCCACTTCGGCGACATTTTAGGCGACTGCAGAAGACTCTGCGGTCGCCACATGGTCGCCACATGTTCGCGGGTGGTCGCCAGGGAGTCGCCTTCATGATCGTGAGGAGTTCCCGCATTCTGGGAACTAGTCGCGGCCTCATTTTTGTTGGTGTGAATTTTTAACACGTTGAAAAATTATCGACGACTAGAATGAAGCCGCCATGGAGAGTAGCGAGAATTCTTGAACCGTAGGTGGGTCACCAGGAGGTGCTCGTGGGTTGCCAGAAGGTCAAAGGAGGTTCTCGTAGTTTATAGCCGGTGTTGAATTTCATTGGCTCATTGAGAAAAGAAAGTTGAGCAGTAGTTTTCAGAACCAAGGATAACCGACTGGTAATGTTAAATGACGCCGAGCTTCACAGCCGTGTATCTCTGGCTTATTAAAAGTTGTCTCCACTCCTTCTCCCTCCTTCTTCCCCCTCCCCTTTTAACGGACTTACCGTACACTGTGCATAGCCATCCTTTAACAGTGCTAACCTTCCTGTTCATCACGGTGTGTGTCTGTTTCACCTTGGCTTCGCACCGTGTACATTTCTTAGACAGCGCTTCCCCCGCTTGCCCTGTCCCCTGCCTGCATAACGGGCTGATGAAGGAAACGATGTGTTTGTGTGTGTGCTCCACTCTGACAGTCGCCGTTCCATTTGCCAGTTTTTCAGACGACTGCGGGCAACTTGACAGTCGCCGGCAGTCCGCTGAAAAATCGCCTCAGTGGGACAGGCCCCCACTAGAGACATCAACTAAACATTAGGCTTACCAAAATCAACTGTTTGGAACATCATTAAGAAGAAAGAGAGTACTGGTGAGCTTACTAATGTCAGAGGGACTGGCAGGCCAAGGAAGACCTCCACAGCTGATGACAGGAGAATTCTCTCCATAATAAAGAAAACACCTGTCCGACAGATCAGAAATACTCTTCAGGTGTGGGTTTGTCAATGACCACTGTCCGCTGAAGACTTCATGAACAGAAATACAGAGGCTACACTGCAAGATGTAAACCACTGGTTAGCTGCAAAAATAGGATGGCCAGGTTACAGTTTGCCAAGAAGTACATAAAAGAGCACCCACAGTTCCGGAAAAAAGTCTTGTAGACAGATGAGACGAAGATTAACTTATATCAGTGATGGCAAGAGCAAAGTATGGAGGAGAGAAGGAACTGCCCAGGATCCAAAGCATACCACCTCATCTGTGAAACATGGTGGTGGGGGTGTTATGGCCTGGGCATGTATGGCTGCTGAAGGTACTGGCTCACTTAGCTTCATTGATGATACAACTGCTGATGGTAGTAGCATAATGAATTGTGAAGTGTATAGACACATTCTATCGGCTCAAGTTCAAACAAATGTCTCAACTCATTGGCCGGCAGTTCATTGTAAAGCAGGACAATGATCCCAAACATAGTGCTAAAGCAACAGTGGAGTTTTTCAAAGCTAAAAAATGGTCAATTCTTGAGTGGCCAAGTCAATCACCCGATCGGAACCCAATTGAGCATGCCTTTTATATGTTGAAGGAAAAACTGAAGGGGACTAGCGCACAAAACAAGCATAAGCGAAAGATGGCTGCAATACAGGCCTGGCAGAGCATCACCAGAGAAGACACCCAGTAACTTGTGATGTCCATGAATTGCAGACTTCAAGCAGTCATTGCATGCAAAGGATATGCGACAAAATACTAAATATGGCTACTTTCATGTACATGACATTATGGTGTCCCAAACATTATAGTGCCCTGAAATGGGGACTATGTATAAACACTGCTGCAATTTCTACATGGTGAAACCAAAATGTATAAAAATGGCCTTTATTAAAATCTGACAATGTGCACTTTAACCACATGTGATTTTCTTTTTTCTATTACAAATCTCAAATTGTGGAGTACCGAGGCAAATAAATAAATGATGGGTCTTTGTCCCAAACGTTATGGAGGACACTGTGATCTTTATCAAGCTGGCTTTTGAAGTTCTTCATCAGCAATTTCATTGTCTGGCCAGGTCCAGTCATTTTCTGTGACACAGACTACAGAAAATGCTAATGTGATGGTGTGCTACATAGGTGATGTATGTTACATAATACAACTGGGACAATCCTTTGAGTCATTATTGAATAGTATCCTTGTCAAGATTAAGATATGAACACAGACTGACTACAACACTTGGCTAGAGCCAGAGTCAGAAATATTTTATTGAAACCAACTTTGTTACCCTGCCATGGTGTTCAATCATAGATTATTATTTTTCCAGTTAAAATAAAGTGCATGTCCAAATTAGCAACATTTATAGTCTTGATGAAAATGGCAGTGACATCATCTACAAGAAGAACATTGTGTGCACAGGATGATTTTAATAAGCTTCATCATTTTGCTGACTTACGCAAATGTTTATGCACCAGTTATCACCCTGTCTTAGTTAATAGTACATTTATTGTATGCTCTATACAATAGAGCACAAGATGTTTTCTTGTTTTCCACAAGATGTGCCCCGAGTATTTCCAGCATAGAAGCTGGAAGGCTGATGTGGCCCATTTGAGATTCTTTGAGATGTTCATGGTTGGAAACCATTGGGAGCTTGAGGCTAAGATTAATCTGGCTCAGATGGGTTAGTGTTGATGGGGTAGGCTCTAGTTGAGAGATTGGCCAAGGGCCAAAAGTGCTGTTACCCTGGAAGATTTATTTTTATTCTTGTTGCATAACTGCACCTGCTCCGAGGCTGTGTCTTTGTACTTCCACTAGGATTGTTAACCCTCCAGGATTGTCTGGGTCTGTAAAGACTTAAGAAGTAATCTCAAGGACACGATTGTTAAAAAAAACATCATATCCATTGTTTACTAAAGAGATGTTTTCTATATACTCTTATGATCTTTTAGTTATAAAAATGTTGGAAGTGAGATAGGGAAGCTGACTACGAGGAGAGCTTAATGGTGGAACTCACTCAAGGAAAATCCCTAGAATACATCCAACCTGAGTTGCCAAACCCCATTGAATTTGGCTTTTACATTTGGTTTATTTTGCGAGAATCATCTATCCTTTTTTAGTGCATGATGATAATGCACATGACATTGTACTAGGGTATAAAAAGCAGCAAGTTTCGATACGTGAGTAAGCAATAGTTGAGAAGACACCAAGAAAAATCATTAGTGCGAACTGAAGACATTGCCGGGGAATGTTCAAGTCTGATTTGATTCGAAGGATTCATAATTGGAAGCGATTATGTTAGGTATGAAGAAGTTTGATTCTGTGACCCATAAACATCAATAGTAATGATAAATAAAGTCTTGTCTTGATGGTTTAGTTGAGGTCTTGCATCATTCTATATTGCAATCAGGACTTTCTAAAATGTTACTGACATTGGTCTGCTCAGCCACCAGTGTCCATAGCTGGCGGATGTTTTGATTGACATATTTTTAACTGTGGATGAAAAGATAGTTTCCAAATTTTTATTAAATTTGAGGAGCACCTCCAGAAATAAAGGGCCTGTCCTACTAACGCAATTTTTCAGTGACCGTCTTCGACCTTCAAGCTCGAGGGCACTCGCCTGAAAAACCTCGAGCTGGATCGACCGTCAGCGATGTAACCGTGAGCTGGATCGACAGTCAACACACATAAGCACATCACAAAGGCGGGGGCCAGGGAAAGCGGGGGAGCACTGTCTGAAATTCACACCCGCGTTGAACAAGAAGGTAAAAGGCGGCTGGCACAGTGTAGAGTAAGTCCTTCAGAGAGCGCAGAGGGGAGGGAAGGGGCGGAGAGAAGGAGGCGAGAAGGAGTGGAGACACTTTTCAGAAGCCAGACAACTTTTAATAAAGTTTAGCGGGCATTTTACATTACCGGTTGGTTTTCCTTGGTTCTGAAAACTCCAGTGAGCCAATTAAAATGCCCGGTCAGCAAAGGAGATTGCCTACGACTACCTCGACTGCCTAGCGACCCCATTCCACTGCACTACGAGTTCAAAAGAACCATGCCGACCAATTTTTACTCGCGGAAAATTTTTCAGCATGATGACAATTTTTCCTCGACCAAACTGAGGAGAGTTACAATGACCTCCTAGGACCATATGTCAACCATGCTGCGCGTTTGAGTCGAACGCAAACTCATCGAAACACGCAAATTAGGTCGCTACAGTGGCACAGGCCCTTAAGTAGGAGAATGAAACGGTTTTAAGTGATGTTTCAGTGCCTGTACAACTGACCATCTTCCACCATTAATATGGCTTCAATCAGGATCATAATGGAATATTCTCCAATTGGTTGGATGAGTGAATCTCCGGTGGCATTCAATAGCATTACACATCCAGGACAAAGCAGCCTACTTGATGGACTACCATAACCATGAATTCCCTCCTCCAACAGCAAACTATATGCAAAAAGCACTGCAGTTGCTCACCTAGTTTATTCTGACAACAGCTTCCAAACTTGTGACCCTCTTTCTTACCGGTCAAAAAACACAAGCATCAGGTACACAAGAACATCACCATCTGAAGGTTGCCTTCCATGCATTCTTACTTAGAAGTATGTTGTTGGTCCTATACAATTGTTGGGTCTAAATCGTGGCACTCCCCATCAGTACTCTCACTCCCCATCCGTCACCCGAAGAACCATTGCCATTCAAGAAGGCAGTTCGTTACCACTTTCTCAAGGGCATTTATGTTAGAGAAATAAATGCTGGCTTTGCCAGCAAAGTACATATGCTGAAAAAGTAACAAATCAACCAACATAATATTTTCCAAGATTGTAATCTGCTTTTAAATGCAGCCTAGGTAGACATAAAATGCTGGAGTAACTCAACGGGACAGGCAACATCTCTGGAGAGAAGGAATGGGTGACATTTCAGGTTGTGACCCTTCTTCAGACTTCAAACCAGCATTTGCAGTTCTTTCCTACACATTTAAATGCAGCCCCCCTGTAGCACCCCAAATCTTCCATCAACAAGCAGTTTGTAAGTGGTGCTACTCACGTTGGTTGCTCATCTGCTGTTTTCAAATGACATCTGATGAAAAACCATGTGGCCAGAGCACTTCCCATCCACTGCACCAACCTCAGTGTCTGATTAAAATTGGAATTATTCACCCAATCTGAAATTCAAGTCAAACACAAACTTGGATTTTAAAAGTTAATTAAGCAGGATGCTGCAATTGTTAAGAAGAAATTATACAAATAAATATATATCTTTTGCCAGCATTTTTGACCTTCCATACAATATATGTGGAATGTTGCACTTTACTTTGTAACGTGAAATGCTCAACAAATCTCTCAGAGTTTTGCATGAAGAGTGCTGGTGTGTACACTCAGAATTAATTACTTAAGTACTTAGACTTGTTGGATTCATTCCTTTCTATATAGAAATTCTATATATTCACTCCCAACTATATAGTATTAAAATGCTTCTTTCATAACTCCCATGATTGGATTTAATTTCCAACTAAACCAAAACTCAACCTTTCTTAAACCTCTTCCCAAAGCATGTAAATCGTATTAGTTTTGTCTGAGCTGCTATGTGGGATGTCCCAGTTTTGGGGGAGGGGAGACTAAAAAGGCTATGTTGCCAAACATGTGTTTTCTGAACATTTTGAAGAATTGGCCCATTGTTTCAAGGTAATTTAGGCAATCTGGCCACTTTCATAATCCACACAGCAATTTTTTAATGATTTCCAGTTGAGGAATTTTCATCCACATATATATGTAACATGCTCTACTACAGCACCCACTTTATCTACTAAAATACTAAAATATGAACACTCTAAAGACCAGAAGCTCATGCATGTGATATGACATTAAATTAAACAAAACTGGTCCTGTTATGATATTCACTTGGAAATGCATATTGGGACAAATGTGCTGCTTTTATTGAGATGAGTTGCCACTTTTAGACCATTTTATGTTACCGTTAGATTGAAGATTATTGTTGGATTCTGCATTCTTTGGTGATGGTAGACAAAACTACGGTCAAAAGCACGAACTAAAAAAATCAAATAGATTAAATAAATTGAAAATGAAGTGAATTGTGCCTTCAAACTGTAAACAGGTTGTCCATTGATATGAGAGTAATACTGACGGGGTTAAATCTGTCAGCTTTCTATTTTATTTAAGTAAACTCACTACAATGTGTTCCCATTGCAAACACTGCTGACAAAGATTTACTCTACTGATTGTCATGGCTTCAGTTTTACAGAAACCTCACAATTTTGTTTACGAACCGTAACTTCGAAAAAACTGATTAAGAGTAAAATGTAAATGCTTCTAAAAAATGACATTAGTTAGATTCAAAATTCAGACGAAAAGGAAGTAGGAATTGAAATAGATGCTTCAATGCCTGGAGACAATCAAAAACAAATGCTGCCAAAGGCCCACAATGACTGTCTCAGTAACAAATATTCTGCATATGTCTCCATTTTGTCAAAACTCATTAAATGGTCTGCCTGCATTATGTCATTTGGGGTGTCGACAAATCATTCATCATTTTTTGTGCAAAAATAACGTGAAGTCATTTAAATAATATCATATTAATGCTAAAGTTCAGCTTGAACTCAGCTGTCACTTAATGGCATAGCTTAATCAGACATAGCATTTAGAAAAATGTGGTCCATGAGAATATATTTGTTTTTAGGTTGCCCAAATCAAATCAGGATTTATGATACTCCATACTGGCATATTTTTACCGCATTTATGCTTGACATGTCTCAAATTTGCTTCTGAAAGTATTTATAATAATTTTCAATAGAAACGAGCCATCCATGAGTAGTTTGTTTGTACAGATTTTATAGTAATTTAGTTAGACAAGGGCAAGCGAAAAACATTGTAACCTTTTAAAATTGCCTGTTAAATCTGAAGCGTCTTTTTTTCTAAACTATAGGGTAGATTTGTCATTGTAAATTGGCTTCTTGTGTAGCGTCGATGGAAGATATTTATCCTGCAGATCAATGATAAGAAAATACAGTGGGAAATTAATTTGTAACTTTGTTGGAAAATTCTGCATTCCTTCAGGGCATCAAGCGGATTGGGACATGTGTTATTCATTATACTTAGTGATAGAATTAACTTCCCTAAACAAATTTTTGCTTCAAGCCATTTTAAACTTCTATTTCTTCCAAAATAGACTTGTGTATTACGAAGTGGGTATCTACATCCTTTGATAGAATATGACTTTTGGTGATGTTGAACATACCGTAATGATGGTCAGTCTCCCGTGCATGGTTTTAAAGACAGCTTTAAAGTGTATTCTTGGAAAGTTCAATTTAGTGAACTTGTGGAGTGCTAGATTAGCAAAGTTTTTTTTTAAGTATAAATGGTTAATAAAGACAGTGCTAAGAAAATGTACAGCTTGCCCAAATTACTTCTAAACGCCTGAGTACAATTCCTCATTTTTCTTTAAAGCATTCAGCTAAAACACATGCGAGACCAGAAAGCATCCTCTGTGTAAAGTGTTACAGATGCACTGTCTCCTGATTCATAGACCTATTGAGTTTTTGTCATTACCAGTGTGCATTATAGCAATGCACATAGTAGTTCTGTAGCTGATCAATTCAAAAGTTGAATGAATCATGGAACCTTACTTTTTTAACAGTCATTTAAATAAGTTAAACTGATGACAGGAAGGTAATGTCAATTCTCGCAGGAAAGTTTTATGATTGGCTGGCAACATTATACGTCTGGTTTTCTCTCAGAATTTGTTTAGTGTAGATTATTTGATGCAATATGATATAATGTTGAAAATAATGTTATTATACCTCTTGTGAAGACTGTTGTGAAGCCTTCATTGGTTAGCTGCCATTAGAATTGTATCGCACAAACAACTTGAAGGCTGTGCTATGCCTCAGGAACAAATTGTACCCGTTAGATATGGTGGATCCTGCTTTCTAAATTAAGTGTGCAGTGGACCTTTGTGAATGTTTACACATTTAATCTGTCTCTAAATGCGTGATTTAGAACACACATTTCGGCACATACCAATCTCTATAAAATGCGTAATGAAGTTTATAAATTAAAGTAGTACATTTGAAATAAGGAGATGCTTATTATGTTCTGTGCATAATATTTATTTTAATCCCTTGTTCATGAAAGGAACTGCCTTTCTTGAATATGAATATGCCAAGAATGTTTTACACATTGAGACAAAAAGTGAGTTTGAAAATGCCTGTACTGAAAAATCCTTTGGTATATTTGCAGAAAGTGGAAGATTCTTATTATCTTACAATAGTAAAATTGCTATACTAATCTTCGACAAAGGAGTAGATTTAAAAATTATTATATACACTGTAAGAGTAGAATTAAATATTGTACTGCAATAGTATATGCAGTTTTGGTGATAAAACGGCAGACTATAGATCAGAATACATCAATGATTCATGATTTATATTAGTGCCAAATGACTAGAAAATGTTAATAATTAGATATCCTTGTTAAAATGCAGGTAGAATTGGTTGCATGTAATTGAAAATAATAGTCTGCATTAAGTTGTGTTCATGGTATACGCAGTGGCCTCAAATATATGTTTTGACTCATTAATGTTTTGAATTTCAATTGTATTGTGGATTCTGGATCACTGGTAAGAACAAATGAAGTGATGGCTTTTGTGCATAAATGTCAGATTTTAGTCATCTACAGTAGCAATTATATACACCTGGTTTAATCTGTATGCAGAAGTCAGTACACTTTTTAGAAAATGTATTGAAAATGTCTTTATGTCTATTGCAATGCCCATAAACATGATCTCCTTGTAACTTGGTTTTATTTTGAAAGGGCAAGCATTTTTTCCATTTTTATGAGTGGGGAATATAATTGTGAGTAGTGGATGATTTTTCTGGTTTTATTGTTGAGAGATGGTTTCAGAGGTATCCACATTTGGTATAGCATTACCAGATACTAAGTAAAGCCCTGATCTATATTACCACAGCAATGTGGTATATTTTAAACAAGTTACCCAAGTGTAATATTAGCATTTTCCATGGGGTGCCGAATTTCCATTAGCATTTATTTCAAAACATTCTGGTACTTAATTTCTTGGAAGCAAACTGCTTACAGTATAGTTGATCACATTCCACTACAAAATATATTATCAATATATTTCAGGTTGAATGTTGCAACTCTAGAATAATTTCAGTACATTTTTGTCCTGTAGAATTATCTTTGCAGCTTCCTGTTCTCTTTTAAATTATAAGGAAGCGAATGTCAAGTTGATGATCGTTTGCAAACTGTGTCAGCACCAAAATGTTTTGCGATCAATGTAAATGGGAATTTTGCAGCCCAAACACAATGCACCCCATGGAAAATGCTAACATTACACTTGGATAACTAGTTTAAAATCTACTACATTACTCCTGGGCATCAAGTTTAAAATATACTGCACTGTTGTGGTAGTATAGGTCTAAGGCTTTACTCAGTAACAACAATGCTAGACTTAGGGAATATTTGATGCCATCTTTCAATGCCAAAACATATTTCTGAATGAGGGGATTTGGAGCTCACGATGTATTTAAATTGTAGACATTGTAATTTTCCATCAACAATTTGGTATAAAACTTCTGTTATGGAGCTATATTCTTTTATGACATTTCTACATTGCTAGGTTTATGTAATAAAGGAACAATGCTGTTCAAATTTTACTTTTGTTGTCAAAAATGTTTAGTGACCAACAACCACTTTTTGCTAAATATTTTAGAGAATTATATACTGAATCATGAATGAAGGGATTTCTCTTCCTGGAGTTGGCATAATTTAGATGGGCTGAATGGCCTCCTGTGATGTAATAATTTTGCACTATTATGAAAATGTTGAATCTTGTGTTTATGGACTTCTTTGCAGCACTTTCAAATGTAATCATCATTGGTTTTATACAATTCTATTTAACTCACAATGAGAGAGAGAGTGGCACATTTATTGGCACTGTAAGACAAATCTAAAACTATTTTGGTGAAGTGTAAAACGATAAAAGAGAGTTATTCGTAAAAGAAGAGAAAAATTCATTTCATAGATAGGAAACTGACTGAGTGGAGTTGACATGGATATTTTGTGTCACCTATATAGTTTGATGGATAAGGCTGTTGACTGGTTAGCTGAATGCAAGACAAATAATAAAATTGGAGTAATTGTTTTGCTGTAATCCAGTCATTTTACATGGAGCCAAATACACAACTGATTAAGTTGTTTGAACAGTTCTTGTTTCCTGCTATTACAATATGCGAAGAATAAGTGTTACTTGCTGTAAATATAAACAAAAATACCACAGTAAATAGGATACCTTAAATTAGTGATTGAATAAACAAAGATATACTTAAATGCAAAAACTTTGTACTGACTAAATATGAATAAATGTAAGTTCACAGCATAAGAAATCATCAGACACTGCATAATTTCTCAAAAAGTGACCTGTTGAGAAAGATGATAGCGGTCAAACATGGAAAAATAAAAACAATGAAAAAGAACTTCAAAAGCTTCTTGATATAGTGGCACTAGAGACTGTAGATGCTAGCACCAGGAGCAAAAAACGTTGACTTACCTTTCCCTCACAGATGCTGCTTTACCGACTGAATTCCTTCAGCAGTTTAAAAAAAAAATCCAGTTATAATCACCTGTGTAGACAGGTTCCACATAATATTTCATAAATGATTTTTAAAAGTTCTTGAAATTCTGTCTCTGAATTGATGAATGTGAGCGTTTTAGGCTGAAAATACTTGATAATTCAAATTGTAAGGGTAATTAAGTAGGCCCCAAACATGAGCTCAGTCTCAAATTGAGATTAATCTACGTGCCATACCGAGTATTGCGATGAATATCTAAAGGTGTCTTTACCTTGACTCTAGTGCTGCTAGGTTATATTGGAATCGTTTTCTAACTAACAAAAAGGTCCTGATCCTATTGTACTTTACATTATGGATAACATCTCCAAGGAAGAGTGGAATTAAAACATATATGCATACTTAAACTGAAAGCCAAATGCATGATTATTTGCAAACATTCTTAAGTTCTGCTTTTAATATGAACTGTTAAAGTGGTTTGTAGTAGTTACCTTTAAGTTGTACCAAAATACAAAGCTTTCATCCTGTTACGATAATATATTTTGAGTTTTCTTTTAACTTAATTAATTTTTATTAACATAATAGATGACTAAAATCTAATGGATGAATGAAGGAGACCAGTTATCAAGGTTTTATCATGTCAGTAAGTGTGTAGTTATTCCAAACAAATATAGTAATGACCAAAAATCTATTGATGCATATTGCTTTAGTAATAATCAAATTTGCTTTATTTATTTTATTCAATATTTCCATTTATTTATTTTATCCAATATATATCATTATTTAAACCTTCCTTCTTGTACTGAGAAATTATTTTACTTCCGATAAGGTAAATATATTATTTGTTCGGATTCATGTTGCAGGATTTCAAGCTGAAAGGTAGATTGTCCCTTTGCCTCCACAGATGCTGCTTGTCTTGCTGAGATCTTCCAGTTTGTTTTTGGCTATTCAAGCAATTTGTTTGTTAAATTTGCGGTTCATTTCCTTTGCCATACTTTAGTCATTCTTCTAGTTCCTGCCTGGTTTGGATGGTGATCTTTTATGCAGCAGAGAAAACGATGAGCAGTAAGAAGAGAAACAGTTTCTTATCATTATTTAAATGGTAAACAGTAGACTGAAGTTCCTGACCAAATTTTATCTGAAACTTCCCACTATCAGTGCCTAATACTGTGTAATCTTAAATGCTGTCTGATAAAATTCAGATGACTGCCCCCTGCCGTGACCCTTTTTGTGCATCCAAATGTAATGCTGAGTGAATCATCAGATTTTCAAATGCAATTTTGTGTCGAAAAAATGTGTTTCCTTTTGAAATTATAGATTCAATGATTTTCACGTGGCTACCAGAGCCAATATGAATTTCAACAGATTTTGCTTGCTTTTACACTAATGAAACATCCAAAACAGATGCTGATGTTATGGCTAATCCGTTCAACCCAGTACCTTTTTGAGAAAACTTGATTAGGTTGAAAAAACATAAATTATGCTAGGAAATTTTGATTGTCTTTTAATTGAAATAGTATTCACTGTATTTAATGAAATATTAATTTCAAATCTGGCTTTATTAAATTAAAGACGCTGACCATTTAATGTTGATTCTAATCAATTTGGAGCCATTTTCCTTTTGTGTTGCATTCCAATTCTATTATTAAATACAAAAGTACAGAAAATGCTGTGGTAACTCAGCAGGTGAGGCAGCAACACTGGAGAACCTGGATAGGTGACAGCATACACCAGAGAGTGAAATCCTGTGCTGTGTGCAACAGCATGACACCCGGCACGGCTGGATTTTTCTAGGACCTGTTTCCCACTTCTGACGCCATGTATGAAGCAGTGATGAGCACAAGTCGTTTAACTTCGTAAAAAGTTATTTAATATTCAAATAACATACAGAGATCATAGCGATTGCCTCCGTAGGGTTTCACATCAATATCAGACTGAAGACCGCTAACCACATACCACAACATGGCATAATTGAAACCCGGCATGGATCATGAATCGGGTTGGCAATAGTAAAACCAGGCATGGATCAAATTAGTAATTGATCTACTGTGAAGTTTCGGGTTGTGACCCTTCTTCAGACTCTCTTCAGTTTCTACACTCTGTTTCTCGATTATAAAACAAGTGCATTTAACATCAGGATATGAATTGCTCATGTAGGCTGACATTCTAGTGCATTGCTGAGGGGATGCAGCATTTTTGGATGTCTTGTCATTGGATTCACTTCTTAAGTTCATGGCTCAAGTAGGTATTTAGGATCCCATGCTATAATTTGAATCGCCAATTTTTCATGCAGATTATCAGCCTAGTTTTTATGCAGCATATCAGCCAATTTTTTTCTGATTCACACAACAGTTTAATTTTATCTCATTGGTATTTATAGTCTTGCATGCCGAATGATTCCTGTATGTTTGTGTAGTACATCAAAGCATTTAATTTTATTTGAAATGCTTTGAAACTTTTTTGAGGCATGCGATGCAGAGTATGGCAGAGAATTATTTAAGTACAACACTTTCAATTGCTTTGTGTCTTTCGCCCCTCGAGTAAAATTTTAATGGGATTACAAATCACTATTTTTGGGTAAATAACCCTTTGCTTTTCCAATTCAACATAAAACAGAGCTCATGAGAACCAGCAATATTCCTGTATTTAAAGATGATGGCCTTATATCATTTGTAACTCAGATAATATTTTATGGAAAATATTTAGCAGGCCACAATGCATTAATAAAAGGAAAAATGTAAAGCTTCTTTGTAAAGTCGTCTGGTGTTGAGACTGCATGTGGGTTATAGCAGGATAATATCATTTGAACCATGGTGAATGCAAGTGATTTCATTCCCCACTCACACATACAAAACACTTGCACATATGCACCCATCGACACAAAATAAATCTCTGCTCTGCCTCTGTATTTTTTAACTGAGGGTTATTGAAATAACTGAGAAACTAATTTTGATCCTCACTCTTTGCGAAACAATTTGTTTACAACTATGCAATGACCACATATCAGAGGCAATTTTATGTTGCTGTAACTCTGATAGTTATATTAGTTCAAATTCTTTCTTACGTCTGCTTTTAATATGAAGAACAATTAAATTTTCCAAAGTAATATTTTTACCAGGTGTACAGTTACCACATGTAGTCTAAATTTATCTTCTGATCCCAAAGCATGATTTAGTTTGATAAGAAGTAAAATAGTGAATGTAAGTTTTTGGAGGTTAAAACAAGCCTGTAATCGGCGATTGAAAATGCACAAAGAAGAGTTGCATTTATCCTGGAAATGTTAACATTCCTTGATCGAAAAGATGGAATAGGGTTGCAAAGTTTTCAAGAAACCAGTTAGCAACTCAATTTAGAAACATTTTTACTATGCACAGATTGCGGTGACCTTAGCTGAGCACCATATAATAACAATGAATAGTATTTTATCAGTAGAGTGTTCAAAAGCTTTTCATACAAATTATTTTACTGAATAGAGCCATCTACAATCCATCTTCTTTGTGTGTTTCTCAGTATCCATACATTTTCTCGGACCTTTCGTGTTTGGGTCAATTATAGAACACATTTTAGCTGTTTGTAAGCTACTGTGGATAAATCGTCTGAAATGCGAACAGTATTCTTTCATTATAGGCTTTCTATGAATTTAATACATTTTCCTTTTAAAAAGATCAATTCAATCTTCGGCATAAAATGCAAAAATAAATCAGCATTTTCAACATTAACATGTTATTCCCTACAATTTTGTTCAATGAAATTAAGCCAACACGTGTGAGCTATGCGCTGAATAATAATCTTTTCAAAAATATAGATCAATCTTTTTATTTATTTGTGTATTTATTCATTGTTCGGAACGGGGCGATTACTCGTGAGGCAAAAATTTATGATCCATCCCTAAATGCTTCTAAGCCAAATTCCTGAACTATTGGAGTCTTTTTATTGAATGAACAATACTTTTGGGAAGGGAATTCTAGGTTTTGAACTGAGTAGCAACATATTTCTGTTTATTCCATATATTTTCACTGTTTACGAATGGCTGTAAAGAATAGCCTGGGAACTGTAGACTGGTGAGCCTTGCATCAGTGGTGGGTAAAGGACCTGTCCAACTTACGTGTCCTTGGCACGCAAATTACGCGACCTCGTGGTCGCGTTGAGGCGCACAGGCATCCACTGAGAATCGCGGAGGGGTACGGAGTTGTGCACGACATCGCACAGGGCTCAGAAATTTCCGCGCGCCAACTGCCTGTCGCGTAACTGACGGCCAAAGTGGGACAGGCCCAAGACCCTGGCGCAACGTAACGTCTCACCTGCAACAGCAGCAGAAGCAGGCAAACCATCGCCGAACTCGGCCTGGGGCTCACGGCCGTTGCGGTCCGGATCCGCCCCCACTTCTATTCCCAGAGCGGGGCCAAGAAAATTGAAGATAGACACAAAATGCAGGAGTAACTCAGCGGGACCGGCAGCATCTCTGGAGAGAAGCAATGGTGATGTTTCGGGTTGAGACCCTTCTTTCAGACTGAAGTAGGGTCTCGACCCGTAACATCAGCCATTCTTTCTCTCCAGAGATGCTGCCGGTCCCACTGAGTTACTCCGGCATTTTGTGTCTATCTTCAAATGCCGTCAAGCGGTCCAGACGGCTGTGCGGTCGAATGAAGTCGTGTGCGACCGTCCCACGACGGTCGCATAATTAGCGTGCCAAGGACACGTAAGTGGGACAGGGGCTTAAGTTATTGGAGATACTGCATGGTAAAGTGGTCCAGAAGGTCATATGGAGAGGTCCTAGGGAGTGATATCGAACATAGAGAGAAATAGGTATAGTACATACTTCCATGAAAGTGACAACATAGGTAGACAGTGTGGGAGAAAAGTGTCTGGCAGGATCGGTCCGAGTCAGCATGGATTCATGAAGGGGAAATCATGCTTGACTAATCTTCTGGAATTTTTTGAGGATGTAACTAGGAAAATGGACAAGGGAGAGCCAATGGGTGTAGTGTATCTGGACTTTCAGAAAGCCTTTGATAAGGTCCCACATAGGAGATTAGTGGGCAAAATTAGAGCACATGATATTGGGGGTAGGGTACTGATATGGATAGAGAATTGGTTGGCAGACAGGAAACAAAGAGTAGGGATTAACGGGTCCCTTTCAGAATGGCAGGCAGTGATGATTTAGATGATGGGATTAAAAGTAACGTTAGAACATTTGCAGGTGACACAAAGCTGGGTGGCAGTGTGAACTGTGAAGAGGATGTTATGAGGATGCAGGATGACGTGGACGGGTTGGGTGAGTGGGCAGATGCATGACAGATGCAGTTTAATGTGGATGAATGTGAGGTTATCCACTTTGATGGCAAGAACAGGAAGGCAGATTATTATCTGAATGGTGTCAAGTTAGGAAATGGGGAAGTGCAACGTGATCTGGGTGTCCTTGTTCATCAGTCACTGAAAGTATGCATGCAAGTACAGCAGGTAGTGAAGAAAGCTAATGGCATGTTGGCCTTCATAAGAAGAGGAATTGAGTATAGGAGCAAAGAGTTCCTTCTGCAGTTGTGAAGGGCTCTGGTGAGACCACACCTGGAGTATTGTGTGCAGTTTTGGTCTTCGAATTTGAGGAACGACATTCCTGCTATTGAGGGAGTGCAGGATAGGTTCACGAGGTTAATTCCTGGGATGGCGGGACTGTCATATGTTGAAAGAATGGAGCGACTGGGCTTGTAAACACTGGAATTTAGAAGGATGAGATGGGATCTTATTGAAACATATAAGATTATTAAGGGATTTGACACTCTAGAGGCAGGAAACATGTTCCCAATGTTGGGGGAGTCCAGAACCAGGGGCCACAGTTTAAGAATAAGGGGTTGGCCATTTAGAACGGAGATGAGGAAACGCGTTTTCACCCAGAGAGTTGTGAATCTGTGGAATTCTGTGCCTCAGAAGGCAGTGGAGGCCAATTCTCCAGATGCTTTCAAGAGAGAGTTAGATAGAGGTCTTAAAGATAGCGGTTAAGTGATATGGGGAGAAGGCAGGAACAGGGGACTGATTGTGGACGATCACAGTGAATGGCATTGCTGGCTAGCAAAGCCGAATGGCCTACTGCACCTATTGTCTGATGTCTATTGTCTATGAGGGGTACAGAAAAACAATAGCCACACTTACTTCCCCAGAGATAGGGGAGTTTAAAACTAGAGAGCATAGGTTTTAAAGTGGGAGGAGAAAGATGTAAAAGGGTCCTGAGGGGCAACCTTTTCAAAAAGAGGGTAGTGCATAATAATCTAAAACACTTGTTACCCTGTCAAGACAGACCATTAGACCTCTCATCCATATATTACTAAAGCTCTCATCTTGTTTGTTTGTATGCATGTGTGCTTGTACGTGGTATCCCAAAACCCCACCAAACTAGTACACGATAGCACTAGAATTTTTGGCCCACCTTACCATTGTCCTGGGATGTAAATGAAACAAGTTTTGTTTGGATTGATGTTATATTTTACAAGTTATTGACATTTTAAACTTTCCAAAAATCACTTTTCCACTTGCCCTACCCGCCAGCCGCCTTTCACGTCACAATGGGATCCCAAATATCATTTTTTAAAAATCGAAATTTTCATTGACATTGATTTTATTCTAAATGAAAATCCCTGTAATCAATATATTCAATTTTCATTAACAGCTAACATTGTGTTTAGGTTATTTTAAAGAAAAAAAGAGAGGGGAAAGAAGGAAGGTGAAGAGGAGGGGGAGGAAGAGGGATGGCTAGGTAATGGAGGAGGGGAGAGGGAAGAGAGAGGAGGGGAGGGAGGGGTGAGGGAAGGATGCAGAGGACGGTGGTGAGAGGGAGGATAATGCAGGAAGGGAATGGGGGACTGAAGAGGGATATGGAGATGCGTTTACAAGTTATTGCCAGCTTTAAAAACATCAGCTGCGCCTGTGCAGTTGGGGGCTATGGATGAGTGGAATATTGGGGAGGGGGATCGGGCCCCAATGGGTCCCACTCAGTCTAGTGATAAAATAAATGTATTTGCTAAAGTGATCTCTTGGGCCTCTCCACTGAAATGAGCAAAACGGGGCTTGCAAAGTGGCATGCCTTTACTGTTTAACTAATTCTTCATTGCTAGCTGCTATTAGTGTGACATTTATCATGACACTAATCTGTTCTGTAGAAGTACCCATCCACCACCCTATCCATTTCCCCAACTCTGTCACCAAATGTTTATGTTACTCTAATTTTATTCATATCTATTCCCCCAACTCTGTCACCAAATGTTTATCTTACTGTAATTTTATTCATATCTATTCCCCAATCTCTCTTTTTTTCTTTTTTTTCCTTTCCAAGGACTTTATTCAACAATTGCATATTACAGTGTACCAAAAGTACATAAACGTTCAATTGTCACAATACATCAAGAAGTCATTATACTACCATGGCGCAATCTTTATTTACAATGCTCTCGATCCCTCGTGACGACCAGCATATACGGAAGGCCTCCAGCGTCCCCATGAAGGGGGGGAGAGGGAGAGGGAGAGGGAGAGGATCTCTTTCTGCTCCGACGGCTGAGAAGATTCGAAGCAACATTTCAAAGGTTTTTGTCGAAGGAAGAGGGACAGAGGCAGTGAGAGTTCGAAGTTTGATAACGGTTGGACTGCGGAAACTTTCCTTTTTAATGGATTTCTCCTATTCCGTGAGGAATTCCACCGCTCTTCTGGAGTGCCTTGGGAACGGCAGTGGCTGGCAGATTGCCTATCGTACCTGGAGACCGGGAGTCAGAAAGAGGTGGTGTTTATGTATTTTCTAGCACCGTAACCTTGCTCCAATACCGTTTTGCCCAGAGCAGGTCACCTGGGCTTAAACGAAGAGAAGGTACTTTTTGAATCCGGCAGTTTCCGGAGGCTGGAAGGCCTGAGAAAAGCCTCAAAACAGCTGCTCTCGGCAGAGAAGTTGAGCATTAGCGCATTTGCTTGCTCGGCTGGAGAGAACTGCTTCTGCTGCTCTTTTAGACTGAGACTGACTCTGAGATTGCTCTTGAGCTGAGACTGCTGTTGTGTCTGGTGCTGTTTTGTACCCCTGTCAGGATGACGGCGGCTTGGTCTCAGAGCTACGCAGCTGCAGTTTTGGCAGCGGGGTCACTCGAGGAGCACCCTTATGTTGACGGGGGGATCCAATACGGGACCATGGTCCAAACCGGGTACCGGTGGACCAGGGATACAATAGAAATGTGTCTGCAAGATCTTTTCCAGAAGGATGTGATTGCCTCTTCCAGAGGTTGCAGGGGGGAAGTTATATTAATGTCTCAGCAGGATCTGGCCCTAGCTCTGGAGAAGGGGCTCACAGTGGGTGGGATCTTTGTACTGGTGGAACCGTAGGTGTCCACCATGAAACTGGTTCTCCTGCACTGCATTCTTCCCACTTTCATCCGGGGTGCACTCCTTCTTTCACACCTGGCCAAGAATGGGGAGGTGCGGTCTAAGCTGACTAGGCTTATGCAGCACTGACGTGACCCGCGTTCCAAAGGGATCCTGAGTTTTAAGAGGAGGGTGTTTATGAAAGTTGGAATGGGGTCGGGCGTGGAGGGGAGCTTCTTCGTGGAGCATGATGGGCTCCCCTACCACGTGCGTTGGAGTTAGGGGGGAGGCACGGTGTCATGCGTGTAAGGAGTTTGGACACTTCCGCAGGGATTGTCCCAATGGCCGGGCTGCTGTGTGAAATCCCAATGCAGCAGCCCAGGAAAGCATTGCTGGGGTTTGCCATCCGGGGCTGCCAGCTCCACCTTGGTGGCCCGAGGCGGCACTGCTGGCCCATCTGGACCTGCCAGTTCCACCTCGGCGGCCCAGGGCAGTGCTGCCCCCCACCCCCCACGACCTGTACGTCGTGAGGCGGCGGATGACGGCGATGTGCAGGGGGAGGGCGAGGGGGAGGGGTGGCAGATGCAGAGGGGGAAGAAGTCCAAGAGGAAGAATAAACATCTCCAGGCGAGTCACCGGCAAGCGGTTGGGCCCACGCCCACACCTCAGCCCACCCAAAGGGTGCCAGGGTTGAGCAGGGAACTGAGGTTCATAAGGGGTCAGGGGAGGTTTAGAAGGGAGCTGGGGAGGTTGAAAAAGGGGATGGAAAAGAGGAAGCTGGCAGTGTGGAGGCGGAGGACCCTTCCTTTATGGAGGTCACTGCACCGCCACACATCAGTGGAACAAAAAAGCGTGGGCCCTTTTTGAGGGAGAGCAAAGCCCTAGGCTCAAAGTCAGGGGACAGCCTACCTCGAGACCTTCCATCCCTGTCGAGGCCGGTGGTCCAGGACTAGTGTCCTCTGGGCCGGAGAACGTCCCTTTGTTTCAGGTGGTGTCTCACCCATTGAGGTTGGTGCCCCTGGGTATGTGTCCCCTGGGATGGAGGACGAGCAGAGACAACCTGAAGGGGGAGTCTCGAGTGTCGGGATGGTTTCCCAGCTTGTTCTCCTTGTTAGAGCTACAAGAGTAGTTGAGGGGTGTGCTGCCCCATCGGCTGAGGAAGTCGGGGAGACTCCAGAAACACCAGCTCCTTCTGTGGGCCATAGTGAGGTTACTCCCCTGGAGGCGGAGGCTGTAGACTCTCTGGGTGATGCTGTTGGAGCGGGTACCCTGGGTGTGGGGGGGGACAGGGCTGTTTTGGGCCGTGACCCTCAATCGGATTCTGGGGGTGCCTGCGCACCGCGGGCTCTGGGGATACCTCTTGTTTTTTTCTTTCCCAGGCCCAGTTGTAGGGGCGGTGGGAGATTGCAGGAGCCTGGCCATTCACTGACCGGCTCATCGCTCACTCGTGGCTTAGGGCAGTCATTGACCTGCTGCCCAAGAATGGTGAACTCCGCCTGTGAAGAACTGGCACCCAGTCTCTCTCCTCTGTACAGAGTATAACGTTTTTGCACGGGCAATGGCAAATCGCCTGGGCTCCGTGCTGTCCAAACTGATCCACCCGGACCAATCCTATACAGTCCCTGGCTGGTCCATTCAGGATAACATCCACCTAGTTAGGGACCTGATTCATATATCCTGGTCAGTCAGCTGCTTTTCTGTCCCTTGATCAGGAGAAGGCTTTCGACAGGGTAGATCATGACTACCTCTTCGGGACGCTACAAGCGTTCGGATTTGAACCGCATTTTGTGGCCCAGGTCCGGCTTTTGTACGCCACAGTGGAGTGTCTCGTGAAGGTAAACGGTGCATTGTGGGCTCCCATCACTTTGGGAAGATGGTACGTCAGGGGTGTCCCATGTCTGGTCAGTTGTACTCGGTCTTTGTGGAGCCGTTCCTTTGTTTTCTTCGGAGGCAATGGACAGACCTGGTGCTACCAGGACCGGGGGTGGAGGTGATTCTCTCGGTCTACGCCGATGATGTACTCCTTACGTTCACTGACCCTGTTGACCTGCGGAGGAAGCGCGACTGCCAGCAGGTTTTCTCGGCTGCATCATCTGCCGGGATTAACTGGAGTAAGTGTTCTGGACTTTTAGTGGGTCAGTGGCAGGTGGACTCCCTGCCGGAGGAGATGGCATTGTATGCGTGGAGTACCACGCACCTCCTCTACCTGGGAGCCTACCCGAGTCCCACTGAGGATGCTTAGTTGGCGAACTGTCAGGAGCTGGAGACGAAGGTCGGCTGGGGTGCTGGCCAGGCTTGTTTAGAGTTCTTTCTTTCCAGGGTAGGGTGCTGGTCATAAACCAGCTGGTGGCTTCCATGTTATGGTACCGGCTTGCTACTCTTGTCTCGCCCTCTATCTTTGCAACTACAATACAGAAGAAGCTAGTGGATTTATTTTGGGGAAATAGGAAGCACTAGGTTCCCGTAACGGTCCTGAGTCTCCCATGAATGGAGGGTGGTCAGTCCTTGGTATGCGTGCGTGCCCAGGTGGCTGCTCTCTGTCTCTGTCTCTCCCTCTCCCTTTCCCCCCCCTCTCCCTCTCCCTCTCCCTCTCTCCCCCTCTCCCTCTCCTTCTCCCCCCCTCTCCCTCTCCCTCTCTCCTTATTCACACCAAATTGCCAATCGCCCAACTTCCTTTCCTTTTTAGTCTATATTACTGATGGTTCTCTTTCCTCAGTGCTCCTACTACATTTAATTCTGTGCTAATGATTTTACTTAAAATGTAGACAACTTTGAGACAGAAAGTAACTGTTAATTAATTGGTAATACCCAACATTTGAGTTTTTTGCAAGCCCTCCCAACGTATCACATGGTGGAGTTTCAGTAGTGTTGCTGAAAAATAGAAATTTGATTTTTCCAATGATTAATTTTGACTCGGTCTTGCAGTTACAAGGAATTATATCATTAAATTCAAAGTAATGAATTAAATGATCAGGTGATGGAGAAGTATGCATCTTATAAATCTAAAATCAAATCATTTTATAAAAGAGCCCATTTCATCTTAACCTTGCAAAAAATTCTTGCTGCACCGAAGTTCTTATTTCTATAAAAGTCACGTGTGTTTTTATGTTTATTTTTGCAGATTACAGATCAATTTCAATGCCTCATGGTTAAGGGAAAGTTTGAGTATAAGGCTTTATTTATCAATGGTTTATTGAGTTCATTTGCAAATGCCGTGATTCAAGACATATTGACTACTGTCCGTATCTTCAGCTTTGGCTTCGGTTTGATGGTGGAGGAGCACATTTTGGTCTAAACAACAGTATCTCCAAGGACTGTCACTTCAGTTATGCTTTGCCAGAGCAGTGGTGTGTTGTGATTTGCACTTAGTGTGCTTTTTCATAGTGCTCCCCAAGGTGTTGATGATAGGGAACATAATTTTGCTCTTTTAAAAGGCTTAGTGTCAGCATGTAGCATTCCCAGGTCCAATAAAGTTTAGACAGATGCGGAATAAAGCTCCCTCTTTGCCTCAAGGTGTCAGTGTTGGAACCGTTGCAGTGAATACATGTTGCCTATACTTTTTGCTGCTCCTGCTAAGACACTAATAACTGGTTCATTATAGACTTTTCAAGTAATTTTCTGTGAAATTAGGTTGTTCAAATCAGGTAGATTCTTATTAAATATGATATTGTGGTAAACTCATTTTTAGTTATTTCAACAAAACTGCGCTGGTCTATCACTCTTAACTGCTATGTATTCTATTAAGTTCATTAATTGTGCTCATTGATAGATGATTTTAATTTTCTAATTATTGATATGTGAATAATTTTATGAATGGTAAATTACATATGCACAGGTGATGCTAATTATGGTTAAAATGTTGTACAAAATCACGGTCCTTTAACAATAAATCAAAGCACACAAAAGAAAATGACAGGCAAGTGAGAATTGTTTTGAGAAAAATTAGAGATTGGGGCCTTTTTTTGAGCAAGGCAAGCAGATGAATTCTCAGACATTACCAAAATTGAGATGTTTGGATAAAGCACACTGGGTATTAGAAGCATTTCTACTGGTCAGTGTCAGTAATTAAATGGCTACATTTAAAATAATTTCCCAATGATTGAAGGTACAGGTTAGGCTATATTCTTTCATCTAAATAAAGTTTTTAATGTATAGAATGTTCTGCAAGAAAAAGGAGCAGCTTTTCAAACAGGACTATGACAGCTTTTCAAACAGGACTTAATAATTATTTTAAAAAGAAAAATATAACAGCATATGGGTAATTGGACTAATTAGATATTTCTTGCCGATAGCTAGCATCCTTGTCATTGGTAAAAGAGTGTCCTTCTGTTCTGCAAAATTCTGATTTGATTCTAAATGTACTAACTTCCTAACTTCACCCCCTACTGTATTCATCAAACTTTTTTCCCTATTTTTTATACTCGCTATCCCATGGCCACTGTGAGGGAGATGCCAATTAGTTTCAAATGGAGAACAGATTTTTCTTGTATGTGTCAATTGACCAAGTCTTTATTAAGTAGAACTCCCTACCAATCACCCTTAGAGATGGCAGAGGGAAGACTTAGATCACATCGATCTGAATTGAATTTGAGCTTGGGTACCAGAGATGAAAGTGTAATTCAGCTTTCGGTGCAGCTACACAACATCACTTTCATCTTAATTTAAATTCTGATTCTAATAAAGCAATGGAAACTGTAAATTCCATTAACCTTTCATAGTGCAATGATGCTACTTGACTGCCAAAAAATTTGATATGGTCAGGTTTGTGTTTATATTGGTTGGTAGCAGGAATAACAAATAATAGCAGGAATAAGCCACATGGTTCTTGAACCTGATCTGCCGTTCAATAACATTACAGCTTATTTGATGGCTGGCAACTCTACTTCTCCACCTGATCCCATAACCCTGGTTGACCTGTAATCCAAAAGTCTATCTCAACCTTGATGATTGTTAAAGACATTGCATTCACAATTTTTGGTGGGTTTGGGAATTCCAGAATTTCTCAACCCTCTTAGTGAGGAAATTCCTCAGCATTTCATGTTTAACTTTATCCCATTGGAACATATATCCCCTCAGTAATAAAAATGAACTGCAGGTTTACACCAAGGATAGATACAAAATACTGAAGTAACTCAGCGGATCTGGCAACTTCTCTGCAGAAAATGGACAGGTGACATTTCGGGTCTTTATCCCTCTTATTCCAGTTGTATCCCTCTTGGGATTGCATCGTCCCTAGCCAGCAATCGGTCCATCAGAAACAACCATGTCTGATGTTATCTGTTCCCGGCCCTGATTTGTCTTGGTCTTTTCTGGCTTCCAGATTCTTCCCCCTACAATCAGTCTGAAGGAGGATCCTGACCCGAAACTTCACCTATCCATTTTCTCCAGAGATGCTGTCTGACCCGCTGAGTTACTCCAGCATTTCGTGTCTATATATCCTCTCAGCTTTTTCTTACACTCACTATCACATCCGCTCCTTAAGAAAGAGAAAAAAATTGTCATTCTCCCCCCTGAATGTTGTACTTTCAGAAAGATCACAGTTCATTTTTCTAAACACCAAAGATAGTGGTCCAAATGTAAATCTTTCCTCATGAGATGACTTTTTCATTCCAAGAACTAACCCAGTGACATTTCTCCACAAACCCTCAAAGGAACAAGGATGGGAACAGGAAATGCGAAAATTACCTCGTATACATTAGTGATTTTCTGGATTTATTACACTTCGCTTATTGTGAAGGTTTACATTAACCAGCAAGTAAAATTGTTGAAGGCTTTGAAATTCTGTATTTTTTTCCAACTCTCTATCAATTATTATTAAATTAATATGTGGAAATCATAAATATAATGGAGGCTTTTTTTTAACAATGGGAAAAAGCCAGCCGAGCAGATGTGTAGTGATGTGATTAAATTACATAAAATGAACAATAGAAACAGGAGTAACGTCTGATATATGTTTTTGCCTCAGAATAGTCACAGCAGTGTTTATCAGAAAGGAGGCACCAGAGTCTAACTGAAAGCATTACTGAACATTTCCTTATTTCAATAAAGAATTTCACATATGTGATATGTAAACCCCACTTTCATTTCTATTAAAGTTCAGTGAAATGTATAATGCTGTATAAGCTACACCATTAGCCAGCGTTGGCCCTTGCATTTACCTAAAACATTAGCAGTGCAAACTTTTAAATATCTTTAGAATAAAAATCTTAAAAGGGAATGCAATTAATAAAACAGTATATATAATGAAATCTAGTATGTAAAATCTGCAAATAAGAAAATGAGCCCAAAAATATATCAGAAAGCAATATTGGCTGCAAAATTGCATTAATATTGGTTCTTTTTTTTTAAAGCAGACATTGTTGGCATGCAAGTAACTGTGTCTGTCAGAGCTGTGATTTCCTGGTAAAATGTGGAAATGTGAAAGATTACTTTTTCTTATTTTGCCTTTTGCATTATTTTTATAATGTGATTTGTGATTAATTTAACTTTGCTCATCCAGGATTTCTTTTAATCCTCCGGGCAAAAACTTCTCAACACTTTTTTTAAAGAGAGGGGTGAATTTGTCATGTTCAGAACCTGGGAGAGGTTGATGGAAGAGGACATGGTGGATAAATCCTCTACAGTTAAATCCTTGTCAGGAAGCCACCTCCAACCCACTGATCTTCACAATTAATTCAACCATGTATGGCAGTGTATGAGCATTTACTTGGAAGAAGTAGGTCATCACTTAGTCACATTATGTTTACATGGCTTTATCAGCTTAACTGGGGCCTATTGTATCTTTAATCTTGTACTTGAAATGTGTATGTAGTGACCATTGTAGCATTGTATGGTTCACCTCCCCCACAGTAGACTTGTACCGCTTGGCTTTGTTTTTTTGATGCCATCCAAGATGGAAATAGCATCATCGTGGATTACAGAAGCAGCAGTGGCCTGCTTCTCATAAACCCGTAGTTCTAAGGGAAACTGTAGCTCTAAGGGAAACCCGTAGCTCTAAGGCTCCTAGCTGTATAGGAGTAGGGAGGTTCTACTCCAGTTGTACAGGGTCTTGGTGAGACCACACCTGGAGTATTGCATACAGTTTTGGTCTCCAAATCTGAGGAAATACATTCTTGCGATAGAGGGAGTACAGAGAAGGTTCACCAGACTGAATCCTGGGATGTCAGGACTTTCATATGAAGAAAGACTGGATAGACTTGGCTTGTACTCGCTAGAATTTAGAAGATTGAGGGGGGATCTTATAGAAACTTACAAAATCCTTAAGGGGTTGGGCAGGCTAGATGCAGGAAGATTGTTCCCGATGTTGAGGAAGTCCAGGACAAGGGGTCACAGTTTATGGATAAGGGGGAAATCTTTTAGGACCGAGATGTGAAAAAAAAAATTCACGCAGAGAGTGGTGAATCTCTGGAATTCTCTGCCACAGAAGGTAGTTGAGGCCAGTTCATTGGCTATATTTAAGTGGGAGTTAGATGTGGTCCTTGTGGCTAAAGGGATCAGGGAGTCTGGAGAGAAGGCAGGTAAGGGATACTGAGTTGGATGATCAGCCATGATCATATTGAATGGCGGTGCAGGCTCGAAGGGCCGAATGGCCTACTCCTGCACCTATTTTCTATGTTTCTATGTTTCTAAACTGCAGATCAGTGGTTGTGTATTAGAATCAAAGAAATGGGAGCAAAGAATTAGGTCATCTCACCCTTTGGGTTTGCTCTGCCATTCATCAAAATTAGGTCTGATCTTCTACTTCATCTTTCCACTTTCCAGTGCTTTTCTCATATCCCTATCAATCTGTACTTTGAACGTACAACAATTCCACTATTCCACATCCTATTGGGACAGGGAATTCTTACTATTCACCCCCCATGAAGACATTTCCCCATGTGTCTGTGCTAAATGGCTTACCCAGTATTCTGAAACTGGTCCTAAATTCCTCAGCCAAGGAAAACATCCTCCCTGCATAAAGCCTGTCAAGCGCTTTAAAAATCTTGTAAGATTTAGTGAGAGCTCCTCTTGTTCTTCTATGCTCCAAAGAAAACAATCCCAGTCTACGAGTTCTCTTCTTGTGCAGGAAATCTATCATCCCTGGACCCAATCTGGTGAATCTTCTCTGTACTCGCTCAGTGACAACATCCTTTCTTTAATAGGAAAACCCAAATTATACTAAATGCTCCAAATGTAATCTCAGCAAGGCCCCACACAATTGCAACAAGATCTTCTGATTCTAGTATTCAAATTTTCTTGCAATAAAGGCTAACATGTCATCTACCTTCTTAATGATTAGCTGCACCATCATGTGGACCTTAAGTGACTTGTGTACAAGCATATGTAGGTCTCTTTGATCATCAACATTACCCAGACTTGCATCATTAACAAATACTCGCTTTTTTTTGTTGTGTGCCAAAATGCACACTTTAAAATTGCAAATTTTATATTGCCATATTCTCACCCACTCACTCATCTTTTCTATATCCCCTTGAAGCTCTTTACGTTCTTCTCTATATTCATAATCTTCTCTAGTTTCGTTTTGCCAATAAACTTAGAAAAATGACATTTAAACCCCGAGGTCAATCATCCCTATGGTTTATGAAAAGTTGGGGCACAAGCTTGGATCACCGAGTATTTACTGCAATCTGTATTTTCTCCTTCTGTTTACTGATTATAACATATTGACTAGTCTATGTAAGACCTCATTGGAAGTTTTCCAGAATCACACATTCATGAATTCCCCCTTATCTATTTTACTGGTCACATCTTTAAACACCAACACCAGCATACAATGTGTGCAAGTAACGGATAATCCTTCTGATCGGTTGGAACCAAAGTGTCTTGATGTATTAGGTGGCAGCAGACATTTACAGCAATTGGGACAACAATTACTGCCAAATGACCCTGCTGGTGTTACTTTGCCAGAGTCTGTCAAGTTTCTACAACTATTCTCACTCTGAATTAGTCTAGTCCTTTGGTGGAAATATTCACAAGATCTCTAAATGTTATCAGCCGGTTGGTTGAAGGCTTGTTTGCCAGGATATGCAGTCATTTTCTGCCATCAGACTGAGTCGACACTCATGTTAGAGGCATTGGGTGGTATCCCACAGCGACAAGCTGTCATCAAATGCATCCATGTGTAATTTAAGGTGCAAATAGATCACCTATTCATCATCCGTAAGGACTTACACTCCCTTGATGTGCATTTGCTGTGTAAATACAACTGTTTATTTAGATGTGCACTAGACGGTAGCATCGAGCATCTACTATGTTTTTGACCTGTGTCATTTTACCCTGCTTTATATTTTCAACTATACTGCAAACTATAGTTCACTGCTCAGAGATAAAGGATACCCACTTAAAGTAATGTTATTAACTGCTTTGTGGAATTTAACAACATTACACCCTAAACTGATATACTGAAACAGGTATGACAACCAGATATGTAATTGAACAAGTTGTTGCCTTGTAAGTGTTGGACTGCTCTGCAGATGATTTACAATACTCATCAGGACCACGTGGTATTTAAAGCATGGGCAAACTTGCAGATGTTTGAACCTGCAGGTTTCGACCGTCAGAACCTTATTGGAAATGTCTAACACTAGAGGGCATAGCTATAAGCTATCTGGCAGCTATAAGGTGAGAGGAGGAAAGTTTAATGGAGATGTGTGGGGCAAATGCTTACACAGAGGGTGGTGGAGGGGCCTGGAACACATTGCCAGGGGTGGTGGTGGAGGCAGATACGATAGTGGTATTTAAGAGGCATTTGGACAGGCACAAGGATGTGCAGGGAATAGAGGGATATGACTCGTGTGCAGGCAGGAGATTAGTTCAGCTAGGCATCATATTCAGCATAAACATTGTAGGCTGACATTGAACATTGTCAATGATGTGCTGTACTGTTCTAAGATGCCGTCAGGATGGAACATAATGCTGCCGTTGCATCACTTAGAATATCCTTTTATTGTAAGGTTCACCTGGGTTCCACAAGTTCATATCGCAGACATGCAAAAGCCACTCACTAGCCTCCCACAATATCACTGTCCCCCTCCTACACTAATTCTGAAACCAACTACATATTTCTTCCACATTAACAAGGGGTCAGCATCATTGTGTCCAGTGTCCTCATGCAGCACAGAAATAGGCCCTTCTGCCCAACTTGTCCCTGCCCCATTTAAGTGAGTCTCATTTGCCTGAGTTTAGACCATATCCCTGTGAAACTTTCCTATCCATTTATTTGTCTAAATATCTTTTCAATATTATTATATGTGCTTCGACTTCTTCCTCTGGCAGCCCATTCCAGATAGCCACCACCATCTATGTAAAAAAAAGTTCTCTCGCACGTTCCTATTAAATCTTTCCCCTCTCACCTTTAACCTCTGAAAAAGGTTCTGTCCATTCACCCTATCTATTCCCCTTACTTTTTAAACACCTCTACAAGATCATCACTCAACTTTCTGTGCTCCAGGTAATAAAGTCCTAAACGGCACTATTGTTCCTAATAGCTCAAGCCCTCGAGTCCTCTCAACATCCTTGTAAATCTTCTCTGCATCCTTTGAGGTTTAATGGCATATTTCCTGTGCCAAGGTCCAACACAGAACACAGTATGCCAACTGTTACTTCACCAATGTCTTACACAACTATTACAGCATCCCAATTTCTATACTCAATGACATGATGGGCCCAGCACCAATCCATGAGGCACACCACTGGTCACAGGCCAGGCCTCCAGACCAGAAAATATTTTTCCATAACTAAGTAAACAAATAGCCTGGCAGTTATTGATAGCGTTTTAAATGTATCTCCTGGTTGCTAATCAGCAATCAGAAAAAGGCAGTGGAAATTAAGTATTTTTGGATTGGCCAAAATTATAACAGTTTAGCAATCTAACATTCTGTAATTTACACATAGGTATAGCTTAGTTTCTTCGTCCACGGACAAGTGGTGTAGTCCTTGCAGTTTCAACTAATAAATAGACTGCTCAGATCCTTACCCAGGGGGATCTGCCATAAATTGCTTTTCAGGCAGAATTGAAGCAGGTATTGATATTTGAACTGGTAGAAGTAAAAAAACAGACACATTTTCATGGTCCCTTTCTCCATCACTCCTCTCCCAGCTCACCTGTACGCCACTACTAGCAACGAGTTGATGCAAGTGTGACTCTTGGCCAAGAGTAGGATATGATACTTCCTGTATAAGGTCAACAGAGTGCCAAGCCAGTGATAAAGATCTGATGCTTCATTCAACTGGTTGCACTTTCCAGAAGTGAAGACCTTGTTGCAAAGGCTTTAATGTCAGGTTTGCATGCTCGAGAGGGTGTCTATTTAGCTCTTGTAAGTCTGTACACTGTGACTGGGATACCTGCCAATACATTGCACATTATTTGCTGCTGCCGCAGAATATTTCCTGTTCAGTAATCCCTGAGGTACAGTATGTGTGTCCAGCTGAGCCTGGCTTGGCAATTCTTGCGCCCCCTGTGGATTCCTCCCTGCTGCCACAGTCTTATTGTCTACTTTCACTTAATAAGAATATATTGTCAAGCTGAAGTAGACAAATAGCCCAGCATAGCTTTTGATACCTTTTTAAATGTCTCTTTCAATTTTTGCTTTCCTTCCATGGAATCTTGTCATTAGTGCTAAATTAAAACTATAGTATTGGCCCCATATTGTGCCTTCCTCCTGTTCCTCCTGATATTTAATTCTATTAACGTCAAAAGCCTGTACTTCAATAATTCTATTCCAGCATTTTTAGCAGTGGTCACCAAAGATAAATTTCTACTGTAAGATCTCCAACAAAATGTCTTCTAACTTTTAATGAATACAATTGTTGATACGCCTCATCATCAACTGAATGGAATGATTCTTAATAAACAAATTGCAACCAAATGAACAAAGATCTTGAGAAAAGAAAACTGTAACAATTGCTTATAACCCAGGACTAAAATTTTGTAATCCAAAATTTGGCAGATTTTTTTGTTTCAATTCCTCAGATGCATAAAATCAATAAAACAGATAATCTTTCTCTTTGAGATTTGGGGAAATTGATGTTTAAAAAATTAATTAGCAAATAAATGTATTAACAATCTGTTCAAAGCTATTGTTATCTCTTATTGTTTTACTCTAACAATGTGTTAAAATATGCAAGTTACACAGTTTCATTTCAAAACTGAGATCAGAGATTTTGACATCCTAAACTAGAAATCATCAAATCATCACAATTGATGGCACAGAAAGAAGCTACTTGACTTATTGTACCATTCTGGCCGAAGAGCTGAGATCCTGCATAATCCACAAGCTGGCTCTCCTTGAACAGCCCCTCACGTTGCAGCACCAAGAATTTGCCAAAATACCTAATAATTGTGGTGAGGGAAACATCTTTTAGGCTTCCTGTATTCCTATTAATGGAATAATTTAGCTGGATAAGTAATATTCCAGCACATAGAACGTTTCTCCTTTATTCATTTCCACATTTACTTCCTTCTTACTCCTCATTTCTCCTTCCCACCCTCCATATTTTTCTTGTTCAATCTGGAATCCATCTAAATCTTTTGTTTTATTTTAAATAGCTTGCCTCCACTTTAATTTGAAATGCTGCCTATCTTTATTGCATCTGAAGTTGAAGTGTGCTCAATTCTTAGTTCATTTTTTTCTCATTACAAGTTGCTGTTATTTATATGTCTTAGTGTCTTTTAAAATGTCTGCTGTTTTGTCATTAAGCCCGTGTGCTGATGTCAATTATTGTTGGCTCTTATTCAACTGATCTTCCTATTAAAATATTGATCTAAAGAGGAGGGTGATTGCCAAAAATGCCACTGTTGGAAATAATCCAATCTAAGATTGTGCTAAAGCAGAGATAACCAATGTTATGCATTTATGAAAAAAATGATATTTTAGTTATGAATTGCCATTACGATGCAAGTTTGTCAAAGATTTCTGCAGTTTACCACATGTTTATTAAATAAAATACACAAAGAAAATGTAATCTGCAACAACATATGGAAATATTTAATTAGTTGGAACTACATGCTCTATTAAAAGGCTTCTTGGTCGATGCTTATCATTTCTACTTCAATCTCTGCAAAAGTCAGTTTATCAGCGAACAAATCTGACAGAACAGTGAATGTTCTCAAAGTTGGTCCTGGAGCGGAAGACAGAGCCATACTCCTTAAACCAAAACAAGTTGACAGAATAACAAAGTTAGATACGTCCATTTAAATGGTCGAGGAAAGGGAAAGCAACTTTGTGTGATCCAAATAAAATTTAAATTGTATAATTGCAGTTTCCTGATATAATGGTGTCATTTATGATAGTCACTGATTAGTAATGCTATGATTGACCTTAGTGGATATTACACCTACAGTCTCATCAAAACTGGCTTGTGTAAATAAGGACATAAATAATATAAGCAAGTAAACCATTCACCTCCAATTTAATATAATCATAGCTGACTTTATTAATTGCTAATCTGGGGATAATATTAGTGTCATTTTTCTCCACTAATCAGAATGCCTCTTCTCCTGACAGCATAAAGTCTATCTTTGTCTTGAGTACGTTAGGTGACTGAATTTGCACAGCCCTCTGGCAGAAACATTCCAAAGGTTCAATGTCATTTGTTGGAAAGGGTGCAGAAGAGATTAGCAAGAATGTTACTTGGGCTTGTGGGCTTGAGTTAGAGGGATAAGTTGGATAGGATGGGACTTTTTTCTTTTGAGAGTAGTAGGCTAAGGGGTAACCTTTATTGAGTTGCACAAGATAATTAATATATATATTAATGTGAACACTCACAGCCAGGATAAAGTATTCTAAAACTAATGATAAGGTGAGGGGGGAAGATTTTAGAGGAACCTCAAGGAAACTTTTTTCACTCTGAGTGTAGTTCACATCTGAAATGAGCTGCTATACACTTAGATACAATTATGACTTTTAAAAGACATTTGGACGGATATTTGCGTCAAATGTTGGCAAACAGGACTGGTCCAGTATGCCGACTTGATCGGAATGGGCAAGGTGGGCCAAAGGGCCTGTATGCTTGCTATTTAGCTGTATGACTCTCTGACGTTGTATAAAAAAACTTCTCCTCAATAAATAAATGTGATGTACAGTGTAGGTATGTTACAAAACTTACCTTTACCGGCGCTGCACTTCTGCCGCTCCCCGTGTGCGCGACTTTCGCGCCTTGCAGAGGGGGGCGGGCTTAAAGTGCCGTTTTTCCACAGGCCTGGATAATCGATGAATGTCGGGCGATTTGGTTGCTGAAGAAAAATCGCTCCGACATTTCATCAATGAAGGTATTTTTAAATTACTCTAAGTTATTTATTAACTAGAGTAATTTAAAAATCACCTTCAAAAGCCGTGAGCGCAGACAACCGGAAGCATTTTGCGAAGGGGAGAAAAAAAGGTAAATACTTTATTTTTATATTAAAAGTTGGTTTTTCGGGAGGCATTAATAATATTTTTATGTTGCGAAATGGGGTCCCCAAAAAATGTATGAACCCCCAGTATTTTTCCCCCCGACTTCACCGCTAACCGCAACGTTCCAATCCACCGCATTCCACTAAAACCCACTCGCTAGTTGATTTAAATGGCCATTAATTTACAGGCATAAAACACTAAATTCCTTCCTTTTGCCCCAGAAATTCATGAAAATGAGATTTAAAAATTATGTTATATTGTGGATTATTGTGTGAATGTTATTTGGACACTTAGGCAATTTAAAAAAAGTTTATCTTTTCTTAAGAAATGGATAGATGTTTAGATCTACTCATTGAATTTTGTAATTAGCTACAATTAGATAACTAACTAATTATATGCTTTAATTTCAGGTAATCCAAGTAAGATTGTTTAATATTTGATTCAGAATGCTTCAATCTATAATAACTGAAAATTTCATTGAGTTCTCTTAATTTTTAAGAATGTTATGGACTTTTAACTTTTCCAGATCACAGCTTTTGAGTTAAGTCAATTGAAAGGCAATGGGGAGCAAGATGCTCATTTCCGAGTATGAAAATGGCCATAACTTTCTTAATACTGAAGATATGAAAGTAAATTAGGTGTCAAATTAAACTTCTTTTTATGCTTTATCTGATGGGATAAATTGCAGACTTGATTTTTAAAATCTCAAAATTTTGTAACATTGCTATACAGTGCCCTCCATAATGTGTGGGACACAGACCCATTTATTTATTTGCCTCTGTATTCTACAATTTGAGATCTGTAATTGAAAAAAATCACACGCGGTTAAAGTGCACATTATCAGATTTTATTAAAGGCCATTTTATACATTTTGGTTTCACCATGAGGAAATGACAGCTGTGTTTATACATAGTCCCCCCCATTTCAGGGCACCATAATGTTTGGGACACATGGTTTCACAGGCGTTTGTAATTGCTCAGGTGTGTTTAATTGCCTCCTGAATGCAGGTATAAGAGAGCTCTCAGCACCAAGTCTTTCCTCCAGTCTTTCAATCACCTTTGGAAACTTTTATTGCTGTTTATCAACATGAGGACCAAAGTTGTGCCAATGAAAGTCAAAGAAGCCATTATGAGACTGAGAAACAAGAATAAAACTGTTGGACACATTAGTGAAACCTTAGGCTTACCAAAATCATCTTATTATCAACTTCTTATCGAGTCCACACACAAGATTAGAAATTGTTCAGCCAGAGTTGAACACACTTCTCGGCATCTGCATACAATGGTGTCTGTCATGCGCTTCTTGTGCGTGGTGGTGGAAAGATTGGTGAGACCAGGCCCACGATTTGAACGCTCTTTCCTTTACCCCGTTTGGAACATCATTAAGAAAAAATAGAGCACTGGTGAGCTTACTAATCGCAAAGGGACTGGCAGGCCATGGAAGACCTCCACAGCTGATGACAGAAGAATTCTCTCTATAATAAAGAAAAATCCCAAAACACCTGTATGACAGATCAGAAACACTCTTCAGGAGTCAGGTGTGGATTTGTCAATGATCACTGTCCACAGAAGACTTCATCAACAGAAATACAGAGGCTACATGGCAACATGCAAACCACTGGTTAGCTGCAAAAATAGGATGGCCAGGTTACAGTTTGCCAAGAAGTACTTAAAAGAGCAACCACAGTTCTGGAAAAAGGTCTTGTGGGCAGATGAGACGAAGATTAACTTATCAGAGTTATGTAAAGAGCAAAGTATGGAGGAGAGAAGGAACTGCCCAAGATACATAGCATACCACCTCATCTGTGAAACACGGTGGTGGGGGTGTTATGGCCTGGGCATGTATGGCTGCTGAAGGTACTGGCTCACTTATCTTCATTCATGGTACAATTTCTGATGTTAGTAGCATAATGAATTATGAAGTGTATAGACACATCCTATCTGCTCAAATTCAAACAAATGCCTCAAAACTCATTGGCCAACGGTTCATTCTACAGCAAGACAATGATCCCAAACACACTGTTAAAACAACAGAGTTTTCCAAAGCTAAAAAATGGTCAATTCTTTAGTGGCCAAGTCAATCCCCTGATCTGAACCCAATTGAGCATGCCTTTTATATGATTAAGAGAAAACTGAAGGGGACTAGCCCCAAAACAAGCATAAACTAAAGATGGCTGCAATACAGGCCTGGCAGAGCATCACCAGAGTAGATAGCCTGCAACTGGTAATGTTCATGAATCACAGACTTCAAGCAGTCATTGCATGCAAAGGATATGTAACAAAATACTAAACATGACTACTTTGAGTGACATGACATTGCTGTGTCCCAAACATTATGGTGCCCTGAAATGGGGGGACTATGTATAAACACTGCTGTAATTTCTACATGGTGAAACCAAAATGTATAAAAATGGCCTTTATTACAATTTAACAATGTGCACTTTAACCACATGTGATTTTTTTCAATTACAAATCTCAAATTGTGACTTACTGAAGCAAATAAGTAAATGATGGGTTTTCGTCCCAAACATTATGAAGTGCACAGTAGGCCCAGTCCTTAATCTTTCCTTGTCCAACTAATCACCCACCCTTGGAATTAATCTACTGAATTGTTGCATTATTGCATCAGTCCCTCTATTGAGAGTGTATAGCCAAGGTTATACTCACAAATCTGTACTCGATATTCCAGGTACAGTCTCACACATGCCTTATATATGTGTAACAAGATGTCGCCTTGTGTGCTCAGATCCTCTTGTGAGATAGACCAACTGCATGTCAACTTTCAGTGATTCTCGCATGCATCTCTCAGAACACCAGTACCTTTCATGTTCTTGCAATTTAAAGAATACTCTGCTTTGCATTACTTCCACCAAAGTAGATAGTCGCACAGTTTTCCACATTCTATTCCATCAGTCAAGTCCCTGCCTATTCATTTCATTCATCTGTATCCACCCCTGCTACCCCCAAAAGTCTACCTTTGCATCATCCACAAATTTTTTTATTTCAAATTCCTCATCTAAATCATTGATAAAAAAAATTGAACACTTAAAAGGTATTTCACACATATCCTTGCTGCACCCGATTAGTCACAGCTTCTCAAATTGGAATTGAACTGTTTATATTAACACAGTATACCCAGGAATTCACTCTTGTCAAACATGATTTCTCTTTCATAATTCCATGTTGACTGCCAAATCCAATTATTATTTTCTAAGTATCAAGTTGCCACTTCCTTAATAATAGAATTCAATATTTTCCCAACTACTGATGTGAGGCCAACTGATCTATAGTTTCCTGTTTTCTCTCTCTCTCCCTCCTGTCTTAAATATTGGCATTACATTTGCTACCTTTCATTTTGTGTCCCATTAATTCTCATTGTTTTGTTTTTTTGCAAATTCTATTTCTTTACCTTTCTCTTCATTCTGTAGCTTTCCAATATTTGCAGGTGAGTTTCTGTGTCGTCTACTATGAAGACAGGTGTAAAGTATTTATTTAATTTGTCTGCCTCTCCTTTTATCCCAATATACTTTCTCGTGGCTCAGTCTGGAAGGGACTAACATTAACATGTTTTTTTTTCTTTTAGCATGTCTGTAGAAGCTTCCTTATGCAGCCATGTTTCTCAGTTGCTTGCTTTCATCTTGTGCTTTTCTTTTGCTTACCATTCCCTCGCCCTCCTTTGCTAAATTCAGGAAATGTCCCCATTTCCCAATACTACCTTTTGCCAACATTATAAACTTTCCTTTGCTCTAACCAAGATAGATAGTCACAGCCTGACCATTATTTCTGCAGATTTATTTTTGCCTTTATATGAATGTATATGGCACTTATGCTATGTCCGCCACTACTTCTGGTCGCTTCAGGTGTGAACACTCGACCTCTTGGAGCGGCGCCCGAACCAGCCAAGCCCCTTGCAGACTGCTGCAAGGCATCCAGTGGCCCCCTCCATCGTCTAGGCGCACTGCACTAACTCCTGCAACCGATCTGCTTACCGGCCCTTTGTTCCTTGCTTCCTCCGCCGCCATCTTGGATCTCTTCTCCCTCCTCTCCTGTGCTCAGGGACGAGCAAGGCAAGGCTCGGCAGCTTGCCTCTTGGGGAGAACTGCAAGCCAGGCCTGCTCTCGGAGGATACACGTAGCTCCACTATTCTTTAATAGGGCTGTCCTGCTTTTTGTCCACTTTGCCAAACCCTCGTCAAAGTTAAATGTCCTGGAATATTTAATTCCCAGCTCAATCAATTAGCAATTGTTTCTTAGGGATGGCTATTGTATCCTTCTCATTTATTTCTACTTGTACTGTTAATTGTTTTATGAATGGTTTGTATACTTATGTACACTGCTTTCAATTATATCATTATACCAGTTACTCTGTTGTTTACTTTAATAGGTATATGTACATTTGTGTTCACTCTCCCATCTTACAGATTGTGATAGGAAGGAAATGCAGATGCTGGTTTACACCGAAGGTAGTCACAAAATGCTGGAGTAATTCAGTCAGACAGGCAGCATATGGTCTCAACCGGAAACGTCACCCATTCCTTCTCTCCAGGGATGCTGCCTGTCTCGCTGAGTTACGCCAGCATTTTGTGTCTGTGACAGATTCTGGTTACCTATTTCCTTGCTCTTTGAGGATGGCACACAGATTAAGAATACAACAAATTGATTTTAATTGAATTGAATAAATGTTATTAGTCAAATATGTATACATACAAGGAATTTGCCTTGGTTCGCTGCTCGTAAGTAACAACATGATATACAGTAGACAATTAAAAATAAAACATTATAATTTAAACATGTGAAGAATGAAATAAAATATCAGAGCAAAAGGAGGCTACAGACTTTCAGCTGTTGAGTAGAGCTACTGCTCATGGATAAAAGCTGTTTTGCAAAATGTCTGGCTATGGCGGCTTTGACAGTCCGGGGTCGAAGTGCTTCAAAGAGTTTGTGGCCAGGGTGAGAGGGGTCAGAGATGATCTCACCCGCTCGCTTCCTGGTGCTTACAGTGTACAGTTCGTCAATGGGGGGAAGGTTGCATCCAATAACCTTCTCGGCTGATCGAATAATGTGTTGCAGCCTCCGGATGTCATGCTTGGTGGCTGAGCCAAACCAGACCATGATGGAGAAGGTGAGGACAGACTCTATGATGGCAGTATAAAACTGGACCATCATTGCCTGTGGCAGATTGTGTTTTTTCAGCTGCTGCAGGAAGTATATCCTCTGTTGGGCCTTTTTGACTGGTGGCCTCCCATTTAAGGTCCCTAGAGATGATGGTTCCAAGGAACTTAAATGACTCCACAGATGTGACTGTGGTGGTGTTGATGGTGAGTGGGGGGAGGGGAGGGGGAGCTCTCCTAAGGTCTACAATCAATTCCACCGTCTTAAGAGCATTGAGCTCCAGGTTGTTGCGATGGCCCCAGGATGTAGATGTGTTGCTTCCTGTCTGTAAGCAGATTCCTCCCCATCCTGGATCAGTCCAATTAGGGTTGTGTCGTCCGCAAACTTGAGAAGCTTGACAGAGGAATCTGTGGAGGTGCAGTTGTTGGCGTAGAGAGAGTAAAGAAGAGGGGAGAGTACCCAACCTTGCTGTGCTCCTATGCTGAGGAGTATATGGGTCCGAGATGTGCTTTCCCAGCCTCACATGCTGCTTCCTGTCTGTCAGGAAATTGATGATCCACTGACAGAGGGGTTCAGGCACAGTCAACTGGGAAAGTTTGTGATTCCCCAATAATATATTATAGTGTATTTTAATGATGGTAGGACATATTTTGAGGTTATTGGAAAGAAAAGCTGTGGAAATTTGGAAAGCACCCAGATCTTTCAGTCCCATTGCTAATGCTATAATAGCTTATCGCAACATTTTCATATATCTGGTTTTCTCTGATATTAAAATCTTAGCTATACAGAATTACCTGGATAACCTGCTTTTGTAAGGTGTTTTTAGACACAATTTATACATTCAGGAGAAAAGTAAACATCTAAGCAAGAGAACTTGTTAAACAACTGACTTTTTAATATAACATTGTCAGTTCAGCATTGCTAAAAGCAAAGTTTGAAATTGTATTTACTGTATATTACGGGCATTCTTTGCAACTCTTTACTTGCAACTTGGAATCCACAACCTGTTTAAAGTAATATTACAATTATGAAGCATTTAGAGATGAGCAGAAAATCAAGTAGACTCAAGGACAGAATATTGCATGATTTCCCTTGACATTTTTCATGTAATATATATCAATTCAGAGTTAAAGACCATTTTATTGGCTTTCTTCAAAAATTGAGTAAGCATTTTGCCCTATTCAATCAGCAAATCAAGTATTGGGTATGGCTTTGCATTTCCATATCTATTGAAACTATGATATCAAATTATTAGCCATCTTGGGTCATACTCAGATGATATGATTTTATCACAGTGGAATTATATCCTATCTCTAATTTAGCTGTTTGAGTTTTAAAAACATTTTGATCCATCTAGCTAAGATTGTTCCATATGTTTAAAGCTCTTAGAAGCATTTAGTCATAAATCATGGCATGTCAATATGTGCTATCAGCATCATTTTTAAAGCGTTGCTGTTGTAATACAGGAATACTGTCACCAGCGACACCTGCTTTATTTCTTTATTTTATTCCCTTGAATAGACAATGCTCATTTTATACAGTGGTAATTCTGTTTCAAATTTATCCAGGTAGATGTTTCTACTACATCAATATAATGCTTACTGCAATTTTATTATATTCTAAGGAAGGCTATGCTACTGAATTCTCATTCAAATACCATGTCATTAACTATCAGCCCTGCCCTGCTTGAAGCCAGCTGCATGTTCTGCTTACTGCAGGTGTTATGTTTAGTTTATTCTTTGCACTTTTAGGAAGTCAAATTGGGATTTAACATTATCTCTTCCTTGAAGGGTTATTTATTTATTTCTTCCCACCCTTTCTCCCCTACTCAAACTATTTGTTTGAAACCACAATTAGGGGAGAGTAGGGTTACACTCTGTACAAAATTTCTGCAGCAGGTTGGCAAAAAGCTTCACAGATCCGCAAAAGATTTCAAACTAGTGAGTGATTTGACAGAACGTTCAACTTGTCGGGATCCATTATTTAAGTGATGTTCTCACTCAGTGTGGATTAGTAATTCTACACCTGCTCTTAACACTGTGAACCATCAGGTGACAGGACCAATATTTGTCGGCTTGAAATGCTTTGCACGTTCACGGTGTCATCATGCTTGAAGATCATATGGGAAAGATGTTCTTAATATTTTGGGGATCTAAGCATGCTGAAATTATAGCCCATCACCAATTGGCCAGAGAAGGTTTTCTGGTGAAGATAGTCCGTTGCTGTTGGTAGTAAGTTTCAGGATTTGAACACTGTCACAATGAAGGAATGCCTCACAAAACATAGAACAGTACTGAACAGGAAGAGGCCCTTCAACCCACAATGTCTGTACCGAACGTGATGCCAAGTTAAATGAATCTCCCCTGCTTGCATGTGATCCATATCCCTCCATTCCTTGCATATCCATTTTCCTATCTAAAAGCTTCTTAAGTGCCACTACCACCCCTTGAAGCATGTTCCAGGCACACACCACTCTTGTGTAAACTTTCGCCCTCTGACTTCAGTTTCGTTTAGAGATAGCGTCTATTGAGTGCAGCGACCTGCAATCCCCACACATTAACACTATTCTACACACACTAGAGACAATTTACAATGTTACAACACCAATTAACCTACAAACCTGTACATCTCTGGAGTGTGGGAAGAAACCAGAGCTCCCATAGAAAACCCATGCCGGTCACAGGGAGAACATACAAACTCCATACGGACACCTGCAGTCAGGATTGAACCCAGGTCTCTAGCACTGCAAGGTAGCAACTCTACCACTGCGCCATGGTGCTGCCCAAAACCGACTTTATAATTATGCCCTTTTCTCTTCAATATTTCACACTTCAAAAGGTTCTGACTCTCTACCTTATCTATGCCTCTCATCATTATATATATTTTTAATAGGTCTCCCTTCAATGTCCGATGTTCCAGAGAAAACAATCCAAATTTGTCCAACCTCTGCCTGCAATAATCTCTGATTCAAGTTACATTCCGGTAAACCTCTTCACATGCTCCCCAAAGCTTCCACATCATTCCTCTAATGGGACAACCAGAACTGTACACAATACTCCAAATGCAGCCTAACCACATTTTTATAAAGCTGCAACATGATTTCCTGACTCTTATACCAAGATTTAATAAGATGTGACTGTGGTGGTGTTGATGGTGAGTGGGGGGAGGGGAGGGGGAGCTCCTGGTATCAAGCATACCAAGATTTAATAAGAACCTGAAGAGCAATATTTTCACACAGAGGGTGATATGTACATGGAACGAGCTGTCTGGGGAAATGGTTGAGGCAGTTATAATACCATTTATAAAACATTTGGACAGGTGCATGGATAGGGAAGGTGTGGAGGAATATGAATCAAACATGGGCAAATAGTAGGTATGTTACAAAACTTACCTTTAGCGGTGCTGGAGTTCTGCCACTGGCCGTGTGCGCGACTTTGGCGCCTTTAAGGGGGGGGGGGGGGGGGCGGGGTTGAAATGCGGTTTTCCCCTTGTAATCCGGAGCTTTATTTTCTCGGAGGGCGAGCTATTTTTGGAGATTCATTCCGACTGCCAATAAGTCCGTTTTTTTAAATAAATCGTCCGACTATTTAATTGCTGCAGTAAAATAAAAATTAGCTCCCAATGCCGTGAACGCCGACAACGGGGACGGATTTTACGTAGGGGACAGGTAAGTGAAAGCTGTTTATTTTTTCATACAAACCTGCTTTTTTAGGGGACTTTAATCAATATTTCATGTTGCGAAACGGTGATTTAGCCCCCATATGAACTGTCAGAATTTTTCCTGCTGATATGGGGTTTAGATTCACCACTACCGCAACGTTCCAATACAGCGCGATCCATAAAATCCCACTCGCAAGCTGTTTAAAATGCCCATTAATTTACAGGCATTAAACACTGAATTCCTTCAATTTGGCCTATTAATTAATGACAATTAGATTTAAAAATCATGTTTTATTGTGAATTATTGTGTGACTGTTAATTGGACACTTAGGCTTTAAATTTTTTTAAAAATTTTTCTTAAGAAATTGATAAATGTTTAGATCTAGGAATTGAATTTTGTAATTGGCTACAATTGGGTAACTAACTAATTATATGCTTTCATTTCAGGTCATCCAAGTAAGATTGTTTCATATTTGTTTCAGAATACTTCAATCTATAATAACTGAAAATTTCTTTCAGTTCTCTTAAATTTTAAGGAAGTTATGGGCTTTTGACTGTCCTCGATCACAACTTTTGTGACAAGTCAATAGAAAAGCAATAGGAAGCAAGTTGCTAATTTCCGAGTATGAAAATGGTCCTAACTTTTTTAATACTGAAGATATGAAAGTGAATTAGGTGTCAAATTAAACTTATTTTTATGCTTTATCTGATGGGATAAATTGCAGACTTGATTTTTTAAATCTCAAAATTTTGTAACATTGCTACAAATAGGACTAGCATAGATGGGTATCTTGGTTGGCATTGATGAATTGGGTCAATGTGCTTGTTTCTGTGCTGTATGACTGGCACTTTCCCTGAGCAAACAGCTCAGCTGATCATGCCTTAGCCCACTTGAACTGATCTCAAGGCTGATCATACTTGATGTGGACACAAGGTGCTGGAGTAAATCAGTCTCAAAAGGGTCCCGACCCAAAACGTCACTTTTCCATATTCTCCAGGGATGTGCCTGACCGCTAAGTTACTTTCAAACTGCACTTTGTATCCCTTTCGTGTAATCCAGCACCTGCAGTTCCTTATTTCTACATAGTTGATGTCGACCTGGGCACTTGAGTCTGGAGTCAATTATTGTGGTTTTAACCAGTACTAGACTGGAAGATTAGTGTAGGATTGGGTTATCTGGCCTCATCTTCTGGGAACTGCTGCTCTCCAAATAAGGCAGATGAGTGATAATGACGGCTAAACCAGGTACATAATAGCAACATGTTTTATCCAATTTATAAGTACAAGCATATTTACCACCAAAAAATGATTAGGCCTAGCCTATACAATGATATTTGTTGAAAAATATACATAGTTATATTTTTCATCAAACCTTGAACCAATGTGAAAAACTTGACTCAAAGTAGTCAACTTTTCAGATGTTTCTCTGGGGTTTGACTGTGGCACCATCGCCCAACCACTAAAAGTCTCTCATATCCACAGCTTAAGGACTGACATCAACTATATACATTCACAGGTTGCATGCCAGGACACTCTGTTTGTAAGCACCAGCCTTTCCCTTAGAAAATCACCATGAGAATATTTACTTCGGCGTAATCATAATCTTTGTATTAAAAGAGGTCAAGCAAAAAATGTCCAACATATTTTGATAATCTTTGAAAGCAAAATGTTAGTTATCATTTCCCTGATGATCTGCAAATAAAGTTAGGAAATAACAGTTGAGGGAGCCATACATTTAGTTGAAAAGTAAAGTGGCATATAGCTCAGTGGAACCTTCATATTTTGTAGTGCTGCTATGGTTTGATTATGTTTCCATTCTAAACTCTTTTCTTCAGAAAAAAATGTTTGTAAAAAGAGTTAATGAATTCTGATATTATCATTTGTTCAGCTGATTTAGAATATTTTGGAAATTAAATATTTTTTGCAAAGGGATTTGATAAAGAAAGGAAGACAAACTCAATCTTAACATTTAAGTCATTTTATCTTTGCTTGAAAGTATATGCAAACTCAACAGAACAATAAAAATAGATATTTTTACAAGCAAGTATTTGTCTATTACTCTATCCAGATGCAGTCAAAAGAAAATAGTCCAGGACCCAATAAAAGAATTCTGGAAGATGCACTTACAAGTTTATTTCACTGAAAATCTGTAGTACTTTTGTAGTTCAGTTCTCTTTAATAAGTACTACAACGAGAGGTTATTACTGATAATTTCAGTGTATTAGTCGATGTTTGTTTCAAAGAGTTAAATGGTGTGAAAATTAGACTACTAAAATAATCCACTGCTTCTTGTATCCCCCCTGCTATTATTCTGTATTAACTCATCTTTTTCACTCTTGTGGTGAGAAAAATGTGCAATAGGTTCTGCCATTTTATCACTCATCTGCTTAGCATTTTTGCCATCAGGCTGCAAACATGTCGCTGTTTTTACACCGTTTATTCTGAAAGAACATGAAATTGTGAGTAATTGAATTCACAAGGAATAATGGCAGAGGTGAACACAGTGATTTAGGGATTATGGAAAACAGTGAAAGACCGAGGCACTGTCATGGAATACATCTGGAAGTCGCATTCTGCAATAGATAATACCAAGTCATCTTAGACAAAATATTACCGATAACTATAATTAAAACTGCAGATTTTGAAATCCACTTCATTGAGCTACGGTTACTAGCGTGTTAAGTGGGAATGCAAATGTGCTGTGGATCCATCGTTTTCTAATTCATGTCCTCTGAGCTAACCAAATCTCCTTCGAGTTCATTTATTTTTTGAATTGCCATTTATTCTGGCTATGATTTCATAATAAACATTCCAGTCAATATAGCTGATTTATGGCTATGCACATTTATATTATTTTCCTATGGAGCTATATAATTTTTAACATATTGCTACACTTCAAATGAATTATACCACCTCGTTACTTGCTGAGAAAATGAGTTGAACATCAGTTACAACTGTAAGGCTTACTTTGACTAGTTCATTAAGCAGAAATTGTTAATTGTCAATTTATAATCTGAGTGTTAATTTTGATCTTTGCCCTCGGGTGTCTTTTTGAACTGTACTTTTGTTGAAATTCTTCAAAACGTCTGTTACCGTTTCAGAATTTTGCAGGAATTTTAGTTCATGCAACTACAGCACAAAATGTAATATAAATATCACATTCAAGGATTCCGTACTGGTGGATTTGAGCATTTAATGTACACTGTGAGAACAGATTATATTGCAAGTGAAACCAGTCTATTGATTACTGATTCACTTACTTAGTGGAAGTATTTTTAGCTGCTTAAAGTGGTGTATATTTCCACAAAAGGGACAAATTGTGTTCTTTATTTTAAGTGTATCCGACCTTGGCAAAAAAAATCTATAGCAATTTAGTGGTTTCAATATTACAGTGATACTTTTTATTGAATTACTGTGATATATCAAAAGTTTTCTAAGGAAATATTTTCATTAAAAATGTTGAGGTTTGCCATCTGCATAATAGCTATTTTAATGGTCCCTGGCATAATTTGGTAATTAATTCAACAAAGCTCGAAGATGCATCTGTAAACTATCATTCCATAGTTGATATTCTGTCAGATGTTGTAGTAATTAATTACAGATGAGCATCAGTGGATCTGAAAAGGTATATATTTTGTGTTGTTGCAGCTGAAATTGTATATACATGTATTATAGGCTCTCCGCTTTCCAACAGGTTGATTTAGTAAAGAGGAATAAATGGGATTTATGTATCATTGTAACATTTAATGACTTTTGGTTTGCTCTCTTCTCGGAAATAATTTTGAGGTTGATTAAAAATTGAAGCTAGCATTTTAAAATGTAATAGTTTTGTATATTTTCTTCCAATAAGAGGATATGCCTTTCTAAATTTCCCGATTGAGTAATTGTCTTCTTAAGCAGTCCTCATCAGAAACATAACTGAGGAAGTGGTTGTTTTAGTGGATGGGTAATTTCTAGTTGTAATTGTGTCCTTTGTGTAGCCTGATCTCCTCTGTCTCTTTTATTTCCTTTCACAACCGTTGTTCTTCCATTATTCCAATGGTATGTATGAATAGTTTGATGGAAGATGGGAAGAAAATGATTTCCCTTGCTGAAATTGCTAAAGGGCAGCCTGGCAAATCTGAAAAGCATGCGTTCTAAATGCTTCTGTTAAACCTGATGTTTCAGACTGAGGTTAGAGACTTTGAGAGCGCATAGAAGAACTGCTTTTTGGTTTGACAAGTTGTGCAGGTAATTCCTCTCTTCTGGGTTAAATGTAGAATTTCTTGGGCAGTAATTTAACCACTGTCGTTTCCACATGTAAACCCCTGTGAGACCATTTGTACATCAGCTGATAATAGCCAAGTACTTGGCACAAAACACAAAGTGCTGGAGGAACTCAACTCAGGCAATATCCATGTAGCGAATGGACCGGTGACATTTTGGGTTGGGACTCTTCTACAGACTGAATTAGTCTGAAGAAGGGATCCAACCTGAAACGTGGCCTGTTCATTCCCTCCACTGATGCTGCCTGACCTGCTGAGATCCTCCAGCACTTTGTGTTTGCTCGAGATTCCAGCATCGGCAGTTCTATATGTCTACCAAACACTACCACATTGAATGCCCAAATCCAGTCGACTTTACAAGAATTGCATCAGTTTTGCGCTGATGCCTCCAAATTACCTTTACCCAAAAATAGATAGCGAGTCGAAACAAGGAACTGCAGATGCTAATTTATGAAAAAACACACAAAATGCTGGAGTAACTCATCGAGTCGGACAGCATCTCTGGAGAACATGGCTTGGTGATGTTCTGGGTCGGGGCCTGCCTTTAGACTGATTGTGTGTGTAGGGGGTGGGGGGGGGGGGGGGGAGGGTACTGGAACAGATGAGGGCAGGACAAAGCCTGACAGGTAATAGGTTGATACAGGTGAGGGTTTTTTTCATAGGCAGATGGCTGGACAAAGACCAGAGATAAAAAGACAAAAGGCGTAAGAGAAAAGGACTGAAGAGTATTAAAGTGTGAAGCTAGCAAAATAAATATAGGTGGAACGGGGGGTGGCGGGAGGGCAAAAATGTGCATGTCTAGGTGTGGAACAGGGAAGGGGGTGGGGCGGAAGAAGAGAGGGGTGTGGTAGAAACGGAGAAGGTGGGGAAGTGTTTGTATACTTACTTAACATTGGAAAATTCAATGTTCAGGTCATTGGGTTGTAAGTTACCCATGCGGAATATGAGGTCCTGTTCTTCCAGTGTGCCTGTGGCCTCACTCTGGCAATGGAGGTAACCCAGGACCAAAATGTCAGTATTGGAACTTCCCAGAGGAGTTAAAATGGTTAGCAACGGAATTCCAGAAGGCCTGGAGACCAAGGGCAATTGTTTGGCGAAACGGTCGCTAAGCCTATACCTAGTCTCTCCCATGTACAGGCCACATTGGGAACACCAGATGCAGTTCATGAGGTTAGAGCAGGTGCAGGTGGATGTCTGCCTCACCTGAAGGACTGCTGGGATCACTGGATGGAATTGAGGGAGGAGGTATAGGGACAGATGTTACATCTGCGGTTGCAACGGAAAGTACCTGGGGAGGGGGTGGTTTGGGTGGGAAAGGATGAGTGAACCAAGTGGTCTCTGCAGATTGTGGAAAGGGATGGGATGGGAAGATGTGGCTGGTGGTAGGAGCACATTGAAGGTGATCGAAATGTCGGAGGATGATGTGTGTTGGATGTGGAACTGTTATCTTTGTTCTGTCTGTGAAGGAAGGGAGAGCGAGACCAGAACTACGGGACACAAAATATACATGAGTAAGTCGTCGTCGTTGGGGAATGGTGCCAGTGTAAGTTTGGAACAAGTACTGTTCGACATAACGGACAAACTGGTAGGCATAGCTGGTGCCCATAACTAGACCTTTAACTTAGAAAAGGAGAAAGGAGTCAAAAGAAAAGTTGTTAAGGGTGAGGATAAGTTCCACTAGGCAACGGAGAATGTTAGTAGAGGGAAATTAATAGGGTTTCTGTTCAAGATAAAACTAGAGGGCCTTGAGACCTTCCTAATGGGAGATGGAGGTGTAAAGCAATTGGTTGTCCATGGTAAAAATGAGGCAATGGGGGCCTAGAAATGGAAAGTTATTGAAGAGTTGAAGGACGTGAAGAGTTGAAGGACTCTGAAGCGATTAGAAAAAAGATGCTGGAATCTGGAATTAAAAAACAGAACACTGGACGAACTCAGTGGGTAAAGCCGCATCTGTGGAGGCAAAAGGTGTATGTTGGCGTTTCGAGTCAATGTACTCAGGACTGAGAGGGAAAAGGAAACTTCTGCCACACTTCTGCCAAAGTGCTACCTCCAAAAGGATATTAAACCTAGGACCTCTCTGGTCTGTGGTTCTGCTCAGCTAATCAATTTTTCAAGGGAGAGCTGCGCAGCCAATATTGTTTAGTGTTTAAACATATTTAATATTATATTAATATTGATTACAGATTAAAACCAGACCAGTAAACTATTGACCAGAAGGTTACATTTACGAACAATACCATGCAGTTATGTCTAAAGCTGAAGGCCATGCTATTGCTTACACAAACATACCCTTGTGTTACCCAGAGGGATATTTATCTGAAAGATGCATATGGTATAAGTTTTATTATACACTGCTATATAGATGCTATATACAGATATAGATGCTATATTACATGTCTGGCATGGATTTAGTTACATTTCTGCACCACAATTATCATAGTAAGTTATTGGATAGTTTGCAAATTAGTCAGTTTTGTGCAGTACACTTTTTCTGAACACTTCTCAAATTCTCTGGCCGTTCTTGATTTCCTGCCTTATGTCAATCCGATTAACCAAATTCTCTGAAATTCTCCCATATCTTCCTTTCAGATTTATTTTCAAATTGTTTTATTGGATAATTTTCAAATTATTATTGGTCTCAGAACCCACCACTGCAGCACAGTGGCTCAGCGGTAGAGTTGCTGCCTTACAAACACCAGAGACCCGGGTCGGATCCTGACTATAGGTGCTGTGTGTACAGAGTTTGTACGTTCTCCCCGTGACCTACGTGGGTTTTCCTTGGGAGCTCCGGTTTCCTCCCACAGTCCAAAGATGTACATGTTTGTAGGTTAATTTACTTTGGAAAATGGTAAATTGTTCCTAGTATGTGTAGAGTAGTGTTAATGAGCGTGGACCGCTGGTCAGGCATGTTTCGTTAAACTAAACTAAACTGATGCTTTTATTGATGTATAAAAGTATGCAATTGCGGGGCAGAAATCGCTATAAAACATGGGGGGGGGGGGGGGGGACACAATTTCTTGGTGGCTGCGCGCACGCACACACACACGCGCGAGGCTTTGGAGGATTTGGTCGTGGGCCCTGTGGACAGTAACATCAGGAGCTGACCGACTCCGAACTCCAGCAACAGCAGCTTAGTCCGCTCCGAATCGTGGGGCTTCAATCGGCCCATTCGCGGGGCGTTTCATCACCTGGCGCGGCTTAAAACCGGCCGCGGGATCTTCCATCGCCCGGCGGGGGCTTCAACATTGGGATCCTCGAACGCCTCGACGCAGCAATTTGACCACGGGGCGACGGAAGATCCCGCGGCCGATTTTAAGCTGGGCCGGGCAATGAAAAGCCCCCGAATGGGCCGATTCAAGCTCCGCTCTATGATCTTAGCTCCACCAGGACGTCTTCCTCCTCCAATCACCGCGCTCTATCCTCAGTCCCACCCCCCTACTTCCGCCTCTGACCGACACCTCCCTCCTCGAATCACCGCGCTGAATCATCATGTTTCCCCACTGCCTGCTGACGTGTCTCTCGTCCAATCGGTGTCCTCGATCATCAGTCCCACCCCCACTGTCTCGCGGAAAGCGGAGATTTTGAATAGATTTTTTTTCCACCGAATTTCAAAATCCAGATTACCTCTCAAAACATGGAGGTGACGTGTCCCCATGTCCCCCACCCCCCGGATATCCGCCCATGCAATTGCCTTTGACTTCCTTAGTTTAGATCCTGCTAAGTCACTCACTCATACTCAAACACAATACAATACAATAACGTTTATTGTCATTTGAACCTCATTGAGGTTCAAACGAAATTTAGTTTCTGCAGTCAAACATACAGTCTACTGGACCAGGCATGCACCAGTTTTGCAATGATGCTACCCAATTACCTGCACCATCAAAAACGAAAGAGGCTACAGATGCAGAAATCTGGAACATGTGGAGACAAAAGGTGTATTTTGATGTTTCAAGTCAAGATTGCATCAACACTGAGGGAAAACAGGAAATCGCTACCACATATCTTCCAAATGGCTACCTCTGCAGGGGTGTTAAATCTAGGACCCGTCTAGTCTATTTTGCTTAGCTAAACAAGTTATCATTACATAGTCAATAGGTGCAGGAGTAAACCATTCGGCCCTTCAAACCAGCGCCACCATTCAATGAGATCATGGCTGATCATCCACAATCAGTACCCTGTTGCTGCCTTCTCTACATACCCCTTGATTCCGCTAGCCCGAAAAGCTCTATCTAACTCTTTTTTGAATGCATCCAGTGAATCAGCCTCTACTGCCTTCTGAGGCAGAGAATTCCACAAATTCACAACTTCCCGTGTGAACATTTTTTTCCTCCTCTCAGTTCTAAATGGCCGACCCCTTATTCTTAAACTGTGGCCCTGGTTCTGGACTCCCTCTACATCGGGAATCCTGCATCTAGCATGTCCAATCCCTTAATAATTTTATATGTTTCTACAAGATCCCCTCTCATCCTTCTAAATTCCAGTGAATACAAGCCCAGTTGCTCCATTCATTCATCATATGACAGTCCCGGCATCCCGGGAATTAACCTCGTGAACCTACGCTGCACTCCCTCAGTAGCAAGAATGTCCTTCCTCAAATTAGGAAACCAAAACTTCACATAATACTCCAGGTGTGGTCTCACCAGGACTCTGTACAAATGCAGAAGGACCTCTTTGCACCTATACTCAACTCCTCTCGTTATAAAGGCCAACATGCCATTAGCTTTCTTCACTGCCTGTTGTATCTGAATGCTTACTCTGAGTGACTGACGTACTAGGACGCCCAGGTCTTGTTGTACTTCCCCTTTTCCTAATGTGACACCATTCAGATAATAATCTGCCTTACTATTCTTGCCATCAAAGATGATAACCTCACAATTATCCACATTATACTGCATCTGCCCACTCACCCAACCTGTCCAAGTCACTCTGTATCCTCATATCATCCTCTTCACACTTCACACTGCCATCCACCTTTGTTTCATCTACCAATTTGCTAATATTACTTGTAATTCCTTCATCTAAATCAAAGGAGAGTAATACAGGTTGTATTGTTTAGAAACTTCTGTTCAAAGTTTCAAAGGATAATTGTACATAAGGAAGATTTTGCAGTCAATAGTATGAACAAATACAATTATTTCAGAGTTTTTGCTGCCATGTATCTATCTGGATTTCATGTATTGATTATTCAGTATAAAAGATTTCATGATATCAGTTCCTAAATTTACTAGTTTAATATCAATCTACAGCCAAATTGATTCACTCAATATTAAGGAGCTGAACATTATGTTTAAAGATTATGATATCTGAAGATATCCTAGCTTTAGTGCTGAATATTTGAGTTCCAGATGTATTTTTACCTCTGATTAAGCTGTTCCAGTACAGCAACAATGCTGGCATCTACCTAATGATATGGAAAATTGTCTACAATTATTTTCATTACAAAAAGAAATTCAAATCGCATTAGCCTCCCATTTGCCTCGCGTCAGTAAAGTGGTAGAAGATGTTGCCATCAGTACTAGTAGGAAGCAATTACTCCCAGTAAATAACCTCAGCAATACTCAGGTTGGGTTCTGCCAGAGCCACTCAGCTCCAGGCTCCATAATGGCATTGGTCCAAGTTTGGACATAAGTGATTAATTTGTATGAGTAGAGGAGAGCTTGATTCCTTTTGGCATGAAGAAGGCATCTGACCAATTGTGACACCAAAGATTCAGAATAAAATTGAAATCAATTGGAATCAAGAAAGTGTTCTTTTAGCATTAATGGATAGATTCATACACAACACAGAGAGGACAAGGGCTTCAATTGAGAGTTGCCCTTCATATCAGCCTCAAAATATCACTGGAGGAGTTCCCCATGTCACATTCTAAGTCAAAACATCTTCACCTCTTTCATTGATGCTCTTCTATTAGAGGCCGAAAACACTCTTACATGTGCTAATGAAAACAGTTCACATCCTTACATTCTTCATAATGAAGTTGTATGTAGCAAGGTCTGGACATTATTTGGCTGATATTTAGACGACAGAAGTCCCAGTCAATGTTACCCCTCCAACAAAGATCTATCCACCCCCACCAGAGAGTTGTGTATTCACCCAGAGAGTTGTGAATCTGCAGAATTCTTTGCCACAGAAGGCAGTGGAAGCCAATTCACCAGATGTTTTCAAGAGAGAGTTAGCTTTAGCTCTAACGGCTAAGGGAATCAAGGGATATGGGGAAAAGCCGGAACGGGGTACTGATTTTGGACGATTAGCCATGATCATATTGAATGGCGGTGCTGGCTCGAAGGGCTGAATGGCTTACTCCTGCACCTATTTTCTATGTTTCTAATATCTAATAGCTATACCATGTTGACTATACCTATTATTAACAACATGGAGGTTATTTGAGTTCCAGAACGGACTCAACTTCTAACTTGTCAAAGGCAATTAACCATGGATAAAGGAGATGCTAACATGGATAAAGGAATAATTGCTGTTTTAGCTGTGTTTAAACTGCCCATCTTAACAGTGCCCTTACCACCACTTTAAACACTCACTCCATACACTATATATATCTGCAATGGATGCCATAGACAGGATATATGACAGTAGCTAATACATGAGAGTACCATCAAGCTGACGTTTTCTCCAAATTGCACACCTACCTGACTTGGATGTGATCCTGTCAGACTTTTATCAAATCCCTGGAAGTTTCTGCCCTACATCATTGTAGGTGCCTACAGCACATGGGCTGGTTACCTCCATCTCAAGGTAATGAATGCTGTCTCCATCCCAAGAGTAAAGTTAGTTCTCTTTAAGTTAAGATCTCTCCGAAGATTCATGACATTGGACCAGTTTGTTGCCCTCTACACTGCCTTCTGTATTCTACTATCTTCCCTTGTATAGTGCGCTCCATAATGTTTGGGACAAAGACCCATCATTTATTTATTTGTCGCTGTACTCCATAATTTGAGATTTGTAATAGAAACAAAATCATATGTGATTAAAGTGCACATTGTCAAATTTTATTAAAAGCTCGCAGCACCTCGTCTTTTCATTACCTTTGGATTGCTGTTTATCAACATGAGGACCAAAGTTGTGCCAATGAAAGTCAAAGAAGCCAGGTACAGTTTGCCAAGAAGTACTTAAAAGAGCAACCACGGGTCTGGAAAAAGGTCTTGTGGACAGATGAGCCGAAGATTTACTTATATCAGAGTGATGGGAAGAGCAAAGTATGGAGGAGAGAAGGAACTGCCCAAGATCCAAAGCATACCACCTCACCTGTGAAACATGGTGGTGGGGGTTTTATGGCCTGGGCATGTATGGCTGCTGAAGGAACTGCCTCACTTATCTTCATTGATGATACAACTGCTGATGGTAGCAGAATGAATTCTGAACTGTATAAACATCATATCTGCTCAAACCAATGTCTCAAAACTCATTGGCCGGCTGTTCATTCTACAGCAAGACAATGATCCCAAACATGCTACTAAAGCAACAAAGGAGTTTTTCAAAGCTAAGAAATTGTCAATTCTTGAGTGGCCAAGTCAATCACCCGATGTGAACCCAATTGAGCATGCCTTTTATATGCTGGAGATAAAACTGAAGATGACTAGCCCCCAAAACAAGCATAAACTAAAGATGGCTGCAATACAGGTCTGGCAGACAGTGCTTCCATGCTTCCATTTTTTTCTTCCTGAAATAGAATTCTAAATTACCTGGGATTTGATGGTATTTCTCGGCCGGTAAGCCTTCCCCAACTGCACATGTGCGATTGCTGCCCCAACTGCGCACGCGAGGATACCGGGCCCAACGCTCATGTGCGGGGAGATGGTGTCCCTACTGCGTCGCCGGCGCCATTTGCTATTGTGTCGTTGCTGACAGGCCTCCCCCAACTGCGCAGGCGCAGATGGTCGTAAATATACAGGTACGTACATTTTTCCGCAAATCATCCCACAGGCCTCATTGGACCCCTTCGCGTCTCCCCCGCGCGTGTGCAGTGGGCCCGGTATCCGCGAGTGTGCAGTTACTCGAAGACAACCAGAATTCCCCGAATTTCGGGTAATTTCCTTCAGAAACACTGCTGGCATCACCAGAGCATCACCAGAGAAGACACCCAGCAACTGGTGATGTCCATGAATCGCAGACTTCAAGCAGTCATTGCATGCAAAGGATATGGAACAAAATACGAAACATGACTACTTTCATTTACATGACATTGCTGTGTCCCGAACATTATGTTGCCCTGAAATGGGGGACTAAGTACAAACACTGCAGTAATTTCTACATGGTGAAACCAAAATGTTTTAAAATGGCCTTTATTAAAATCTGACAATGTGCACTTTAAGCACATGTGATTTTTTTTAAAATTACAAATCTCAAATTGTGGAGTACAGAGGCAAATAAATAAATGATGGGTCTTTGTCCCAAACATCATGGAGAGCACTGTATGTTGATGCTCAGAACTAAACACTACTCTGAAAGAATCTCCTGATAATAAATTAAAGATTGATCATGACATTCATTGATGTTGTTTTTGGCTATGTTATTCAATATTCTGTGGCTTTGTTGTTTTCTGCACTTAATTAATCAGGCATTGAATCCATTACGAAGTTCAGTTATCTTCCAGCATCATTCATAGTTATTTTATCGCCTTTGACAGAATACTGGTTGCCTCTCAATCCCTGCATGCTGTTATTTAATATGGCCACATTCAATGTCATTTGTCGTCGTTCTGCCCATTTATGTGTTTTATCCAACTAATTCTTTAATTTCTGAGCAGATTCCTCCAATTCCACCAGCCACATTAATTTGGTATCATCTACATATTTTAGCAATACTCATTGCATTTTTGAAATCTGATCATTTTCCTTCCATCAAGAACATGCATTATTGAAAACTGATATTCATGCACATCTGAGCTCTTCAGTCATTTATATCATATTTTACTGAAAGAATATAATAAACTTAGTACATATTTATATTAGGCATTCATAAATATTGAGCTATGATGAGATTAATGTACAAAAATGCTCAAAAGACATGAATTTGTTTATCATAAAAAACACATTTTTGCCCCCTTATGAGTGGAATATCAGCTCATGGTCAACACATAATCCACTGCTGGTCAGGAAAAGGTTTTTTGTTCTTCCTTCATTGATGTTTTGAAATATTTTACATCACTAACAAGGAAAATATGATTTAAATTCCCATTCGAAAGCAACACCCCTGACAGTGTAGTTTGTCCCCACAAAATTGGCCTGGATTATGTGCTGTAGTCCCGGAATAGGCCCTCAACTCATCTTCTTATTCAAGGGAGTTGGGAAAATATTTCAAAATTAAATTGGAGAAGGTATGAGAAAAGTTTAGGGGGATCTGACTAATTCTGCAAAAGCTCGAACGTGCCATATGTCCTTTATAAAATTATGTAATTTTAGGTCTGATTAAGTAAATGTATTGACGTGGTGCTACCAGAAAAAAAGGCATAACCTTTCCGATTTTCCTTAGTATTCATCTTTAATAATGGTGCAATAGTATGATTTTTTAAAGTGTAGCGTAAGTAATAACTATGCTAAAATCTCAGATGCAGATGATTGTTTACCCACAGATATCTAGATTTGCAACAAAGTGGATTGATGTCATTATTTAAGAATCACATTAATTCTTAAACAGTCAAGTCCAAGAAAATATGAAAATTTTCACTACTATTAGTGCCTCACCAAACATTTTAGATGATTAGATTTTCAAGGAACAATCGTCAGAATTTCATTTCAATAAAATGTGACATGAAAATTGATTGTTTTGAGCATTTCCTGTCCGATTTGTCAAGTTTAGACCAACCTCCTGTTTACCTTTACGTTAGACATTTACAAGTAATTATTATTATTTGGTTTGGTAAATTCCTTTCCTCTTGCAGAGTAGGACATATCATCGTTAGGCCAAATGAATAGGGTCTTCAAAGTGTTTTTTTTTAAAGATTATTTGGTAGAAAAATTACAAAGGCTGGTTGTGACCTGTGTCTTGAAACCTAACTACATGTCAGTTGTCTTATTAACATACTGGATGCTTTATAGTCCTTTTGAAACAATGGAAAATGAAATATTTTGAAAAGGGGTGACTTTTTTGGTCAAATAACTTTAGGTATTATGCATTTGCAATATGAAATCTGATACCATTAAGTTCCAGGTCACATTGCATGGAAGGAAATTTTCCAATTTAACTACAATGGTGATTCATATACATGTCAATTCTTTCAATGTTGCAACAAATGCACCACAGAAGGTATCCTGATCCACTTGTCACTCAATATTCCCTCCCCTCCTCCCCAAAGCACTACCCAGCAGGGGTTACAATATTTTGGATGTCTGAAACTCTTTGTGACACTGTGATATTGTCCAGTCATTCATAGTAATTAGTTTCCTGTGAAGCAACACGTAATGAGACTTAAACACAAAGACCTGCTCACTAATTGTTACCGTTGTAAAAGGATGGGATTGAAAGTGACCAGCTGTGAAGGACAAAAATATGCTTTTAGACATCTTTTGTTGTTTTTTCACATCTGGACATATAGTCGCTCCCAAGAACATGGAATGTCACAGAGGTCATAGAAGACAAAGAGGGATAGTGCACCACCGTAACTGTCTTAGAATGTGTTGCCTTTTGGTCAGGCTTGCCTCTGCAATAGTTAGGCATAAATGGGACTGAAGCTCTTTGTATGGCTAAGGTAGAAGAGGTAATAGCCATGTATGGTGGCACTAATACATTCAAATAGCTTGAAATAAAAAGAAAGATAAGGGTTGTTATTGATGCTCTGAGAATTGCTCTTTCATGGAATGCATTTTGTGTTTTCTAATACCCACACTTGGCTTTAGGATTTGCAATCTTTCTAACGATCCTTACCAGGGACTTCCATTAAGCCCCACCCCTAACCGCATCATATGATGTGTTTGTATTGCTTACTGACAACCCATAATTTTTCAGAATTACACAGCTTGTATAAAATCGCACAGTGAGCTTTGTTGTGATAAGAAGAACTATGGATCTAAATTTTAAAAAACCCACTTTGGCCACATGGCTTTAAGTTTTTTCTCATCAAAGAAGCAAAGTGGTAGGTGAGTTAGAAAATCAAACACATGTCAAAGAGGCTCTATGGATCTCTATTGTTGAATACATTCCAAATTGATTTGAAAAGCATTAGTGAAGGCTCTGGAGTCCTGAGGGCACGCATAGCCGCCTTCAACTTGTCATGTGGCTGATGAAGGCTCAACTACTGCTGTTGGCTCTAGGTTTTCGCAGGCAAAGAAAATTCTTTCACATCCTTTGCTGCTGATAGTTCATCAATACCAATCAGCATTGTAGCCTCCTCTGCAAAAAGTGATGCTGAACTCTGTTAAAGCAAAATCTTGGCAAGTGTATATTCCAAAGGACAAGCAGGAGAGTGCCTCTCTCACAATAGTTTGGTCACAGCCTCAAATGATTAACACCATGTGTATAAAATCATGAGAGGATTAGATTGGGTCGATGCAGAGTCTCATGCTCAGAGTAGGGTAATTGTGGACCAGCGGACATAGGTTCAAGGTGAAGAGCAAAAAAAGGAATCTGAGGGGTAACTTTTTCACTCATAGGGTGGTGGGTGTATGGAATGAGCTGCCAAAGGAGGTAGTTGAGGCAGGGACTATTAAATGGTTTAAGAAACAATTAGACAGGTACATGGATAGGACAGATTTAGAGGGATATGGGCCAAACGCAGGCAGGTGGGACTAGTGCAACTGGGACATGTTCTATGGCTGTATGACTTTCTAATCGAATATCCAAAGGATGCCATCCAGATGTGTACTAATCCCTGGATCCAAAAGTTACAGTATATGACATTACCAAACAAAATGGTAGGTGGACAAAAATGCTGGAGAAACTCAGATGGTGAGGAAGCATCTATGGAGCAAAGGAATGGGTGACATTTCTAGACGAGACCCTTCTTCAGACTGATGAGGGGATGGAGGGGGCGGGAAGAAGAAAGGAAGAAAGAAGAGGCGGAGACAGTGGGCTGTGGGAGAGCTGGGGAGGGGAGGGGAACGAGGGAGAAAGCAAGGACTACCTGAAATTGGAGAAGTCCATGTTTATACCGCAGGGGTGTAAGCTACCCAAGCGAAATATGAGGTGCTGCTCCTCCAATTTACGGTGGTCTCCGGCCATGGAGGAGGCCCAGGACAGAAAGCTCGGATTCGGAATGGGAGAGGGAGTTGAAGTGTTGAGCCACCGGGAGATCAGGTTGGTTATTGCGAACTGAGCGGAGGTGTTGGGCGAAGCGATCGCCAAGCCAACGCTTGGCCTCACCGATGTAGAACAGCTGACACCTAGAGTAGTGGATGCAATAGATGAGGTTGGAAGAGGTGCAGGTGAACCTCTGCCGCACCTGGAAAGACTGCTTAGGTCCTTTTTCTTCTTCTTGCGAATGGCGTGCACAGCCTAAAATTGTAGAACAACTTGTTCTATTTGATCTTATTTGATTGTGCACGCCAGGTTAATTGCATTCGTTGAAACAGGGCGGACCAAGTGAAGGTTGCAATCTTCCACCCTTGCTTAGGTCCTTGGATGGAATCAAGGGGGGAGGTAAAGCGACAAGTGTAGCATATCCTGCGGTTGCAAAGGAAAGTACCAGAGGAGGGGTGGTTTGGGTGGGAAGGGACTAATTGACCAGGGAGTTATGGGGAGAGCAGTCTCTGTGGAAAGATAACGGGGAGATGATGGGAAGATGTGGCCAGTGGTGGGAACCCATTGGAGGTGGCGAAAATGTCAGAGGATTATCTGTTGTATGTGACGGCTGGTAGGGTGGAAGGTGAGGACCAAAGATTGTAGAGGAGCAAGATAGGCCACTCCTCCGAAATCCAATGGACTGGTGTGTAGTACGTAACGGTACGTCACGGCCGCCATTTTGGCGGTATGCCTCCCACTGTGTAATCCGCTCCAAAGCTACATCGCAGTTGTAAGTGAGAGGTGAGAAGGGGCTAATTGACCAGGGAGTTACGGAGAGAGCGGTCTCTGCGGAAAGCTAACGGGGAGATGTTGGAAGATGTGGCCAGTGGTGGGAGATGCATGTAAACAGGAATGTTTCATTGTCTTTTGAATAAATTATATTTTGATGTGGACTTTTATTGCATGCGTTTGTCTATAGCAGGTCATGTAAATTGTCGTTGGGTTAGTGTCAAATATTTACTGATTCACATACGTTTACATGTAAAATCGTAGCTCCAAAGGTCCTTCGATCCGCTCTATCATCCTTGGTGTAATCAGTGTTGCAGGGAACAGTGTTTGATATAGCGCATCTATCACCTCACATATTTTAGTTAATTTAATTGTAATGTTTTTCCCCCATTTCCCTCCCATCTTTCCTCCCCAGCCCCCACCTTTGCGTAGTTTCCCTTGCATTGCATTATGCAGCTTCCCTTGTATTGCTTTAACACACACTGTGCACAAAATTACAGGCACACACAAACACACATTCATATAAATATATGGTGGGACAGATAGAAGAGCTTATTCAAATCTTCTTACAAAGACCATTATGTAATTTATTTCTATCCTCTTTTGGACCTAAGGCATAGCAGGGCTGCCAACTCTCATACAGAGGGAAGAGAGGGAGAGAGGTAAGGGAGGGAGAGAAAGGAGGGAGGGAAGGCAGAGAGGTAAGGGAGGGGGATCGAGAGAAGAGAGGGGGGAGAGAGAGAGATTGAGAGGGGAGAGAGAGAGATCGGGAGGGGAGAGAGAGATCGAGATAAGAGAGAGATCAAGAGAAGAGAGGGGATCGAGAGGGGAGAGAAAGATTTCGAGAGGGGAGAGAGAGAGATCGAGAGAAGAGAGGGGATAGAAAGAGATCGAGAGGGGAGAGAGAGAGATCGAGAGGGGAGAGAAAGAGATCAAGAGGGGAGAGAGAGATCGAGAGAAGAGAGGGGAGAGAAAGAGATCGAGAGGGGAGAGAGAGAGCGAGAGAAGAGAGGGGAGAGAAAGAGATCGAAAGGGGAGAGAGAGAGAGATCGGGAGGGAAGAGAGAAATCGAGATAAGAGAGATATCGAGAGGGGAGAGAAAGAGATCGAGAGGGGAGAGAGAGATCGAGAGGGGAGAGAGCGCGATTGAGAGGGGAGAGAGAGAGATAGAGAGATGAGGGAGATAGAGAGAAGAGAGGGAGATAGAGAGAAGAGAGGGGATAGAGAGGGATCGAGAGGTAAGTAAAAATCTATCTCTATTATATTAAAACTCTGTGTGTGTCTGCCACTGCCGTCCACCTGCCGCCCGGCTGCCA